>JAPSGF010000053.1:4559048-4686525 GCA_035772895.1 Perdix hodgsoniae
AAGGAAAGGAAAGGAAAGGAAAGGAAAGGAAAGGAAAGGAAAGGAAAAGAGAGAGTCCATTGTCTGCTTAAATCTGATTGCACTGATCTTTTGAAAATGGGTATTTTCTCATGAGTTCTGTTCATTTCATGATTTAATAGAGCTGAAATAGATCACTTAAGAATTGTTGTATTCATTTTGATCAAATTTACAGCAGCTGCAGTTCATATTTAAATAGCAGTGTGTTACTTCTGCCCAAATCTTGCTTTCCTCAGCAATGATACATATCCATACAGTTACAAGTTGCAATTTTCTATTGTGTCTTTGAAAATCTAATCTAATGAAAAGTGAATGTCTGTTTCTTGTGTCTTCCACATAGCTGATAATCAAGTCAAGCTTCGAGAAAAGAGAACATTATTTTGGGCTTCTTAATATTGAGATCCTTAGTGTTCTGCAAGTCAACTTTTTATTGCAAACTTAGGAAAATAGCCTTTAATGTAGACAAAAGTCAAAAACTGTGGTGCTTTCTTCTTTGTTTTTGGTTGCTTGTTTGTTTCCTTTGACATATAAAATACTTAATATAGTTAACTGTGTGTTTCAGAACTCATTTTTTTGATGTGATATGTTCAATAGGGAACAAATTAGTCTGAAACTTTACCATGGAATTATAATGTATTACTGATGCATTTTTCTTCTATCACCAAAGTCACTACCATGTTTTGTTCAAATAACATTTTCTTAATGTCACCCATGCTATGATAAAATCCCCATCTGAGACAATGTAGTGCTAATCAGTGCAAAAACTGACATATTGTCAATATCTTCAGAAAATGTGAAAATTTAGTCTTCTACTAAATAAAATAAATGGCTTAGAAGAACTCAGATTTGGGCTAGGATATTTCTAAGTACTATGCTTGTGTGCAGTTATATTACGTTGGTTCTTAAAAATTAGAAACTAGAGGTAAATAAAAATAAAAATAAAAATGAAAAAACAAAAAAAACCACCCTAGATGGAGATCAGTAAATTTCAGAAATTTAAGTAAGTAAATTAGGACTAAATTGTGGCTATAAATAGCTTTGTAAATGTAGCTGCTAGACAGTGGTGTGTTCAATTGTTGATGGAGTCTGAGAAACAGGACAGTTCTGACAATGTGGCCCCTGGTTTGGCCTAATTAGTCATGGTTAACTTCATATCACTGTGCATGACTGTGCTGCTCTGCTGTGCATGACTGTGCTGCTCTCATACTCATCTCTGTCGCTTGAGGAACACTTACGTTTGAGGATCTCTCTGGTGTTGAAACCGGCGCCTTCGATCATTCATACTAGAGGAAGTAAAACAACTTCTAGAAGGATTACAAGAAATTGCTACTTTCCAGATGCTGGAAGCTTTTTGAGTATTGCCTCACTAATGTTGTTCTACCTATTTCTTTCTTCTGATATATTTATTTTCCTAAAAATATTTTCACAGTGGAAAATTTACTTTCAAAAGCACTTCGTAGCAAATGCCCTAAGGCACAAATGATTTCCATGAACTCATTAGGGGAAAAAAAAGACAGCAAGGAGGTTTGTGTTGTACCAGAACAGATTTCTGTAAGGTTGCATGGCACATTATGAGCAAGAATCAGGCCATAAGTGCTTACAGTAAATGATCCCTGGTTCTGATAATGCCATCAGAAGTCCACTCTGGGAGAATCAATTGTATAGTATCACTCGTCCAACAAAAGACCTATTTTTAATAGCAGTTTGCAGTCCTATGTTGGTCACATTTCCCTCTAAGTTTCTTTCTTTTCCCCAGTCCACTCTTATTTAGTAACAAACCATTTGAAAACCTTGAATATAATCTGTTTTTGTTTTTTTTTTTGCGAATGTTACCAATTTAATTGAAAAATCAATTGTATTTTATTGCAGTCAGAAAATGGTGCATCCTCTTTGTATCCAAATCCTCAGAGCCTCAGGGGAAGAACTCTTTGAAGTGAAATGTAAAAAGAATGTTAATTTTTTATACAGAAAGACAGAATGGGGGGAAGGCAGGTCAGAAAAAGGAGAAAGAAGGAAGAATGATGTGCTTTTTTCAGTTGTTCCAATGCCAGGTGTGTTCAGCTATACATAAAATCTGCCTTACTTTCTCTTCATATCATCCTACTGACTTCAGTGTGCAGTGACTTGTATTCCCCTCAGCTCTGAAGAGCTCTACAAACTCAAAGAAATACTTCTTATTCTTTCTGACTGCGTTTTTGAATGAACCGGTGGATAGTGAAGAATGAAGTGGTGCACTGAAGCAAGTATGAGTGCTCCGAAGGATTTCAGGGTTTCAGAATATGTTTTGCATGTGAGTTATGATTTTGCAGTGAAATCTTAGCTGTTTGCTCTGTGCAAACGATAAGCTGCGAAGAAATTGCTTTAGAAAGAATTTGGTGATTCATGATTTAAAAATAAATAAAATGCACATACACTGATATGAGGGGAAATGGTTTTAAGTTGAGGGAGGGGAGATATAGGTTGAATGTCAGGTGGAAATTCTTTACAGAGAGAGGTGAGGTACTGGAAATCCAACTCTTGACAGCAAAGATTCCCTTCCTCTACCCCTCCCCATGAGTCCATAGGTTTTTGTGTGTTTTAAAGACAATTGTAATAATTATAATGCAGTTGTTTTATCCTCCACAGTGTATATGCTGTTCTTGTAAATGGCTGCTTTGTAAAAATATTTTTTTTCAGGTCCTGCTATAAGCTGAGTTTTAACATATTTTGTGTTGTTGACCAAAAGGCAACTACTTAGGTGATCAAAAAGATTGTGCAATGCCAGCTTTTGTTGAGCCTCCAGACCTGCTGGGCAGAAATCTCGCAGGACTGACCAAGTTGTCCTTCATCATCTTTATCTGACAATGCCCAGAATGGCTGAGAGAAGGGCAAACAGTGTTAGGATTAGGAGAGGTCCCAACAGGATCCTTTTGTCTCATTGTTAATGATGAAATGGTTTTCCATAGTTTGGACCTATACTGTAAGAATATTCCTGTTCCCCATTGCTATTCCAATCATTCTCAGACCATTTGCAGATGGTTCAGAATGGAATTAGATAAATTCATGGCTTCAGAATCCTATCTACATTCTGGATATGTTTACACCATTTCACATGTTTGCCATTATTTTTTTTCCCTAAAATCAACAAATATCTCTAATCTGTATATGTTACTGCAGCATTAATGCTGATGTGGACCACTCAAATCCCTACATAGAGTGCACACTGCTTGTAGATATGGTTGTGTATTTCTGTATCATATCTAAAATACAGTCCTGCTGTGCTGCGTACAAACAAAAGCATCATGAGGCAATGAATCCAGCTGATAAATTGAGATTTTTTTAGAAAAGTTGGCTTTTTTTTTTTTTTTTTACATTGTGTAATGTCTCTGATAACTGCTTTGAGTGTAAATAATCTCATGCTCAGCTAGTAATTTTATAGCTCCCATTTTAGGTTGTCTGTATGTAAAAAAATCCTGAATTTTGATTTCTCATAAGGTGACTGGAAAAAATAGGTGATTTGTAGTTTCTGTATGAAAAAGTTTTTATTCTGCATTCTTCTAGTTGTTTGTTTTCCTCCTACCAGGAATGACAGATGATAAAGCTCTGAAGTACAGGCAATGATAAACACCCTGTCCATGTTAATGGGAGTTGAGAATGCTTTGCTTCTCGCAGGATTGGTGCCATATTTCCAGGCCATTGTATTGATTTGGTTGGCTGCCGATCTGTGATGCATGACAGAAATGAGAAATTGAACTTTCTGAATGTGAAGTAAATTGTGCTGCTGATGATATATAAGTGATTTAGGAAAAAGCAATCAATCAGTTTCTCTGTCCTAGTAGCAGTGCTATCTACAATTTTATATACAGTAAAACAACAACTCTTCTGCAATCAAAATCAAACAGGCAGTGCTTTTTGCTAAAATCAGACTCTTGCAAAGAATGACTTGCAGAACTTTGTTTTTAGTATGCTTTACTCCCTTCATTACTGATGTTATCTGACAATTTAGAAATATAAATTCATATATTCTGCTTTTCTTGTCAAGGTCCGTAGATCATTTTTCCTAGACTATTACTTTTTAAAATTGGTTGGTCTTTAAATAATTTTAGCTTGTATGTAAAGCCGTTTTGAGTTCCAAATACCTGCAGATGGAGTTTATTATAACCAGAGATAATTGGGCCTTGATACCTGTAAAACATCCGCTAGAGACATGAATAGGCCTTTTCTCTTTTCTGGCAGATGTTTTGCAGATACTAGACTCATATCCAATTATCTTTGAGTACTTCAGCAGTTCACAATAGCATTCATTTGAAGATGACTATATTATTCTTTTCTCTCCTTCCCCATGTTATGAAATGAAAGAGATAACGTATCCTTCTTGGAAGGACAAAGAGGTATTTTAATGAAAGCTTGAAGAGACTTCCTAAAACTATTCTTACTGATGCCCGCTAGCCAGTCTTGTCATTCAGCATCAAAGCCTTAGCTTAACATTTTCCTCAGCGTAAAATTAAGCAGCAGGGAGTTCTGCATGTATTTCCCAGAGGAGTGCAGAGATGTTTAGATTGGAATCATCAACTTGAATATTTTGGTGAGAATTTTCGAAGGAGTTCAGCTCTCCTCGAGACAGAATTGTCAATATTTACGTAGTACTAATGCTGTGAGAATACAGGGAGCACCCTAACCACATCTCTCATCCTTATTGGTAGAGAGGGAGAGCTGGAACTCTTTGGCTACATACTGGAAATTCAATCCTAGAGTTCTTTCCTGCATCACCCCTGGTATCATTATATGATTCAGTACTGAACTGTGTGTAAGCAGTTGGGCAGAAAAGTTCTATGAATAGATGTTCATAAATGAACAGAATAAAGGACCATTGAGGTTTTTTTCCTTGCTGCAACTCATTTAATCACTTCTATTTGGTCAGAAACAAAAACAAAAGATTGTTTTATTACTTGTAAAGCTTAACAATTAAATCGCCTCAGAATGTTTTCCTGATAAATCCTTCCAAATTCAGTAAATCGTCTTTTATCTGTAAGGTGCCATTGGAATTAGTAGTTTAAGATATAATAGAAGCAGAACTCAACAGTATCAAAACAATATATGCAATATATGTAATATCATGTCTAAACTCTGTATTTATTTTTCCTAATACATACCTGCTTTAATAGCTCCTCACCATTGCCATCCTCAACACAACCATGTGTTATGTTTTCTTATGTTACTTCACTGAAGGCCAAGAATGAGACCTGTTAGATAGGAAGTAACAGTATACAAGGAAACAAAAAGCTATCTTCCTTTTTTCTGAAGACGGAATTGTGACCAGAAAAGTAAAAGATATCATGACAACCTGATATATTTCAAGTCTGCAGATTCTGCATGTGTTGCTCATGCCATGTAAGCCTTGGAAAAAAGCCTTGGAAAAATTCACAAGAGTTAAGGATTTGTGTTTTTCTTTAAAATGACTCATTGAATTGGGCCTGTTTTTCTGTGAACAGTATTACTAATGAACTCCATCCACATACCACTAATCTTCCTGGAAAATATCTTTTTAAAGCAAATGAAGTAGATCTAGTAGTACTTAAAATCTAGGATCGTGTAATGAGTAGTAACAGCCATTCAGCAAGTAGTGCCCCAGTGCTAACTTCCTGTCGTGCATCAGCTTTTCCATTGGCCCTGCGTTGGCCCTACATGTGTCACTGAAAGGGCAGAGTCTTTTTTCCACACAGTATTTGGGAAAATGCACAGCTTTTGTTATTGGCAGATTCAGGTAGTAAGTAACAATGTACAAATTGAATGTAATAAATTTCATTTGCAGGAAAACATCTTTTATCAGTATCCACTGGAGAACCAGAGGACTGGCTCTGGCAGGATAAGGCATTTGTAGCTTCAATCCAGGGAATGGAAGGACCAAAGTTGTACCAATGGTAATAGAGACAGAACTTGATATAAACTTGCAACAAAAATATTGAAATAATAATAAAAACCAGAACACCCTAAATTAAAGGTGAATAAGTATGAAATTTTTCAAGCTGTGTGCAGAATGGAACAGTCTGTTAGCTCAAGAAACTAATTATTTGTTTCTTAACGTGTTCAATAACTAGAAGAGCCTCAGTATTTCAGGCTGCTGTGGAAGGGAAGGGAATTTAAAGTGTTGCACTCTTCTATCATGTAGCATTTACTGTCTTTAGCTGTCTTTAGACTGTGGGGGAAGCAGGACAAGGCTAACTGAAGAAATGAAAGATAGGGAGGAAGGCTCCCATACAATTAGGCAGTTTTACTTAGCATCAAGATGCATTATTTTCTCCTGAGAACAAAACAATTCCTATTTCCTGGGCAACTTGTTCATTTGATTTTTTTGTTATATATTTTTTAAAGAACTGATACTATAGAACAAATCAGTTCTAACTGTTCTTGGCTGAACTAAGAATGCATTGCATGGTCATTGGAAGTCTATGTGCTACTCTTACCTCTAAGTACAGCATCACTTGGTCAACATAACAATTTATGCTGTAGCATGTCTGAGCATACTTTTTTGTATCGCAAAGTGTCATCAATATGACTGTGGAATCATGGTTACTGTTTGTTTAATTACAGAGGATAGACTTGCTGACAGATAGCATTAATTTTGGCTCCTTTTCAGACCTCTCATGTTTTAGACTCCGAACAAGTAATGTGCAATCAATACAAAGATTGACATCTATGAGATACTTCATTGCAAAAAAAATCAGTATAGAAGAATGTAGATGATTTTGTTGATGAGGGAAGCTAAATATTATCTGAAGCTGTTACTTCAAATTATGTTTTTATTTTCTTCTTAATGAAGCAAAAAAGCAAGTATAACTGGCAACAAGTCAGTAACTACTGATGTAAGCTAATTGTTGTTGTGAATTTAAGCTCCCTTTCTTAAGAAGTTCTAGATGCATCAAAGGTGTATCATGTTTTGCATTACAGGTCTTTTTCTCCCTTCGCTGTTGAATCTTATTTAGAAGATACTGTTTTTGTTTTAATTTGGTTGATGTTGCTTATGAGAGTTAATTTTTTTTTTTGTAAATGGAAAGGTTAAGAAAACGTGTTTCACAAAAAAGTTTTTAAAATCTGTTTACATTAGTTTATTTTCTGTCGATTTCAGCAAATTTGAAAGAAGAGCAGGGTTGCCTCTTGAATCCTTGATGCTGATTATATGTTCAAAATCTGTCCTCTATGAATGAGACAGCTCTGGTTACAGAATTCAGTTTTCAGTTTTCTGCCATCAGACTGCTTTAGGTTTGCTACTAGACCCATGAAAAACAGAAGGAAGGAGTGACATACACAAAACTGGAATTACCTTCAAAATTCTGTAAGAATTCAACTACTAAAATACTTCAAAACCTACTGTATTTGGAATAGATTTCTATGGTTGTTTCAGTGTTTTCACAGAATATTGTGTTTGCATCTTCAAACTTGCAGGCCTTCTGCTACCGCTGTGCACCTGTGTTTTGCATAGATTATCAAAAACTAATACTATGTTGTACAAGATTTATAAATTCTGAGTTATCACAGAATGCATAATCTGCAAAACTACTTGAAATCAAGTCATACCCTGGAATGGTGCTAAGTGTAATTTTGATTTTTGTCTATAGATAGGAATGTGAAATTAACTCAAATCTGTTTATCATTTTATCCGACTTTTGCAAAGGAAAAAATTGTTCAGAGCTCATCTTTCTTTGTTCAATTTTCAACAACAAAAACCTTTAACAGGTTAAAACTTTTTTGTGTGTGTGTGTGTGTGTGTGTGTGTGAACTTATGTTCTCCACTGATCAGTACTCTGTACCAACTGTAAAGTATGTAAGTTAGCTCATCTGCTGTATAGAGAACTTAGATTCAGATTTCATGTTTGATGACTGGGAAAACTAATACTGTTTCATGCATCTTTTTTTTTTTTTTTTTTTTTTTCTGTGATGTTTGTTGTTATTTGTGTTTTGTTTTGTTGTTTGTTTGTTTTCTTTTTTGCCATAAAGAGCAATGGCTTCTGAATCTATTACTTTTGTGTCTTGTGAGTGCCACACTAACTGCAGCTGTCTTCTATTGTATTTAAACCTCCTTGGGAAAAAGGAATGACCTTGTTTTACAAGTAAATCTAAATGGATTTATATTGTTTGATAGAATGGTTTCAGTTGGAAGGGACCTTAAAGATCATCTAGTTCCAACTCCCCTGCTATAGGCAGGGATGCCTCCCTCTAGACCAGGTTGCTCACAGCTCCATCCAGCCTGGCCTTAAGCACCTCCAGAGCGGGGGACATCCACAGCCTCTCTGGGCAACCTGTTCCAGTGTCTCACCACCATCACAGTAAAGAATTTTTCTCATATCTAATCTAAATCTGCCCCCTTCCACTTTAAAGCCATTGAAATACAACCAATGAAGCTGTAAACTGCACTGTGTACAGAGCAAATATGAGCTACTATACACTGAGTTTCTCTCTTGACCACTGTTAGGGGATTGGTTGAGCATTACTTGGCAAATGACGATCATATGCATTACAGGTGTACGTATATATATTTAGAAAGAGAGTTATCATCACATTTTTGCTTCTGTTTTCCTTTTCCGTCTTAGTAAATAGCTTTTATCTCAACCCATGAATTCTATTTTGAAGGGAGTAAGCAAACAGCTGTGTGCTGCTTAGCTGCCTGCTGGGTTCAACCACAACAAAATGAAACTTAGAATTACCTGTGCCTGTCTGTGCGTATGTATCTGTTCTATCATTAAAATTTTAGTTTCAGAAATATAGTTGACATATATTCTGAATGAAAATGGAGACTGTTCTCCATTGCATGAAACTTGATGTGTATTTTAACACTTTACCCCTGTTTTATAGATGGCTATACGACAGACGATATTGAATTTTACTGGCGTGGTGGTGATAATGCAGTCACGGGAGTCACAAAGATTGAACTGCCACAGTTCTCCATTGTAGACTACAAGCTTATCACCAAGAACGTTGTTTTCTCTACAGGTTTGTGGATGGGAAGCTAAAAGGGGAATTAACTGGGAAGACTATAAATGGTGTAATCTCAATGTGGAGTTCAGGATCTGAAAATTTTAGATACAGAAGTAAATCAGAGCAGCAACTGAATTTTAAAACAAGTAAATTTTATTACAGCTTCACAATGTGTTCTTCATTAATCTATGAAAAGAATGCAACAGACTGCTATGTTAAGACTCAGTCAGATTTTCTGATTTTCTGTGAAACTGACCAAGACGCACGCACCTCAGCACCTTAACTCTCAACAAGAAATAGCTCAGCTTGTAGGAACTTTTCTATTTCCAGATGTGGTTTTTTTTCAATCCACAGATGTGTTAGGCTAATTATTTTGTCTTCACCATGAAACCCTTCATATCGTCCTTCCACAAGATCTGTAGTTTATACTATGCTAGCAAACATACAACTTTCTGAAGGCTGAAAAGGTGCTGTATAACAAGTTTAAATGAGATTAAACCATTCAAATGAGTTGAATTATTTCTATTTGGTGTTCTCTACCTACTCAAGAAAGCTGATAGATATTAGATTAGGAAGGAAAAAAAAAAAAAAAAAAAAAAAAGGAAAACAAAAAAAGCAAAACAGGAAAAAAATAAAATATTTAGATATAAACAGAAATCTTTTTGGGAAGGAATATAGAGGCACTGTGTATTCCAGATTCTTCAAAAGCGAAGCAAAAATGGGACTTGAATACATGATGATCTCCAGGTACCCATTTCAATGAGCGCTTCACACACCACAATTTTTCTGCTGTTGGTGACAAAGGGGAAGCGTTGCGATGCCTGGAGAGAAGGTTAGAATAAAGGTTACACTGAAGGAAGCATACTGCAGCTTGTCAGCAAAGAAACACTGTTATATTTTGATGCTGTGAAATATGTTTTGGCTGTTTATTTTTGAATATTATGATTACAATCAGAAATGAACCCAGTAGCTTCCTTGTACCCTTCAAGTAGAAGATTAACTAATCTCATTTCTTGCTAGAAACCCACAGCTGATTATCCAGGGTCTTTCAGCTTTCTGTGTAGTCTTTGCTGCAGGAAGCAGTAAAACCAAAATGACAGGAAAATGTTTTCAGGCTTTATACGAGTAAATTATGTCCATACCAAATATTCTCTTTTAGGTGCCTACCCAAGGCTGTCTCTCAGCTTTAAACTTAAGAGAAACATTGGTTACTTCATTCTGCAGACCTACATGCCTTCTATTCTGATCACTATTCTGTCCTGGGTTTCATTCTGGATTAATTATGATGCTTCAGCTGCAAGAGTTGCTTTAGGTAGGCATTTTTACACCTCTCATAGTGTGCATTAGTTGAAGTGTTTTTCTTGCTTCTGGCATGGGGGATAGTGCATGGTTGGAAAAATAAATGTTAGATCTGGCTTGCAAGCTTTGTATTATTTGAATCAGTGTTTAAGTCATCCCAATTTAAATATAAATTAAAGTGATTTCATGTCTAGATTAGCTAACTGTATAATCATTGTAACCAGAATTAGCCTAATTGTCTGTGTTCTCTGTTGTTGTTTTATTGCTTGTTCTTCTGTTAAGAGAATGCATTCAGTTTGCTTTTGCTCATGGTGGTTTGGAGCTCTGTATTGTAGGGTATAAATTGCTTTTTCTTTTGGGTATAAATTAAATAAAGTTTTACTTGGGTTGTATCGGTAATGAATATCTATTGCCAAATTTTGTATAAATCAGATCAATTGTTTCCAATTTTGTTCTGCTACAGATAAGTAAATTGCTGTAAAGGACAATTGAGAATTTGTCATTTTAACATTATGGAAAGCTGTCTGAGTTTTGCTAGGCCTTTTTGTGTAGTATTTTATGATAAGAATTGTAGTCTACAGACAGCATTGAAAATGCTGGAGGAAAGCAAGATATGATGCCTCTAGGCTGGTGATTTGTAACTGAGGCTGTTCCAGTAGGTTATGGTTCAGCTGGTTAAAAGCATACTTGTACAATCCAACTACTGTTTGTAGTAGTAGTAATTTCTTTTGCTGTACAGAAAAATTTAAGACTAAGGAAGACCAAGGTTTTCTGTTTGTTTTTCTACCAGGAAAAAAAAAACAAATCTAGAATTCTTTCCAGCACTAGCAGTTGATTATTCTGAGCTACAATGCTAGAACATTTAAAATAAGTTCAGTCAGCAGACTTCTAATTTTTTTTTCCTTTTTTTTTTTTTTTCCAGGAATCACAACTGTCCTCACCATGACAACAATTAACACTCATCTTCGAGAGACTCTTCCCAAAATTCCATATGTGAAAGCCATTGACATGTATCTTATGGGATGTTTTGTCTTCGTTTTCATGGCTCTGCTAGAATATGCTTTGGTCAACTACATCTTCTTTGGCAGGGGGCCTCAGCGTCAAAAGAAAGCAGCAGAAAAAGCTGCCAGTGCCAACAACGAGAAGTTGCGAATGGATGTCAATAAGGTAAATTTAAATAGATACATGTTTTGGCATTGCCCCATGACTAAAGTAGGCTTGCACTTCTGCCAGATAGAGCTTTTAAATGTAACTTCTGCTAGAAAGCAAAGTGGGGCTATTATGATCTTAGCTTTCTGCAGGGTCACGAACTTAGCCACTTCAGCACTGAATACTGCCCTCTAGTCTGGAAAACTGAATGTTTGTTTTCTAAAGCATATGCTCAGATAAGTTTTACCGTGAGATGTTTTCTCAGTGGAATGTACAGTTAAATATTTCTGATCTGTTTGCGAAGGAACAAAACCAAAATGATGGCTATAGCTAATATTCTAGTAAGAGCCGTATGGAACATGAGAAATAAAACTTAAATTTAACCTACTTGAATAAATCTTTCAAATGACCTGGATAAGAAATATTTTCTACAGAAGTGCTTAAAGCTTGGAAAGCTTGCATATTTTCAAAATAAAGTGGCCCAGAATGTTGTTGACTAAATGAGAAACTGCTCAGAAATAAAGTATCAACTTGCTGTGCACTTAATTCTGAATCTGAAAATGGTCCCCTGGGGAGGGGGAATAGAGGCAGAAAAGACATTTGCCAAGATGCACACTTTTAGAAAACGTGTCCATTATGCTTAATGAAAATGAAGCACTTACCATAAAGCACTTGTCATTTTTCACTGTGGCAATTTTGGATGAGTTTCACACTGTGGCAGATCTGCGTTGAATGCTAAAATGTACTCAGTGTGAAATATATAAACTTTCACACACATGCAAAATTAGAAATTTGATTAAAGTTAAATTCTCCCTCTTCATTTTTTTTTTTAATTGGAGAACTTTGTGTTCTTTCTTCAACATTATACTCCAAAGAAGAAGAAACAAAATCAGAATTTAAAAATAATAATATTTTAAATCAGAAAATGATTATTTGTGAGTGGAAACATACGTTTCATACAGCTCTGGTGATGGAATTTCTCAAGTTTGTTAAGAATTTCTGCAGTCATAACATGTCCATGGACAGAGGATGAAAGTACAAAAAACATGCTGATAATGTAAAACAGCTATAGTTTTTATAGTATATATAATTTTATTGCCTTTTAAGAGAAAAGATTATATTTTCATGTGTGAGATCTCACCTGTTCAGTAATTTTTCTTTTAATTTGGGATAAATATTTTAATGAATTAAGACAAATGCATAATGATAAGATTAATTTTGATGGTCTAATACTATAAATAATTCATTTTTATTTTAACATTACAATATTTTTGAGGACTGTTTTTAAGTCTTTTTCTTTCATGATTTTCATTTTATAATAATCATTCATATTACAAATAATAATTACTTCATTTTTCAAATATAATTTGAAAATTTGAAAATCAGTTTCCCTTTACTAAAGTCTATTGGCAAGTTACTTATCACAGACTAGGATTGGAAGGCACTAACTAGTGCTAGTCCAATCCACTAAGCAGGGTAAAATAATTTGGATGCCCATTGCAGGAGTTCACCAGGTCACACAGTTAATAGGGAATATACTGGGAAAAACTTCATACTACTTATATTTTCGAAATTGAGCCTTTGGGTTAATTTACCAGGCCATTATGGTTCATAATCTGTGACAGTTTTACTTTAGTACGTGGGTAACACTGATCTGCTAATCAAGTTTGCAATCCTTTAAGTAATAGATCAAATAGGAGAGGAGAAAGGAGTAGAAATTTGTCCTACTGCACATAGAATGCTCTGGGGAGGAGGGGAGGAGCTGTTAGTTGCTCTTTTTTGATCATCAGCAATAAAAAAAGATTTATATTTAATGGATCTGAATATTTTCTTTCTGAAAGGGGACCAGATATTATATAATAATTTTTGTGCACAAGAACTAGAAACATGTCTTAACTGTAGAAATTTGTTCAGATGCAAGTTTCCATTAAACTCAAGTAGTTAGGAATGGGATCAAATGAACACTGTGTCTCTAATTAGGATGCAAAATCAAAGGACTAATTTTATGAAGTTTGAGTATTCTTTTGTGATTTTAGTAGATTCTTCGTGTATCAGTAGATGGAATATTATGAAATAGTGCTTGTGGCTTCAGGGACAATGTGAGAAAAGAGTAAGAAACCTTAAAATAGGAGGAAAACTTTTATACAGCTCTGCTACTACCTTCACCATAGACTTTGTAAAAGCAACAGATGAATAGTTATTGGAACATGCAATGCAGCATCTCTGTGTATACGTTATACAACAGCAAATCTATACAGGCTGCCCATAGAGGCTGTGAATATGCCATCCCTGGTGCTGTTCAAGGCCAGGTTGGATGGGGTGTTGGGCAGCCTGGTCTAGTACCTGATTTATTGGTTGGCAGCCCTGCCTGAGGTAGGGAGGGATTGCAGCTGGGAGATTTTTGAGGTCCTTCCAACACAAGTTGTTCTATGATTCTGTGGTTAAGCATAGATCTTGATTTACCTCTTGCATTCTGAAAATCAAGTAATGGAGAAATTCAATGGAAATAAAATCGAGGAAAACTCAGATTCAAATACCAGCATACATGCTATCAGAGATTCATTAAATGATATTGCACATGTTCAGTTTTCTTTGCTGTAACTTCAGGTCAAAATGGCTCTGTATATAGTCATTCCACTCTTGAAACTTCTCAAGCTATGTTCAGAAGTTGATTCCTTTAACTCTCATCACCTTTTGCTTTAGTCAAGGCTAATTGTTTTATAAACAGGCAGTTACCTTACACTTACTCTTACACTGGCTTTTTTCTTATTCTAGATATCTTTCTGTTATTGAAACTATCATTCTCAGAATTTCCTCACCTCTTTCAGAAGCCCATCCTTATTTCTTCAAAAGTCTGTATTATAGTCTCTTTATAGTCTTTATGTATCTTTTCTGTTCTGAGAGACATAGTACTGAAAGTGTACATAAAAGGATGAGTAATATGTATAATAAATATAGTGCAGAATATGTATAGTGTAATCCATGAGTATTTTATTTTGTTTTATTCTGAGATATTTTATTCACAATTTTATTTTTTTTTCAGTAGACTTTTCTATTTTTGGTAGAAATGTCAACAGTAATTGGCATTCTTTTGATCTTTTGTAGGCACATTTCATGCCAAGTCTACTTCAAGCTCAGTGCACTAATCTGGTACATTCTCTGTGGTACTTCCAGATGTTGAACAGATATGTTTTCAAAAATGTAGGGCCAAATAATAATCAGTCTTCATAAATATCACTCAGTGGGATGTATTCTTTCTGGCGATTGTACACACACCTGTGTGTTGTTTTATTTTATGACAGTGTGTCAAAGGTGATAGTGAGGGTTTCATCTGCTAAATTGCTATACAGGTTAGTGTGGTACAACCCTTTTTGTTTTTTTCCTTTTTGAAGTTTGATTTCATCTTCAGGGATATGATAAGTTTGGCCAAGATCTAAATGTACAGCCTGCACAACAGCCATTTCAATATATCTAATTTCTGCTATAATAAGTAATGGAAAAAGCTTCTTGGTAAGCTCTCTCAGAACTGATTTATTCCCTGTAAATTTCTTTAAGAATCCAAGTCAAGGTTTTTTTCATTTTTTTTTTTCTTTCGTTTCCAGTAATTTTAACTTATCGGTTTCCATTTTGAAACTGTGGCTTGGACAGCCTTAGTGATCACACTTATGTGTTAGATGCATCTTCTCTTCTGTGTGTTGCTTAGACGACGGATTGATCAAGTCTCAGTTTCTCAAGTATATTTTTCTGCATTACTGAATTCCCATCTAACCTGCTACTGTTGTATCTTTTGGATTTGTTGTCTGTTTTTGTTCATCCAGCCCATTTAATCCAGACTACTTCATACATTAATCAACTTCTGTGGAGGTGTAAGTAAGGTAAAAATGCTTTTTGATATCCGTGAAATCTGTGTACCCATTATTCTAGAAAGATCAGAAGATCTCCGTTATGGTTATCTAGTAATTTAATGGAATCCAGAACTATCATTGTAAAAAACACGATAAACTTACCTGGCTGAATGGAAAGCTGATTTCTGTCCTCTTCCACTCTAAAGAAATACACTTACAGTCTTGCCAGCTATACATTTGACAAAGGTTTATTATAATGGAATAGCACCTGTACACCATCCAGCAGACACTGGAAGAGTGTCAGGCATCAGAGGGATCATACTGACAGTAAGTACTGATGTCAGTTGCTTCATCAGGGCTCTTGATTTAAAGAAGGGCTTCCATCTCTGCGTAGAACACCTTATGAATCTTTTCTTGGACATGGGTATTCAAGATATTCAGGATACCAGAATGTTAACTAGAAACAGGGTATAGGACATGGATCATTTTACTCCAGATAGATAACCTGACAGAGGCATAATCAAGTAATGATTTGTTGCATCTTGCCTTCCATTTCAAGTCCTAGCTTCCTCATTTGTACCTGTGTTACACATGCTGTGTTTAGATTATTTCTAAATTATAATCATATTTCTCTTTATAGTT
The DNA here is from genome assembly GCA_035772895.1 of Perdix hodgsoniae. Lineage (NCBI taxonomy): Eukaryota > Metazoa > Chordata > Aves > Galliformes > Phasianidae > Perdix > Perdix hodgsoniae. Next base: position 4,574,954 of record JAPSGF010000053.1, read on the forward strand.
AGGTTAGCTACGTTTAGAAAAGTTAAGTGGCTAATGTAAATTAGCATTTCTTATATAAAATTTGTTATATTTATTCAAAGTAATTCAATTTGCCACTTCACAGAAGAGTTCTGCATAATGTAAGTACATCATTGAATGCAGCTTAGCAATGTTTACATTGCAGTAATAACTCAAACTTTGAAGTTTTCAACCTAGCTTGAAGCAAAGAGTTGCTACAAGTTTGTACAGGCTATATACCTGAAATACATGGAGGCAAAATTCACATAAATAAAATTCTACCACTAACACTGCAATCATGCTGTTGTTGTGAGCATTAATACACAAAAATTTCCCTCTGGAAAAGAAAGGAAAAAAGACATCAAATGACTCAACGCTTCAGATAAACTGTTCATATAGAAGGGCTGCTCTGAAAGTATGCCTCCTAGGTTATTACGTTGGCCCATGATGTCAGAGACAGGTGCTAGGAGGGTGGCAGTAGAGTTTGAACGTTCCCACAAATAATCAGTTACTTTTTGTTGCTGTGCTACAGATAGTAGCAGAGGGGCAGTCTAACAAAATGGTGCCTGCCATGGAAGTATGTATGAAGCAAAGATGTGTCATTGAGTTCCTCTGTGTGGAAAAAATGGCACCTGTTGACATTCACTGACACTTGCTGAATGTTTATGGAGACCATGCAGTGGATATAAGCACAGTGAGGTGGTAGGTGGTGTATTTTAGCAGTGGCAACAGCAATGTGAAAGCCAAGTTCTGGACAGCCACAAAATGAAGTGTATCTCAACCAGCTCAATGACATGAATTGACAGATTACAACCAGGGAACTGTGTTCAGAGTTGAATATCAGCTTCAACATGTTGGAAACAGATGCAAATTTGCCAGGACTTATTGAACGAATATGAGCCCAAAGATGACAGTTTCATGGGTCACATCATTAGTGGTGGCAGAACATGGTATCAGCACTGTGAGCTGGAGTCAACATGGCAGTCCATGGAGTGGCAATGCATGAATTCCTCATCAAAGAAAAACTTCAAAACACAGCCCTCGGCAGATAAAGTGATGTGTGCTGTCTTTTGCGGTAGGACAGGGTTGATTCATCTGTATTTCCGAGAACTCGGACAAACCATCGACTCTGACCAGTGCATCACCATGCTGACTAAGCTGAAGACTCAAACTTTTAACAGTCAGGCCAAAGAAGAAGGCAGCCTTTCTCTTGCAACATGTTAATGCCTGGGCATTATCAGACCTTGGACCACATTCACTCACTGTGTAGTCTGGATTTGGAGCCCTTCTGACTTCCATCTGTTTGGGCTGATGAATGATAGATTGTGTAGGCAACATGCTCATGGCAGCAATGCCTTCGTAGCAGCTGTGAAACAGTTGGTCACCTCCACTGGTGCAGAGTTTTGTGAGTGTGGCATTCAGGCTCTTGTTCATCTCTGGTGAAAATGCACAGCTAGTGCTGGTGACTGTGTTGAAAAAATAATGTGTTGTAGCTAGGAATTTGCTCTATCAAATGCTCTTGTTATGCTTTGTTTCCCTTGTAGTTTTCGTGAAAATAAATGGGGCATTACTTTTAGAGCAAACTACATAGAATTATTCTGTCAGTTGTCTTAAATGTCAGCTGACATTAACTTCTGCATATTTAGGTAAATTTGTATATTTTTATTCTGTACACAATGAGACAATATACTGCTAGTATTTTTGAAACAAAGATGCTTTACACAGAAGTCTTTGTTACATAAGATATTCTAGGTCAGCATGCCTGAAAGTTGCACTGTGTTGCTGTTACCCCTTGTCAAGTCACAACCAACAGAAATCATGGGAGTAATGACCTTTTTCTGTCAGAAAAAGGGCACCGAGTAGAAAACATGGAACTTAAATATGATTTAAAAATTATTTTAAACAGAATATTAACAAGTTTGAATCACAATATTAGTAGATTTGAATCAGAATAAAAGTATTCTCTAGAAGAATGAATGTGGGATTTAGGGATTTGTGTATTTAAACAAACAGGTATCCTTGCTATTCATTGCTCTCCTGACCCAGTTTTTTATATCTAAATTAGCATAATTGCTAAAGGAACTAGCAAAAGCAGAGCAAGTGAAAGCTTGGCCTGCCCCTCAACTGCACTTAACGTGGCAACTTCCTTCCCCTCCAATTTGTGTCAGCTACTAATTGAGACTTTCCCTGCATCTCTTTGATGAACAAAATCTGACCGAGTTTAGTCAGAATAACTGAATTATTATCAGGTTTTTCATTTTCAGAGGACTCCACTGCATTATCATAGTTTAAGAACAACAAAATCATGCATCAGCCAGTGTAAATCCACAGATATCTACAGATGTGACTTTTGGTACATTACAAACTCTTCTCAGTTTTTGGACTAAGGTGTAAGGATGCACTAATATGGCTGTAAGCCTGAGATAATAGATCTTCAGAGCAATGCTCGTTACATTAGACCTGGCTGATGCTTTTATTTCCCGTCTGATTTAATGCGGAATCCCTCCAGCCTTCTCAGTTTACAGCGATATTTGTTCGTTTCTAGCTGAAGGTATCAAGTAAATACGCATCCGGATAGGAATAACTTTTACAAGATACCTGAAAGGATCAGGCTTTATCACACAGAACTATACCTTATACCCAAATCAGTAGGGTGCTTCTGATGTATGTGAGAAGGTAATACAGTAACAGCTTTTTATTTATTTATTTATTAAAGAGGTATTCTAAAACACCGATGTGCACACTCAGTTATTGAAGTGAACAGAATGTTAAAATGCCATGGCAACATGAAGCCCTGAAAATTTCAGTTCAAAATCTCACATCCTCACTTCTGTGTATCACTGGAGCTAGTGCTACCACTGTCCAGATTTCAGTGAAAGTATTCTTCTTTCTCCTCCAAGGAGCTCTCCTTTTACTTAAAGTGCACACAAAGCTGCACGAGGGCTGACTCTTGAGTCAGGCACAGAACATATTCCTTACCTGGTTTATTGAAAGGCATGCAATAAAATTGAGAATGGACTATAGAATCTCAGACTTTGTCCTCATTTTACATTCTAGCATTATCAAGGAATAACTGCAAATCAAACAACCAGCAGCATGCAGGGTGCTCAGCCAGCCTCTCTTTGTGTGGTTGAAACTGGGGGGCATGACAGCAGTGAAATTTGAGGCAGTCCCAGTTTTAGCCTGCAGTACTTTGCAGAAGCATTCAGAAGGTGATACATTTCTGTGATCTGTAGTGATATTCAACATGACATCTGAATAAAGGTCAAGTCGACTGCACGAAGGTTGCTTTCTGCAGCCAATCTCCTTTGAATGCCATGGTTAATTAACATAAGAATAGTGCTTGTGCATTCCATTTGTTTAAAGCAAGTTGTCTCCTTTGCTTTTATAATACATCTGTAATTCTATCATCCAACAGCAATCCTGAATTAAATGAGCTTTTAATTGGGGGAAAAAAAAATCCATTTATCCATTAATATAATCATAATTAATAATTCAGATTGCAGGCAAATAAGAACTTCATAAAAAGGGCAAATGGTAAGATAGGATGATGTGTAGTGAAGTAAAAGAAAGGTATGTAGGTGCAGACTGGAACGGATGATTTTCGCGAAGCAGATCAGTTCTCAGCAGTTTGACAAAGTTTAGTTGAATGGCCATGAGTCAGTCACTTTCATTGAGAAAAAGAAAAAAAATAACTGTTTATGATGGGTGTACTAAATGTTATGTGCTAGGAGGTGTTACCTAGTTGTGCTCATGAATTTTTGATATCACTGAATTATATTATATAAGGGTGGCAAGTGGTAAAAATCCTACTGTAGTGAAGATGGTGGGTGTTTGTCAGCTCCTGCTACTTTTACTTTATCGATATTGACTGAAACAGTCATCTGTTTCTTCTGATTTCTTTCTACAAATAACAAGATTCCATCATGACTATTTTAGGGGAAATAAATTTCAAACAATGTAGAAGTCGTATCAGAAATATTTGTAAGCAGAATGATAGTACCCTGAACTGAAAGACATTTCAAATTCCTCTTCTGTAATTTCTGCCCATCTATATAGACTATTTGTAGCTGTTAATTATGAAGCTTTACCTCTTGTGATTGTTTAGGCTGGAAGATCAACTTAGACTGAGACAATTTTTTCAACAATAGTAAAAATAAAAATAAAGAAAAAAAGCTGCGTTAGAACATTTAGAGCACCTCCTAAAGATTTTTGACTCAGTATTTCAAAAATATTTTTTCCTCAAAATGTCTATCTTTACTATAGAGTAGGGTTTTGTTGTTGTTTTGTAGAAGAATTTCATTTTTAAGATGCAATCAGAAAGAATCAGGAAATTGATCTTGATGATGGTTTTGCAATCACAGGGAGGGAAAAAAATGAAATCTGAACCTGAAGTTTCTCAAAGAGGTGATGGCAACTACTTTTAAATATCATCTCTATGAGCTTTACTTGTATGTGCAACATCCAGACCTTATGTAATGCGTTCCTTCCACTAAAAATTGCATTGGTATGAATTACCTTGGCCAGAACTGGGATAGAGGAAGAAACTTTTGTACAGAATCATATTGCAGTCTTGGTTTATCTTTCTTGGTTTTGCTAAGTTAATTTACTGAAAAATAAATAGATAAAATATAGTAATCATAAAACCAAAGGAGCTTTTGCAGTGTTTTACAGGGTCTTAGTGTGAGCTTTGAGTTCAGGACAGGACAGCAGCAGGCTGTTTTCCCATTTCTTGCTATCTTCCTCCTGCTTTTGCCTATTTGTCTTGCTGGATTTTGGTTCAGAATGTGTCAATCTGTGCAGTAGTTTGCACAAGTTCTGTTTCACAATTTTGATTCAAATGCCAAGTCACAGATATTTCTTTCATTTTATTTGAGCACCTATTCTGGAATATCTCAAGTATAGAATCTTGAATGGATAGATGCCAAAAGGAAGCATATGTTTTCAACCATTTCTCTAGAGTTCTACACTACTTACAACTAATTTACTGATGTGTTACTAATGATAATGATCAAGAAATTACGTATGTTAGGGAGTAACACTAGATGCTTAGAAACTGAATTATAAGTCATTAGAGAACTATTTAAAGCTCTGTGTCCAGATTTTACATGTTCAGTGAGTTGTTGTTTTTTTTTCACCTAAATTCTAATTGGCCTTATTTCTTACTTAAAGTTTTAGGCTTAAAGTTTGAGAACCAAAAGAAATTCACAGTTGAATTTGCAGAATTTATCTGTATTTTTTTTTATCTGAAACCAAAGTAACCTGAAATTGAGTCAACCTAATTTTACTGTCCTCTAACTACATATTTTAAAACCTGACTCATATCCTAGGTGCATAACATAAATTGAGTGAATTTGATTTCATAAACAGCTACTACAGTCCTGGCAATAGTTTTATATCTTGTGTAGACAATGGAAATGCAGTGTCTGTTACATTCTTAAGGGCATTTTTTCATATATGGATGTTTTGAATTATTAGGCATTTCTGCTGTATTGGTTCAGACAGCATTACCTCAGTGAATTTTCTATACAGTGCATTTTGTACTTGCACCAAATATTGTCAGAGCTATTGAGACTAGTCAGGAATGGGATGCTAGTGGTTTTCAAAGAAAAGCTGATTCCAAGAGGTGGGAAACTATCCTATGTGTAATACTAAGATTTTTATCTCCGCCAAATTAAATTATTTATCTAGATCTGTATATTTTCTTGTTATTAGGCTTTCAGTGCTAAAGGGGTATTTATTAGTGTTTTCATTTCTCAAGAATATTTGTTCACAGGATCTATAAATACCGAACCTTAATTTTCAGTGTTAACTTTCATAATGGATTAGCTCCTTTTGTTCTCCTTCACTAATTCAACTTATAATTTTCGATTGATTAATGACAGCTTTACCTAGCAAAAGCATATTTCTATAGAATTTACAATAGTTTTGATTCTGAGGGTTTTTCAATTTGGAAATTCTGATTATCAGAATATGAGAAAGCAAATGAGTAAATGCTATATATTTTCTATTTATCCATACACATTTATCCCCTACTGGTAAACTGTTTGGCATATTCACACCATTTTTTCATCCAGGTGCTGGTTTACTATATGTTAATGGTCTCAGAAATGCAATCGTACTTGGAGGATTCCTAATGTACATATGTCTATCTGCATGTATAATTGCGAGTTGAAATTTCCTTGTATTTTATAGTTGCTGATATATTAGCGTAAGAGGAATTCCTCAAGATAGCCATCATTTTGGAGTTTCTAGATAGTAAAAATAAAATATAATGGTAACATTTCTACATTCTCCTCTGTATTCCTTTTGAGGCCATAAAAATGTTCATGGCCACTTCCAAGGTTCTGGAATCAACTTTTCCACTGGTTGACCTGAACCTATAAATGAATATCATTTATATCATATATTTTTTCACCCACCTTTAAGATTATTATTTTTTTTACTTTTATTTTTTAAACAAAAACGCATCCTCTTGCATGGTTGCTGAGCTTTGGTCATTTCTTCTCCACTTCTGTGTTCACCTTTTTTTCTTTTTATCTCCATAGCCCTCGCTTCTGCTTTTTCTTCATCTTTGCATCTTCCCTTTCTTCCTTGCCCTTGGGAATTTGTCCTTTAAGTTTGAACTCTCCTGTTCACCATGAAGAGTCCAGTTCTATGGTTGAACAATCTTTCAGCACCAGGAGATCTTTCTAACCTTCTTCCACCTCCTTTTTAAATCACTTTTTACACTTACTTTTCCCCCAGAATAATTTTAACAATTATTTTCATATCATCATATCTTCCTTGGTCACAGTGACCAGTTGGAAAAAATACATTCACATCGCAAAGTTATGTTACCTTGAGTAGCAGGGCAAGGCAGTAATAGCACCTCTGAAGCCAGAATGTACTTATTATAACCGTTGGCTTAGAGGTCCCTGTATCTTTTAATTAGTTGTCCTATTAATACCCTAGAGTGCTTTAATTTTAAATGAAAGATAATAGCTGCCTTATCTCTAAGGAAACTGGTCTTGATTTTATTAACTTACAGGACAGAAGAATAATTGGCACATATCATTGTCCAGAAATGTATTCAACAAAGGTATCTTTCATTGTTTTCTAATGTTTTTATCCTCACAGACTTAAGATTCAGGTCTTTACTACTTAATGGTCATTAAAGATCCCATGGCACTTTTTTTTATAGAGTGATCATCTCAACAGCAAGCATGTGGCCAAATATCAATTTTTGTAACTGTTCTGTTTACCTAACATTCCCCTCCACCACTCACCCACCCCATAGTTTCAATTGGCTATGGCATTCTCCATTTCCTCAACTAAAATATAGTGTATGATTCTGCACTGTCAGACCCAACCTTTTACCTCAGAGGTGATTGCGCTTCACTGGGAAGTGAAGTGGTTCTTCTTTCTAATGCTTGTAAAGCGCTTTGGGATCCTTTAGAATGGGCGGTGCTGTGTACAATAAATGTAACCCATTACCATTCTATCTCAAGCTTCTGTTAGTCACAAAAGCATGTTTTATTTAGAGTTGGGCGAACCTGCTTGGTGCAAGCAACACTCCTAGCTCTCTAATCTGACAAGGAACCTGTTGTCAGAGGTTGAAAATTTAGGTTAATTTTTCTTGTTGTTGATATTGTTTCTTTTATTTTCACACTCATACTTCTGCATTGGAACTGGGAGTTCTGATTGGGAATTCAAAATGCCATGAAAAATGCAGTTGTAGCTCTCAATCTACTGTTTCAGGTTCAGAAAGGTCAGATTGGGGCTAGAGAAGCACCTGAAGTTTGTGGTGTTTACACAACTGTTCTAACACTTGATGGTTCGCCCATCCCTAATTTTTGCTGTATTTTGAATTATTTCTTATGAAAAATCCTTGAAATGTTGAGGAATGCTTTGTTCCAACTCTTATATTAATGTGAGATGTGCAGAAGACACTTTGCCCTAGAAGATAGTCTTAGAATATTGCTGAATGTTCTTTCTGCCCTGCATCACTACTACTGCTAACTGCTGCCAAAATTACTAGATAGCTGCAGCAATTTTCTCTGTTAGGAACATATATTCAGTACATTTCTTACTTCACTGATTTTAATGCAAAATCCAACGTCAAATGAATCAAACCAAAAAGTCAACTGAAGGAATGATATAACCGGTACACTAAAACATGTCTATATTGAGCTCTGTCAGACTAAACTTTTCTTGTGTTACACAGAAAGAGTATGAGTGTATAAAGAGCACTCAAATTTCTGAAATATGGATCAAAAGAATAAAATGTTTAGAATAGATTCAGCCCAAGAACATTTAAGATGTGAGCAAATACGTTGATGCCAAAGTTTTTCCAAACACAGTCTCTTAAGTGCACAACACTGAAATGTAAATAACCCAATCTCTAGGCTTTCAGTTAAAACCACTGCACTAGATGTTATGTCAAATTTCCCCTTGTGTTATTGGGACTAAAATTTCTCTTCTCTTGTTAAGAAAATGTGAAACCATATATGGATCATGTAGTTTCTAAATGGTTTTGCACTCCTCTTGTAAGATAATTTAACTACATTCTTTTGAACATTCTTAAGTTCAGGATACTGGAAGTCTTATTTTTTTTGAGATCTTATGACAAAAATGACAACCAATTTTGATTTACCCCAGAAATCTCTTCAGAATTTTCTAAATAACTGCACTCAGTACAAAAATAAATAAATAACAATCACAAGCTCTCTTGAGAAGTTTTAGGCATCTATTTGATGACTTTTCCATTTACTTCCTTTTATTTGTACTACAATAACATAACACATTTTTTTTCCTTAATCCTGTTTAATGCAGATGAAAATTGATTTGATGTCCTTCCTGGCTAGAATGCAATATTTCCTCACCATATTTAATATCGTGCTGCAAAGTCCTTAAAGGAGTTTGTCTTGAGTTTCAGCCCAACTTTTCAATTTTTATAGAGTTTCTAAAAATAAGTTTATTTCCCTAGCAAGCTTGAGATTTCAAAGATTTTATATGGTTTTAATTGGAAGCAAACAAAAATAGGTGATATTGGCTGTCTCACTGTGAATCACTATATTTAATCTAAAACTAAAATTGAAAGAAATTTAGAGGTGTGCAAACTCGCATATTGAGAAAAAAATGTGTGTGGGGGGGAAATCTGGCATCTCAATGATGGCAATTCAGAATACATCATTTGAGCAGATGTAATCACTCAAATGGCAGTGTTTCAGTAGGTCCAGTATACTTTTATGAGTTCCTGTATTCCCAATCCATAATGATGTGCAATAGATCCTCTTATGAAGTTAATGTTTTAACTCATCATGCCATGTGAAATATTACAGAAGAGATTAATACCATGTTATTGGATAGAAATCCACAAAAGTCACCATTTGTGCACTTTTAGTAATAATTGTGTATATTGAATACACAGTAAACGGTTAATGTAGATCAATTATTCTTAAAGGAGCTCTGGGACAGTTCCATTTCTTATTAGATGCTGAATGTATCTGCACTGACATAATTCAAGTCTTTGTAGTTATTTAGATGCTAATTGCCCATTATTGTTTTTCAAAACATTCTGTTATGCTCTATGATTCTATGATTCTATTCTCACCCAATTCAAAATGCGTACATAGAAGAGAAGCTGAGGTGAATTAGAATTAGGATTAAAATTAGGATTAATTTGAAGTTTTCCAATCATGCTTTAGATCTAATTCCAGACTGCCTAGGAAGGAATAGAATTTAGTTCATCTTTGAAGTCCTCTTAACTTTCTAAGTTTTATTTACAAATCTACATTATTTTCTTCTCTCTGAACTGCCTTAAAATATGTATATAGTAATCAAAGCTACCCACTGAAACAGCTGTTCAAAGTACATTTGATGTGATTACAGTCTGAACATTGTATGTCTATATTTTTCCTTGCTCGAAATTGTAGGCTTCCGCTATTCCAGTGTTTTGGTCTCCAGAGCATGCACGCTGCACTTCTGTAGCACATTAGCACTGGTGAATAGGGATTCCAATACGTATGATTATACTATGTCAGCATCTTTCCCAAGAAACCAACAATCCTGTTTGGAGTATGGGAACTGGCTATTCTCCCATGAATTGCTCAGGAGTTCTTTATATTGAGGCAGAGAGACTTTGTGAATACATAAAGCTTTTGTCAGAAGCTTTCATTTAGAGAGAAACAGAACAAACCAAAGTAAAAAGCAGACCCTTTTCCATTTGATTTCTTTCCAAAATCCCTGAAAAGCACAATAATAGCTCCAGATATCATAACCAATAGCAGAATTCCACATTCAGGAGCTGATAATATACATCACTTCCAAGTACTGTTTCTACTCACTAAACGCGCTATCTAGGGAGGCACCATCTATTCTATTATGTATTTTCAAACTTATTGCTCCTGGAGTTTATAGATAAACAACACTGATTAGTCACAGCTTTGCTTAAAGCCTTTCAGACAGGCTGGCATCCAAAGAATTTGTAGTTTTGGATCTAGCCCTTGTCAGCATGGCTTCAGTTTGCAACTGACTGGGCTTCCTTTCTTACTTTGTTAAAATCTGCCTTCTTCTTTCTTACAGATGGACCCACATGAGAACATTTTGTTGAGCACTCTTGAAATTAAAAATGAGATGGCTGCATCTGAGGCTGTGATGGGGCTTGGGGACCCTAGGAGCACAATGCTGGCCTATGACACTTCAAGCATCCAGTACCGGAAAGCTGGCTTACCCAGACACAGCTTTGGTCGCAATGCCCTGGAGAGGCATGTGGCACAGAAGAAAAGTAGGCTACGGAGACGTGCATCTCAACTGAAAATTACTATCCCTGACTTGACTGATGTAAATGCCATAGATAGATGGTCGCGCATATTCTTCCCTGTTGTTTTTTCCTTCTTCAATATTGTCTATTGGCTTTACTATGTGAACTAAGAAACAAAGCCACACAGGAAGCAAGAACTGGATTTATCTTCAAATCAGTTGTACAGCCAAAAGTGGGACTTAGAAAAATTCTATTCAGGACAAAAAGTTATTTTAAAACACCTTAGTTGCTGGCCCACTCTATGGTATGTTTCTGTAACATTTTGGTTGTTTCTGCTAAATCATAAATATGTAAATTTGCAGTATGGACATATCCCCTTTATGAAAATATAAGTGTATTTCAAATGTGAAGGCAAGTTAGATTCTGACAATCATCTCTGTCTTGCTGTCTCTCGCAGCTTCTTTTTTTTTAATGCTCATGTGAGTGTAGTGACACAAATTAGAGAGGAATTTGAGAAAAAAAAAATTGTTTCAACAGCAGTATAAACCACTAATTCCCTGAAACTGCGTATCCAAGACATGCATGTACACATATTAGAGTGTACTAAGGTATTATCATGCTTATGAAACACACACTTTACCTTTTAAAGGTGTAAACTTGAAAACAAATAGTGCCTATCATCTTTCCAAGATGACGATGGTCAGAGGTTTCCCAACCGCATTCAGGTATTTCCTGTTATTTATTGAAAGAGCTAAACCTTTGACTGATAATATTTGGGTTGGGTGTTTGCACAGATACTGAAGCAAAAAGCACTAGTTTTGTTTGGGTTTTTAAGAGATAGCATATGCTCACAGTCCCTGTGACTGTAGCTGTGATCAGTAGAGGAATGTACCAGTGATATAAGACAAGTTAATTGTGTTCTGAGTGGGTAGATGTGCTGGGTTTTTTTTGTGTGGGGAAGGGGAATTGTTTGTCCAATGTGCCAAAAGTTGGTTGGCCAATTAGTAGTTTTCTTGGTGGTTGAAGGAAACCAATGGTGCTCTGCCGTTCTACTGAAAGGTAGAGAACAATTAAAAATAAAGCACCAGGGAAAGTGAAGGCTACATATTTGTAAAAGTATATATACATATATATATATATAAATGCATACTGTGCAAATGAATGTTGTCAGTGTAGTACATACCTTAGTCTGAAATATTCATGTGGATTTGTGTGATTTTTTTTTTTTACGATTTGTTATCTTTCTAGTGTTAAGCTTAGCACTGTCATTATGCTTAACACGAAACATCCAGATTGATTGAAGGTATCATACCTCTTTTGAAAGCAAAGAACTGAGCGTTCATATTTCAGTACAACAATACTGATGAATTTTTTCTCAGTCTTCATTAGGCAATACCATTTCAATTTTTGTTTTGTTTTGCTTAGAGGACTATTTTAAAGGGAATAAATTGATAGCTTATACTATAGCATCATAGTTTAGGTTGGAAAAGACCTTGAAGACCATCAGTTCTAACTGCCTGCTTTGGGCAGGGCTGCGACCCATGAAATCAGATTGTCCAGGGACTCATCTAACCCAGTTCTGAACACCTCCAGGGACAGAGCATCTACAGCTTCTCTGGGCAGCTCATTCCACTGCCTCACCACACTCTTGGAAGTCTTTCCTAGGGTGTCTTCCATTGGAAAAAGAAAAACTCAATTTTGCTTTTGGAAAATTGTTTATTGTTGTTATTTCATTCCATAGAGCTTTAATTTTTTAGTCAAAGTAGATTTTCCCATTTAGAACACTGTGGAAAAGTTTTCTGTAATGAAATACTAAAACTTTTCAGGAACTACATAAAAAGTATAAATTTCTGATGGCTTCTATAAAGTTAAATTCCAATCTTAAATGCTTAAAATAAAATACTTAATGAAGCAAAAGCCACATTCTACTGTGTCTATGCTACCTCTCACAAATTTCTGAAATGAACTCAAATTTCAGTACCTTCCAGATATCATAGGAAATGTTTTCATATGTAGATACTTTTTCCCCGTAAAACTGTGGCAGTGCTTCAAAATAGCATATAAGAATATTTTTGATAAAATATTTTATTTGAAAATTTTGTTCTTGCTTTACAAGAGTAATTTTCCAACAAGTTACTGTGCTTTCAAGTCCCCTTTAGCAGATAGGAGGAAAAGAACTGTGGGAAACATAAGATACTTTTTGACTTTGTTTTCAGCATAACACATGTATTCATTTTTCAAATGAGAAATTACTGTTTTGAGGCTGCATTTCATGCACAATGCAATAAGCTTTGCAGATGAGTATGGAATTTCAAGTATGAATCATGCTGCAATTTTTCCCAATTTGAAGAAAACTTCAAAAGTGACACATCTGAATGCAGAATTTCTCTTCAAAGTCTGTTCATTAACAATGATACACATTATCATAAATAAAAGCTGTCTTATAGTATTCTACTGTAAAAGTTTTTCTTTCATTTCACAAATTGCTATCCATTCTTTGTGTAGGGTTTGGGTTTGTTTTGCTCTTATATTTATTTGTTTCACAGAATCATAGTGTGAACACAGGGAGCTCACAGCTTGTTTGTGGTTGATATGCCTCAAATATGAAACTTTACGAAGAATATGTTGTTTGTCAGCATTTACTGCATGAAGTAATTATGAAAACCACAGGGGCTGAAACTTTGAACTGCACATTAGTTTATCTGAAGTTATAGTATAAGCCATAATACTCTCTGATGTCACTGTTCAGAGTGTGAAAGAAAATGTTTTTTGCTCAGGTGTCACTAGAAAAGATGTATTACCTGGGAGGAAGGAGATCTTTTGCTTTTACAATGTCCTTCTGGCTATTAGTGTGGGTAGATATAATAAGTGAAAGGAAAGGTTTCTTCCAGAAATTGAGTGGTTATCATTTTGTACTTAAGGCTAAACACTGTGATACAAAAAGATGCGGGTAAGAAAGACTGGCGAGGCACTGTCAAGGGAAGGGTAGAACTCAAAAGCCCATGGTGAGCACTTACTCTTTCTGAGATACTTGAGTGAAAGTGAGAAATTATGCCAATATATGTGAGGCAAGGGTACTGACTAATGTGTGTGCTACCCTCCAGGTAAACTAGAATAAATTTGCTTTTACTTTAGAACTGACAGAAAATATTCTAGATCCTACTAATTCTGTTGATTATTGATAGTTTCAATAAGCAAAATATAAAATTTAATTTTAGATGAATCTTGTAATGCAATTATAGTTACCATTTTATTGTTCTAGACATGATAGCCAGCAATTAAGGTGTTTTTCATCCTATTGAAATGCATTGGCAAATTATGACTATAACATGGCACAGTTTTAATGAAATCTTTGAGATCTATCTGTAAATATCTACTGTATATGACTGCTAGTAAGTATGATACACATTTTCAGAACTGAAAATCCATGCAACATATTTCCATGTTTGCACAAGGAATGTTATGTTTCTATCCTATTGCAATTTAATGACTGGGAAGAAAGACTCAAGCAATGCCATTGTGAACATTTCTTTTCTTGCTCCTGGGGAGGAAAGCAGATAACAGTATGTCACAGAGTTCTTCACAGAGTTTTTACATTCTAATGCAAAGGATATAAAATCTGTAAGGTACAAAAGCACAATGCATAGAGAAAATCAGTGGTGGTCTTGCACCTGGGGAGCAAATCCTTATTTCAGACAAAATATGCATTAAAATTAGGGTTTGATTATTATTTTTCATTATTATTATTAGTCTGTGTTACAATTCTATAATTAACACAGAACATAAGTGGACAAATGTTAAACATTATCCAACCGTATGTGCATATGGACACATGTCTGTATGGACATATGTGTGTATATATACACATGGTGAGTATATATATACACAAACATTCATATGTTGGTATGTTAAAGGAATAAGCTAATAATAATTTTGTTTCTACCATCAACCAGTGTATGATTATATTTTTGAGAAAAAAAAAATAATGTATTTAAAAAAAAACAACTTACTATACAGGGTAACTGGGCATTTCTATATCAGCAGATCAATGCATATAATTCGTATGGAACATTGCACCATTCAACATGATGGTAGTACTGTACCTCCTAGCATCTGAAATTAGACTAGTCCTCACATTGCTTGCCTATTTCTTCTCTCTCTTTTTATAACACCATTGTCCACTAGTAAGTTTTCAAAAACAGCAGTTCTAAGGGAACCAAGGCAAAAAGGCAAAATTATTAACTATTTCTAGAAAACAATCTAGAGTGGGATGGCCAGGGTACAATACTATATCGGTAGTGATCATAACATTTTGCTATGTGTACATAGAACATACAGTATGAGCAATCATAACTTAAGCTGAGCGTGTGTAAATATTATCAGATTTCTTAAACATTTTTAACTTCTAATTTGTACTTTATGGTAAGGCAAAAAGCTAATTCTATGGTTTAGGTTAATGTGTCCTAAAATCATGTAAATAATTAAATAAGCTGTAAATGAGCAGTCAATAGATACAGTAATTGTTTAGTGACTTTTTTTTACTAAGTACAATAATTGCAGTGCTCTAGCAGAGTAATTTAAACACCCTTTTGCATAAACAGATTTGGATACCAGATATAAAAAAAAAATACAGAAAGTACTGAGGTGCAAAATAACCATTTCAGCTGTATTACTGCTAGCACAATCGGTTCTTTTGTATGGTTAAACCGTTAAAGCAGTGGAAGACTGTATTTTGGCACTCAGTACTCAGCATAAACAAATAAGGCCTGATTTTCACATACAGTAAGGTACCTTTATGTTGCTCCTGTGAGTGGCGATGTGAAGGAATCCAGGGTAGGTGAGAATTCAGCTGCTGGTGATCTCATTACAGAAAGTTTGCATACTGCATCTCTTTCTGCAATTTGGATCCCTTATGGTATCTAATAGTAGATTTACAGTTTTTCTTTAGAAAAAAATATATATTTGACTGTCATTAGATAGCATAGTCCCCCAAAGCCAAAGAATCTTCACTCCAGAAATCATTTAAAGGAAATCTCGTAAGTCGCTGCTTAACACCAAAGGTAAAGCTTAATAAAATGCACTAGGAATTTTGTCTAAATTTTTAAGAAGCAAGTGGAATGTTGATCAAAAATACTGCCCTATTCTACTTTGTAAAAATAGTAATAATTTAAATATCCATTAATGTTAAATTGAAATAGATCACCTCTACAAGAATATGCAACACGGACATTTCGTAAGTATAAAATTATTTTCTTTGTAAGTGCTTTAACAAAAAAAAAAGAAAATTAAATGATGAAAAGTCTCACCTATACTTTCATACTAAGGGTTGTATTTTTTTAATGTTTTTTCAGACATAAGGTCATCTATTCCAATTTGATAATGTTTTGTATGTTTTCACTGTTAACAGTCATTTGACAAATAATCACCAGGCTGTATTGTTCATGGTCTGTCCTGTTACTTTCAGTTGAAGACAAAAAGAACATCTGAAACATGATTAATTCTAACAAGCTGACTATGATTTGACTTCTATCACACTTTTATTTGCATGGGTGTTTAAATGGTTCTGTTAGTACTGTCTTTGCACAGTTCTGATTTATCTTTTTTACTTAGTACTATTTACTTCATAATGTAGTAATCATCAGCCTTACTAATGACCTTGTAGCCTTTCTTATATGCACATAATGCACATTTTCCAATGGCTAGAAAATGCAAAATACTAGTGGATATCATCGCATCAGATCTTCATGTCTTTCTCAAAAGGACTGCTAACCTCTGGGATACACGAGGTAGTAAAATGATGATTGTAAATGAGTAGCACATAAGAGATATTTTCTTGAATTTAAAATTATTGCAGCCAGTTTCAGCATGTAAATATATAATAATGTTGGCTAGTGTGTAATTCTTGAACTAAAAAAATATAAATAAAGAAAACCTAAAAGATGTATATGTAGTTGTGTTATGTTGAGCAGGTTCTGTTCTCAAAGCAGGAGATCACTTAAGAGTCACAGCTCCCATCTGAAGTGAGTGCCTATGAAATTCTGGGTCGGAAAGGGACTCAAGGAATCTGGGTATTGAGGCATCAGAAATACAGGTTCAATATGTGAAGGGGATCTCATAACACAGTGTAGATTTACCTAAGCAGTGATTGGGAAGCTGGTCATCTCAGAAACATCAGCAGTGTACAATGAGATGCTGACCACTAGACAGCAAGGAAATGCTGAGGAGAGAAACACTGAAAATCTTTCCTCAGAAGTTTGGTAATTCCTTTGAGTCAAGTCTTCTGAATCTACTGATGATCGCTTGCTGGTGTCCTGGTTACAGAAAAATGGCAGTATCTGTTTTTGGTGGGATGGTATTTCCTTATAGAGAAAAAGGTCTAACAAGTCTTATGTCTGTCTATGTGGTATTAATATAAGGAAAGCTCAAGCTCTGTTCCTTCCTCTTTTTACTTAATACCTAACTGGAAAGGGTATGGATGACCAAACTATTGTTTTTTTCGAGACAATGAAAATAGCAAGTTTTCCTGAACAGAGTGTTGTCAGGCATGCCCATGAGTGGCAGTCATAAAGCTGTTCTATGTCTTCTGCTTGTTTTTTACAAAATTTTATTAGCATTAGTGGGGACCAGAACTTGGGTCTCTTCTTGTGCTTGCAAGATGTCCACTGATGCTACTGTTTTGTTGCTTCTTCTGGCAGGTCTTGATCATTAAATAGAATTCAAAATTAATGTACCTATTTGCTCTGTTGAGAGAGTAGTTCGTGCCTCTTAGTTCTTCTCATAATATGTCAGCCCGGCTGGAAGGTCTAATAAAAAGGATTTCATATTTGTGTTTCCAAACCCTAAATATTGCTACATGGGGGAGATGGCAGGGTATTATTGGTAGCCCTATGTATACACACCCACAGGTCCAGCCACAACTTGATTATCCTTCATCTGGCCCAACCAAGGGAGGCAGATGGAGAACCAGAAGAGAGAAGAAAAAGGCTGCCTACCAAAGGCTAAAACTGCCAAATCCTCATCTTTATCTGGAAACGCAGGCAGTAGTAATTTCATGTGAAGTTGTCCTCCTGGCTACCCTGTGTTCCCAGTCTCACAACAGCACTGTTTTAATGGCTGATGTGTTCTGTCACACTTCTTTGTGGACAAAGAACACCTTTTCTGTAGAGAAGGACCAGACAAGAAAATGGAAAGCTGTGGGAGTCCTGCACCTGGTACCGAGGTGAGGAGCTGCTTGCGGCAGGATGCTGGTTCTGTGTTAGGAAACACAGAAGTAAAATCTTCCAAATTTATGGAAAACTCTAGCATTATTTCATCTCTTCACTCCTGAAAATAGATTTGCCTCTTCTTTGAATGATAGATCTGAGCTCTGAGGAAATACTAAAATGTTAGCATGATTGCTTTGCTATAAGTGCATGATGTACAGTTGCCTATTATTTTCAGAGGTTATTATATGCTTGAAAGAAATGTATTTTGATTTTAACACTGTTTCATTATTTTTGTCTCTAAAAATATACTTACATTTACTCACAAGTATTTCCAAACTCAAATAGAGCAACCCTTTTCCCTATTGTATCCGTAAATACATTTAATAATATCTTATCCTAGTAAGTGTTGTAACCAATTCACTGGCACAAAAAAATAAGTCTTAAGCTGCAGAACATTTAAATAGTCTATTCCATTTTTCTTCCTTTTTTTGAGCTTTATGCTTATTTCATGCCTTGTGTGTCATAACCTCTTTTAATGAAATATAGTATTGACTTCTTACTGGTAAATTGTACTGTTGAATATTTACCGATAATCCAAGACTAACAAAGTGCTATCAGAAATTATCTAACAAATCTCAGTTTTCAACTTAAAAAAGGAAGATCAATATTTAAAGGTAGAAATGCGCCAACTGTGAACAGCTGTGAAAGAATCAAGTAATGAAAACTGGCTTCTAACACATTGAAACTGTCACATATAAAATAAATGTAACATTAATAACTAAATAGCAAGTACATTCACTAATGCAAATTCTTTGGTTATCAAAATTAATGACCAGCATGACAGTATTAATTTGTAATCTTTGTTATACTTGAAGGATATTTAGATTAACTTATCACAATGTTAATATGAGTACAGGCAATCAAAAATTCAAAAAGGATATGCAGAAATAGGGTTAGGTATTCCAGTGATATAAATTGCTTATGTATCTATAAATACCCTTGACAGACTTCTACCAGGACAAAAGGGTTTTTTTGGTTTTGTTTGGTGTTGTTTGGTTTGTTGGGTTTGTTTCATTTTTACTGTCAGGGCAAAACTTCTGAATTCTTGGAAGAAAAGTATTTTTTCCTTCTTTCTGATGGGTTGTCAGAGCTGATTTACTGCATTCATTTTGGCACTTTAATGGCTAACAGAATGCTTCCAGCTGTGACCATTTTTAATCTTCCCCTTTTTTTAGGAAGAATATAGCTACAGAAAAAAAATCTTCTTGAAGTTCTGGGTCTTGGCTTGACTCAGTCAGGTTCCCTTTCAAATACTTTCAAAGCTAAGTCATCTAAATAGTACACATTATCAGTTTTGGTGCTAGTTATTTTTCAAATGGTCCTTGACATATTTACTATATATATATCGAGGTACATTGCCACACATACGTGCAATTCTAAGCTTGGCTGATATGTCCCAAGACTAATGCTTTTTAAACTTTACGATCTCTTCATTAAGTGTTTCCAAAAAACTTGTCTGAAGAATGTGATTGAACAACTCTGCCTTTAGTCTTAAAGATTTTATTGAAATTTTACAGCATTGGTTCTTGTTAAGATAACGTGAAGAGAAATCACAGGCAGGCACAGGAGTACAATGTCATACAGGTTACAGGGATCAAAGTCCTTTTGTGTGCTGTTCAACAGTAGCAAAAAGGGCCATAAATCCACAGCTCAAAGAAGAAGGTAGTAGTAGAGGGATCATTGTTGCTCTGATATTGTGGATGATATTCCCCCTTTCATGACACGTGAACAAATTGTTCCTTCAGGCGAGAGGACATTTTCGGGAGAAGGAATGTGGATAACATAGATGCCAAAACCTCCATGCCAGAGGAGCAAGATCTGTGCTATTTGTAGACATGTAATTGTTTCTGCTGTATTTTACTTTACAAAAGAGGTTCAAAATATATCTAAAGTAGAAGTATGTGCCAAACATACAGCAAAAAAATACACTGAAAAAATATAAAAAGCACGTGAACCACGGCATGGGGCAAAGCAACAGCAGAATCTAATCAGCATTGCCTAATTTCTTTTTTCCCACTCAAAACAAATGCTTTCAAATTAGAAAGGTTTAGAAGTGTAGGAAGGACAGACTATTCACACCCCACCTCCTTATTTTAATATTATCTCTTTTTACACAACTTTGGAAACCTAGCATGCCAACCTTGGTTAATTTCTGTGAATCATACAAGTCTTAATTGGTTTTGGAAGGGTCTTCAGATCTCTCTGGAAAAGATTAAGCATTATTTATTTGCCTTCTTTACTATTCAAAGCTACGTGATTTCTGAACAGGTTTGACATTCAAGCTAATTAAAAATAAGTGAAAGAGGAAAAAAGCCTTTTTAAGAGTTCTAAACAAAATTTTACAAAAGGGTGAAATGTAAAGCAATAATGGCAAAAGCTTTATTATGTAACACCCCAGCACCATTCTTCTTTAGTACAGTAGAGATGCAGAATGCTTCTTGCTAGTTCCTATGTTTATGAGATCCAATCTGAAAGAGAGTAATAGTTGTGCCAGTAGTTTTCTAGCTTTAAAGCACATGGTAACCGCATCTTTGTCATTAATTTTTAAAGTAATAGATGACTTTACTTTTGATTTTGTTTCATTAACAAGATGTCATTCATATATGAGATATGCTGAAAGTACAGCTCTGAGACCTACCAAAGTGTGAGAAGTAGGTTCCTGCATGGTGATCTTCCTGCAGCCTTGGCCTCTTCAACCCCTCTGCTTGCTGCAAAGGTAGGACCCATAAATATGCATGTCGATGAAATGTAATCAATTATTTTGCAGTACGTTTGTTGCACCCGGGTCAATTTGATTTGAGGAATTAAATTAAAATTCCCATAGGTTTTTCATACTGTGAATTTAGAAGGATATTTACAGATTTCTAAACACATTTGTCAGCTAGACAATAAGCCTGCTGGCAGATGGGAGTTAGCCCGAGGTTTGCATCCCACATGATGACATTCCTTTTTTTTTCTCCTTGAAGAGAAAAATGCCCCTCTGCTGTCCCCAAATGTTGCTGTTATGTGAGAGAGCGAAGGCAGCAAAGAGCCTGTAGAGAAACCTGGAGCACATGGTAGTGCTTAGGACACTAGTATGTGCTACCAGCTTGCAAAAGGGCAGTCCTACAAGATCTACCTCACAACTGTTGTTAAATTAAATGTTAATTATACATGTGCTACTTATCACTCCTCATACTGTCATGTGATCTGTTCGATATCAACTCCACATAGCTATGAACAGAGCAGACAGACACCCGCCACATACCTGCAAGGACTGCGTGAAACAATGAAGTTACAGATATGTCAGAAATAAAGGCAATATTTGTAAATAGCTGGCACCTAATTACTTTGCAGCAGGTAGGCAGTGCCTATGGTCCCACAAGTATTGCTGAATTTTGTTACTGTACCAATTAAAACAGAGCACTGCCAGTATTAAAAACTGAAACATTTTCTATGTTCTTAGAGGAAAGGGATGTTATTAGTTGACTGAAGAAGTGTACTGTGATCCTTTGTATTTGTTTCCATCTCAATTATTTATTCTCTGAAACACGAAGAAAGAGAGCTTCAATTCTGGAACGTTTTAAACAACCAGCCAAACCTCCCCATTACTCTAGCTGACCTCAGGTAAGAGGTCTCAGATAGATTTTCAACAGGACGTTCTTTTAAGACAAATAATCCAATACACCTTATTTCCTTGGAACTAGATCTATATGAATGCTATAGTTCATTATGGTTAGTCCATTATGAATTACATGATGTCTCCTGGGACCCATTCTGAACTTCAGATATCACAAGACTGCTATCATGCCGAATGCTGAAGGGAGCTGCTAAAGTTATATCCACTAAAAACTTGCTTTTCATTGCAAAATGACCCACTTTAAGTATTATCTATTATTTTCTGTTTGTTCAGTTTTACCTTTCTCAGAAAATGTTCATGGAAAATCTGTGTTGTTTTTATGCTTGGTGTACAGTGTGATTATCATTATTTTATAAAACTTGGACATTCTCTCAAATTCCCCCAGAGACAAAGCATGTAAAGGGCAATTTTGTCTGCCAGCCCATGTAAATTCTCTCAGACCGTATAAAAGGCAACAGTGGCAGATTGGCTCCAGGAGCTTATGGTTTCTTCTGTTACTGAACAGCACAGCAAATAGAACAGGTTGTGAAGTGAAAGCTGTGCTAACATATAGATGATGACAGCTTAGTTGCACACTTTCAAAGCATGCCCTACGATGTCATTTCAAAAGCTGCATTTATTTATTTATTTATTATTCTACTTTGAAGTAGGGAGTATTGTGGCCTGTTTTCATAAAATGAAAAAGCAAAGCATAACTTTCTGACTGACTCTGCATTACTGCTTCACCTTCTGTAGAGGGGAGAATGGCTTTTAATGTCCTTGGGATCCTATATTCTATGAATCACCATCTACAAAAAGTACATTCATAGGAATTCTGCCATAACACCTCTTTAGAGTATAATAAGAAAACTATATAACAGGACTATTATGTTACTACTTGACATGGCTTCTTGACACGGTTAAATAGTCAATAATTTATTCCACTGAGGAGATGTTTACGAGAGTAAATAGAAAAGAAGCAAGTTAAACTGAAAAGATTATTCTGGTGGTTTATTCCACTAAATCTTCTTTAGATGGTAACAAATTACATCCTTTCAGGCAGGAAACAACACAGTCATAAGTGATTCTACATGATTTTTGTCTGGAGAACGTGTGGCTACTGGAAATGAAGTTGTGTGCAATGATAACGGATTCATTGGGTTCATAAATTCTTTCATCTCTTGGAAAGACAGAGAGGGGTGAAAGTAAGTTCTCCAGATGTCTTGACACCGTATTACATCAGATGAATGTTGGGCTAGAATTATTTTTGCAGTGATGGTCTTCACTATCCCTGATGCTATCCCTTTATTCTCCTTTGGAGCCCTTCTGAAAAATTTAATCTTCTCTATAACAAGGGAGGTCTGAGGTGTTTCTTAAGAAACTAACAGGAAGGATTCCTCACTATGTCTGAATGGTCATTCTCATTATTTAAAAGAAGTCAAAGGTAGGTACTGCATGTCTACCTGTTCACCTACATGTGTGTAAAACTTCCCTTTCTCTTTATAGTGCTGCACTGAGAAGCCATAACAAAGCAGAACTCATAGAACTCAAAAAAAAAAAAAAAAAAAAAAAAAAAAGACAGACTATTTTAGGTGAAATTAGAATCCAGGGCAAGGAAAGAAAATAAATAAAGTTTGAGGACTGAAAATCTGAACCTCTCCTTTCAGGCTGTGTGAGTCTGGGAACTAATAAACGTCTTTTGATCATCTGGACATCAGGAAAGTTCATGCATAACCTGAAGGTTCATAATTTATAAAAGATGTTTTCTTAAGCTGATTTTAATGAAGAACAAGAGCTTTCATAGGTTAGACTTTGAATGGGAAAAGGTTAATGTAGACAGTAATTACTGATCTGTGAATACTGCTGGAAATACTGTACTATTCTGAATGCGTATTTGGGCTACTTCTGTGTAGGAAAATAAATCAACACTTTATGGAATCACTGTAATATTGAGGAACACAAATGTGTTTGCTAGGTCTGGTGATTATGTAAGGAGGCACTTAAAATAATCTAGTAGAATGGTGAAAAGGGCTTTTTCCATTCTTCATAAATGTCAGTACTGTAAAAAGGTTACAAATATGAAAATTTTGTTTAATGCAATTCTTTGCTGCAAGTGGTAGATTTCTGCCTTCAGAAAGTGACAGCTTTGTAGAAAAGGCCCTGAGAGACCTTGGGGACAATCAGCTGACATCAAGTCTGTAGTTTGCTCTTGCAGCAATGAGGTCAGTTTTACTTGAGCAGTATTATAAGGAGCATAGCAAGCAGCTAAAGAGAAAATCTTTTCTGATGGATGATGGCTGTATTTAAATATCATGAACTGATCAACAAGTCCTCTTAAAAGTGTAGTGATCTGTCCATAGAGTATTGATCCAGTAGCAAAATAATTTGTGACTGGAGCACATCCCCTATGAAGACAGGCTGAGGGAGCTGGGCTTGTTCAGCCTGGAGAAGGCTGCAGGGTGACCTCATTGCAGCATTTCAGTACCTAAAGAGAGCCTACAAACAGGAGGGGAATCAAGTCTTTGAAAGGGTAGATAGCTGCAGGACAAGAGGAAATGATTTTAAGTTAAGGGAGGGGAGATTTAGGTTGGATGTCAGAGGGAAATTCTTTACAGAGATAGTGGTGAGGTACTGGAACAGCTGCCCAGAGAGGTTGTGGATGCCCCGTCCCTGGAGGTGTTCAAGGCCAGACTGGATGGGGCCCTGGCCAGCCTGGTCTAGTATTAAATGGGGAGGTTGGTGGCCCTGCATGTGGCAGGGGGTTGGAGATTCATGATGCTTGAGGTCCCTTCCAACCCTGGCCATTCTGTGATTCTGTGACTGATTTCTCATTTTCTTTTAGTTGATAATAATACAGAAAATTCAGTGCAACTGAGTGCATCTTTATTAACTTCATTGTTCATGCAAGTACTTTTCAAAATCAAAAGTATGTTCCATATAGCATCACATTACTGTGGTGTACATACGTGGTGCGTTTGGAGAAATAATTAAGTGGGAAAAGTATTTTTTTTTGTGCTGTGCCCTTACTCATGTTTGTTGAAATGTAAAATGAAGTAATCTTAATGTTATAAAAATTAAGTATCTAAATCATATGTGTACTTAATATTATTTGAAGTGATGAGCCAAGTTTAAGGAAAAGTTTTCTTCAGATTTAATCATGTAGTTCTATTACACTGAACCAGAAGCATGATTCAGAACCTTCAGTTACTGAACATTCTGTATTTTTGTAAAGCTTTTAAATTTCCAGGTTAGTCACCTTCTTGTACAAACGACACACTGCCACATGATTTGCCATTGTTTTTACAAAGGCTGCATGCAAGAATCAATTTTTCTTGTTTTGTCAGGCAGCTGCTGTTCCATATTCTAATACCCCTCTACTCCCTTGTCCACCAAAATAATATCACACAGCTGTTACTTTTTAAGGAAAGTAAAGGAAATACTATATAACTCCCTACTTTCATTCTAATCCCAAATGATTTTAGGATGGCAGGGAAAAGGCCAGATACTTCATTTGTGTTTTTACTCAACTTGCTAAGAACTTTTAAAGTGCACATCAATAAATGTGATGATTTGTTGCCGAAGAAACAGTGCGGAATTGTGCAGATGATCATGGATATTCATATGGTAAAGCTGGATAATAAAGTTTGGGTGTGAGAGATGAAGAATCAGGAGATGATAATAAAACAGAACATTACTGACTTTTCTCAGTACTCAATCCTAAAAAGCACTAATACAGTCTGAGGTCCTTAGATATAGAACTACAAAACACTGAGAAACTTTAGAGAAATATATGTATTTAACTACCTGTAGACATAAGAATAGGCGATTGCTGCTTTCTCTATGCTACTGCTTGTGATTTCCTGCTTTATGAAAAAACTACTCAGACTTTCAGCACAGGCAGCAAAGAGTAGGGGGCACTATAGAAAGTGCACTTTTAATAGAGATTCTTACAGAAATTGTGGTGATAAGTGATAAGTTCCAAAAGAGTGGAGTCTATGGGTGAAACATAATGAGTCTTACTAAAATTCTGTAGATTTTTATTGGAAGATCCTTGCTTTGCCAGAGCAGTAGTTGCTCTCACTGACTGATATTCCTGTGCTTTGTTTATTGTCTGTCTTAATGCCTTAAAATTGCCACCTTTGTCTCTTTGGTGGAAGTCTAGGTGACTGGAAAGACAGAATCTTGATTTGGCCGGAACAGTCTGATGTGCTCCTCTGCAAAATCAACTTTGCCTGGAGATTATTTTGCTTGAGTTCTCTGCAACTACAAGAAAAAAAAATTAGCTAGCTCTGGACGAATTTCTTATTTGTTCTACCCCAGTTCAGAGAGAAACTGTTCTTCATGGGACTGCATTTTTTTCTATGAGAATGTGAACTCCTCTGGGCCATAGGAAAAGTCTTTTCAATTGGTAGGGAACACTGGCTGAAAACTGGAAGCTCTGTTAAAATTGCCAGACTTTGACATTTGTTCTTTATTCTGCAATGAAACAAATTAAGACGGTGCAAATTATGTTTGTGAAAATATCAGGAAAAGCAACAATGGTGTAGCTGCTGGGAGCTCGAGGTTAGAGATGCTGATTCATTAACATCTTGGGCAGTGTTCCAAATCACCTTTCATTTGTTTGATTGATACTTCAAGAATTGTAAATGGAAAAGAATACCAATATCCTAGTGATTAGGATTTCCACCAGAGGCATGGGAGACATATTTTTGTCCCTTTTATGTGTAAATATTTGCTGTGGCTGGGAGTTTCCATCATTCCAGTTGCAGTTTTGCTCTGTACAGCACACTATGCTTCTAAACACAAATGCTTCAGAGGACTGTTGTCATTTAACCCAAGCAGGCAGCTCAGCACCATGCATCTCACCCTCCCCAGATGAGATGGGAGAGAGTATCAGAAATGTGAAAGCAGGAGAAGTCGTGGGTTGAGATAACAGCTGCCTACTAGGTAAAGCAAAAAACATGTGATTAGGCAAAGCCAAACAAGGAATTCATTCATTATCTCCCATCAGAGGCAGCTCTTCAGTCCCTCCCAGAAGACCAGGGCTCAGCATGCATAGTGAATTTTTGGGAAGACAAATGCCATCACTTGCGATATTCTGCCTTCCTTATTCTTTCCCTTGGCTGTTATTGCTGACCATGAAGACCTATGGTATGAGATATCCTTTGGTCAGTCTGGCTGTCCATGTCCCCTCCCAGCTTCCTGTGCATCCCTATTTTTTAAAAAACCTTGATTTTAAAAAGTTTATTGTAATATTGAAGAGCAGTACCGCTTACCATGAGCGCTTTGGAAAGCTTTACAGACAGGTACTGAACCTTTCAGCAGGAAGATAAGTTGGGAATGTTTTGATTGCACTGCCCCCACTGTAAAGCATATAAGGAGGGGGGAGTTCATTTAAGCTGAAATGAAGATTGAACTACCATGTATCTTTTAACGTGCTACAAATTAAGAACTGAACTTATTTTATCTCAGTGCGCAAGGGACACTGCATGACTTTGCAAACACATAGAAACCTGTTGTGCCTGCAAGCAAATGTTTGGAAGGTAAGAATAATGATATCAATTCACTCTTATACTCTGTAGACATAATTGAATCCTCTGAGAAATTAAGTATACAAATGCTGACTTTTAAAAAGCTAGACAGATTTGCTTGAATCAGGACAGCAACACAAAAACAGCAGTATCTATCTATTCAAAGGGAGAGTCTAGCGAGAGAGAATCCAATCCACATAAAAGGCATGAGAAAATACAAGAGTGACCTTTCCGGTCAAGTTTCTCTATTTTTTCTAAATTATTCTTTTTATCAAATGTTTCGAATAAGTCCATTCACCCAGACTAGGTGGTCTACTCAAGCAGTAAGATGTTACCCACTGTGCTGTGGCAAAATCAGAATGTAGACCTAATGAAATTGGCAGCACTTCATTTAGCTCATATTTGGAGAAAGGGAAGATTAAATATCAGTGTGTAGAGACTTCCATTTTGGATCCTTTTCTATGACTCTTTTTCATATATGCAACTTTATGCTTTTTGTCAAAGAATATTTTCGTAGCAGTAATTATCCATTAGAAGATTTATCTCTGCTTCACATTCAAGAGCTTTCATGACATCCATAGTTGAATAATTTTGATACTGATGGCTACTTGGTGGTTTTGGTCTGAGTAATTATACATCCACAGGGAGAAAGAGGCATAGTGCCAAGGCATTTCAAGTGCTATCTCAGCAATGCAAAAGACTTGGCATTTCCCACTGTCATTTTTCATACTCAAAGTGCTATAAACATATGCTGAAGAAAACATTTCAAGTACCTGAGAAGAGTAGCCCAGTACACTATCAGCTCAACTCTTCTGGACATTCTTATTTATTTTGCTAAAAGAAGGCATCATTAGAACCTATTTATCACAGAAGAAATTATTATCCTTCTCATTACTGTTGCACAGATGTACTGTATTTCTCCATCATCTCTTTTTCAGTAATTAGAATAAGAAAAATGATCCTCCAGCCCTTTCCCCACTGCGTCACACAGCAGATACCGTATGAACTGTTATATTTCCAGAGAACAGATTTTGAAGTCTGATATTCAGTTTTCAGTTTTCTTAATCTGTCCTCATGTTTAATCCAAGGAACAGAATGAGGAAGGAGATGAGTATATTGCTGCAGTTTAGTACCAGTGTTCCCATCGACTTGGTAAGTAACTGAATTCCTGGAAAAGCTGTGGTTTGCATATATCCAACGCCATCTGGAGTGTGGGTGGCAGGCATGCTTGAACTAAAGGTGTTAAAATTACACTATTAATGGTTTTGGATGATGTTGTCCTTAAGAGAGAAAAAGAACTTCAGCCAGTTAATTATTTTATCTGCAAAAAGTAACAAAAGTACTTAATACAGTGGGAGTGTGGGTGTTCATGTGTTTGTGTATCTATGTACAGTCACATAAAAAGAATGCTTCATTACAGTGATAACAGGGGTGATTTGAATTATTTGTTTGATATCTTTATTTATTTTTCCATATTTGCCAAGACAGAGAATTTCTCAGCTTCCTGTTGTGCTTCCTTCACCAATCCAGACATGGGTATAATGTATTTTGTAATTATTTTACTTTGAAATCATTTTTAAGGTATGGATAAGTTATTTTTGACAGAAGTTTTCTGAATCTGAATTCTACAACATGGTGTGGATTCAGTAAGAAATGTCTCGAGAAAGAGTGGAACATGGGATAGAAAATGGCCGTGATATCCACCTTTGTGCCAGGCACAGTGGCAGTACTCCAGAGCCACACAACACCTTTCTCCAAACTCACATTTGTGCTTATAATTCAAGACGCACTTAATGACGTATATCAATGGTTTCTCCCCCATACAATGTTAAAAACAACTTCCACTTGTATTTTCAGTTATGTTATTTTTCACTTAGACATGTCTGAAACTTAAGCAACCACAAATCTTTAACTCATTCCCTTCCTTTTACTTCAGGTTGATTTTGTTATTGTTTTTTTTGTTGTTGTTTGTTTGCTTGTTTTTCAATCTTCACAACATACTGCAGGTTTGAGTCTCTCAGAGCCAGAGAGAAATTGGTATCAAGACGTGCTAAGAATGTATTGTAGTTACTAAGGAAGTGGTTTCCAAAGCAACGGTAACCACATGAAATTTGACAGAATTTCTTCCTTTGCTACTATATCATGTTTGAAGATTTCAAAGAGTCAGGGTGTGGGTAGCATAAGTGATTTTGTCCTTGCTAAATAGAAGCAGATATGGTAATATTCTTGTTCTTGCTAAAGAAAGGGTTAAATTCAGTAAATTGCAATTTTCCTGGTAGCAGAAAAAATGTTGATGTGCCAAATAGTCCTGCAGCATGTGGGCAGATGCTAGAGGCAACATTCTCAGTTGTTACATACTCAGTGATGATATTTACCATTCGGGAAAGCCATGCCAACACTTTGGTTTGCTCCAGAAACTGGAAGAGACATTTGCCAGCTTGATGATGTCAAAAAGCGTAGGAAATTTGCACTTGTTTGATATTAATAGAAGGATCAGAACCAAAGTTAATGAAGTTGCATTGTTCTAACTTCTCTTCAGTAGTGCAGACAAAACAATTAGGATTCAGCTGGGTATCAATCAAAGAATGCAGTGTCATTGCTATTCTGTTTTGATCAAGAAATGAAAATAACACAGTAAACGCTACTCTCTGAAAACTAATTTAATTCTTGCTCTTAGAAGGGAATTGAAAATAACAGGTTCTATGGGTTAACAAGCAGTGAAATTTAATATGTTTTCTCAATAGAAAATGTGAATAATTTCTACCTGCTTCTATGCACTGTGGTTTATTGAGTGGTAAGGCACAACAAAGGCACTTTTAATAAAGAGCTCTATCCTGCAAGACAAAGAAAGAGATGAGTCATTTTACATTTGATTTTCAGGTACTAAGAAAATCGAAATTTCTTTCAAAAATTTGTCTTTAAGAAGTGATTTTTTATATCTACTTCATGTTTACGGTGAAATTCAAAAAGAAAACGTGAGCCAAATCCCAAAGGAAGGTATGCATTGAAGGAGATGTGTTTCCATAAGTTATTAATGTTCATGTCGTGTGGGTACACTTACACCTTTTCTGAAAACTTAGATTTCTGCTTTGACTCAAGTAAGATTTTTTTTCCAATTGTACGAACTCCTACTTATCTTCTGGATTGCAGGTCACCATGCATAATGAAACATTTGAGCTATGAAACCTTTTAAAGTATATGAAGAAACAATTATGTGTATTATGGAACTGTTCAGCAGTATGGACTGGGGCCAGCTCTGTGCATTCCCAGTTGTAATGGACATAATCGTAAGTCTCCAAGCACAGAACTGAAGTGAATGACTGAGGGGATTTGGGGGCTTTACTGGCTCTGGATCTGTATCAGCAGTGCCAGAAACAAACTGGCTCATTAAAAGTTTTAATCTTATTTCACTTATTACCCTTTCACTTATTTCTACTTTTGTGAACTGCTTCATGCAAAGAACAGCTTTTTTATACCATCTCTCAACCCTTCTTCAAGCTGCAGAACTTATATTTTCTTAGGTAACATGTATTCCTCTTAGTTGTGTAAGTGGGTTAGAAAATTTGTAAGTCCTTCAGAAGGTTTCCTTTCAACGCATCCTCCGTAGACATACTACTATGTTTGTATTTCTGTGATGCATTAAGACTTCTCAAAGAAAACTCTTTATAGGCAGGTAAATGTTACAATTAGAAAAAAGCAAATTGAGACTCCAAATAAAGTCATCTGTTTCTTTTAAAAATACAGTAGATGCCCTAAAATGTAGGAATTGAATTTATTTAAATAAAGTTTGTTTTATTCATGCACAGAGTCCAACTAAATCAAATGTCTGCAGCTTTTGTGTGTGCTTGCATTTTAAGTAGTTGCATCTAACAGTTATCATTTTAATAGAGCTGGGGCACATTAAAAAGAGCATGGAGGAGGGATGTTATCCTCTGCCCTGGTGAGGCCACATCTAGAGTAGTCTGTCCAATTCTAGACTCCTCAGATCAAGAAAGACAGAGAGTTCAACAAAGGGCGATAGAGATGATGAGGGGCCTGGAGCATCTCCCTTCTGAGGAAAGGCTGAGAGACCTGGGTCTGTTCAGCCTGGAGAAGACTGAGAAGGGATCTTATCAGTGCCTGTGGATGTCTGAAGTGCAGATGTAAGGCAGATGGGGCCAGGCTCTTTTCAGTGGTGCCCAGCAACTGGACAAGGGGCAAAGGGTAGAAACTGGAACACCAGAATTTCCTTATGAACATGAGGAAAAATCTCTTTCAGGATGACAGAGCACTGGAATAGGCTGCCTGGAGAGATTGTGGTGTCTCCTTCTCTGGAGATATTCGTATCTTCCTGGACGCCTTCCTGTATGACCTACTGTAGGGAACTTGTTTTAACAAGGGTTGGAATAGAAGATGTCCAGATGATCTCCAGCCACAATGGTTGTGTGTATCACTTTTTTATTTTTTATTTTTTTCAGAGAAATCTGCCTCTGCCCTGAAGGGCCTCTCATTTTACCAGAAAGTGTGCAGCAGACGCAGACCTGATAAGGTTGTACATTCTGTTTCAGGTTGTGAAAGTACATGAAAGTAGCTTATATTTTCAGATTTTGTGGAAGAAATGTTTGGGATTTTATACTGTTTATTTAAAAGGTTGGAATTCACTTACAGTATGGTGTTTTTGTGGGATGATGTCCCTATATCACATGCCAAGAAATTCATGAAAAGGCTAAATGACAGAGGTCCAAGCCTGCTGCTATGACTGGAGTGAATTAAAAGCTCTTCCTTCCAAAAAGAAGAGGAGAACCTCCGATCCTCTTTGTCCTTGACTACTAGGGTGACAATACTTTCTTACTGCCTAATGTATAATGTTTAGAGACATAAGTTTAAGAAGGACCAGAAATCTCTAACTCTGCAGCTAGAATAGTTTTTTATGAGCTAAATATAAAAGATTTATTACTGTCTTTTAGGATATTTTCTTCCAGATATCAATATATAGTTATAGATAACAAAGTTTTATCAGAGGCTAGATGCAAGAATTGATTTGAAATTTATAATTCAATGCACTTTAAAAACTCACACTCAGGAATTATTAATCTAAGTAACCTGCCCATTCAACCTGCTAGCCATTGATCCCTTGCTTCTTGGTATGAGATCATTTATCACATATTCTTGTTATTCTTATCTGTCAATAAACAAGCTGCCTCTTATCTCTCTTTATTCAAAATCATTCATACTCCCTAACTGCCCAAATTATAATCCATATTCTTCTCACCTCATCCCCACCCAATATTTATTTTCACTTCAGACTCTTCTTTCAACTACCTTTTCACTCACTTCTATTAACTTCACATACAAATTTAAACAAAAATTTTCCTCTTTTCCTTCCTAGCTATAATTATTTGGTTGGTTTTTTGTTGTTGTTTTTTTTTTTTTCATGCAAATGAAATAGCACTTGGATCACATGATTTAAATGCTCATCCCGAATGCTTGATG
Organism: Perdix hodgsoniae; assembly: GCA_035772895.1. Lineage (NCBI taxonomy): Eukaryota > Metazoa > Chordata > Aves > Galliformes > Phasianidae > Perdix > Perdix hodgsoniae. The sequence continues at coordinate 4,607,561 of JAPSGF010000053.1, forward strand.
TTGAACTAGCATTTTTATGAACTATTTCCTGCTGTGCCAAAACCTGCTGATCTGAATGCATTATGGGAACAGGTGGTCCAAGCATAGGCAGCAGTAGGAAGCCTTTAACAGAGTATTAAAAAAAATGGTTGTTTGGCTGGGGAACAAATCCTGAACAAAGGCCAGAATTCATTTTAAACTCTCCTGATTTTCAAATTCTTCCCTTCTTAAATGTAGGTTTCTCCAAAAGTAAAGCCTCCTATTTATTTCCGTGGAAACTACAGTAAGTACAAAGAACACAATAATACTATTTGATAGAGCAAATTCTCAGTTACAAAACCATGTTCTTCAATAGCAGTAGCCAGCAGTAGCTATGCTTTTTTACCAGCGATGAACAAGAGCCTGCATGCTGCACTTGTAAAAATCTGTACCAGTGTAGGTGACCCATTGTCACCCACTGCTTCACTGTGCTCAAATCCACTGTTTGGTCTCCATTAGCTATTAACAAGCATCAATGAATGTCCATGGGTGCAATATTTTCTGTAGTTTCCTTTGCTTCATACACACTTCCACGTCAGGTACAATTTTGTCTGCTGCCATCTGTTGCACAGCAACAAAATTCTGTGGAATGGAATGAAATGCTGTTGAGAAGGTTCAACCTCTACTGCTATAACACAAACATAATGAAATAGGTGACATTGCTTTTAGAACAGCCCACATAGATAACCATTTTTTGCATTTGATATGCTACAAGAGCAGTGATTTAGCTAGTTTTGCTGAGAACGGGGAAACTACTTGCTGCCTCTTGGGAAGAAGAAATGCAAGCACAGTTAAAGGAATCAAATATGGTGGTAAAATTTCACAGAGTTGAGTGGCACTTGTAGTGAAAGACTGACAGATTTGATTTAAAGACATTCATGTTTTCTTTTTGCTTTTGTTATTAAATGGAGTTTTATTTATATAATTAGTCTATGATTTAATCTGTTTGAATTTCCTTCTACATGACTTCTTTTATGTTGTTAAAAAATTGCAAAGAAGCAAAATCCCACTTAAAAAAAACCAACAAAGCCAACAAAATCTGGTAATTTTTCAGGGCCAAAAATAAACAACAAAACAAACTGTGAGAGAATCGTGCAAGGGAGCTGACAGGAGAGTTTCTGATGGCAGGAGGGATTTAACACACAGTCAAGCCACCAAAGTGAGAGGGACCAGCAAATGTTTGGGATGGCTTTATAACTATATGTCTTGAAAACATAGGGGAAAGGAGCTGCTCTATAAGGATAGAGGGAAATGGGCAGATTGGCATTCTCAAGGACTGTCTCACAGCTGACCTTAAGAGAGCATTTTTTGATGAATTGTTTTCTTTTGGTTTATCACGTTCTAACAAAACCTTCCTTCAGAGACCATTACTCAAGACAGACTGTGTATTTATTTTAAGGAAATATGGGGCAGAGACACCTTAAGGCTCCAGGTATCTCAAGCTTCTGCCATGGAGTGATTAATATTTATGTTTCTGGAGGATTGTGTTCTTTTTTTTAGTCCCTTCATCTGCCCCCAGTATTTTGATGGCTGCTGAGATAGAGTGTGCTTTACTCAGCATGGCAGTTCTGATGATGGAAACATCATACCGGAAAGCAGAAACAGCCAAAAGGTGGAACCTGTGGTTCCTTACTATAATCAGCTGATTCAGAGGTCTGTAGCTACACTCAGAGTCAAACCCATGTTCTAGAACATCACGTTCCATATTATTTTTTCATGAGGTAATTTAGAAATTTTGTGTTGTTTTTCAGGGAATATGGGACATGTTTCAATGTTTTTCCTAATATTTAGAGGTGCAACAAACTACTGATGGAAATTTCTGCGTCTTTGGATGATTCATTATATTCCATTCATTAATGGACCTTACTTTCTATCATTTCTTTGCAGCCAGAACAGTTGAAAGTTTTACATATTTGCTAAAATGTCATACAGCTTCTATATGCATATTGACCTGAATTACTACATCCATCTGTTTCTTTTATTTCATATTGGATTTAAACAGTAACATTGTTTGCTGAACGCTGTTATTTCAGAAGAGTCTAAATTTCACCAGCCCACTTTTCAATGACTCCCTCCTCCCTAATTGGAAACTCTCTTTCATTGATCCCATTAAATCAATTTTATTTTCAAATGATGAGGTACTGAAAGGAGACTGCTGATAATGTCTTTACACATTAAATCACTTTTTTTTTTTTTGAAGTTATAGTGGAATAATGAAGCTATAATAATTCTATAATCATACATAATCTATGACATTTTTATTCTTTAATTGCATCTGATTAAAAAAAAAAAAAATCAGAGATTTTGGAACCAAAATTTTTACTGAAGCCAGAAAGAAAAATTTTTAAGGAGATTTTAAGTCTTTAGTTTTGTTTATTTAATGCAATAACAAATGTCTTATGTTTTCTTGTAGGAATTATGACATTGCTGTTTCTACTGGAATGAGAGTTTCATACATTCACTTACCCAGTCTTCATTTTATCTGTCTGAGCACTTACAGCTATAACTTGTGATCTTTCTGGTTTATTTGGAGGCGCAGGAAGCCAGCTCCTGAATGTAGAGGTATCCTCATTGAAGACAGTAGGCTAACCTGGTGTATATAAGGTGAAGGTGTACAGGTTTTTACTTCTTGCTTCTTGGTTTAGCTCTTTTAATATGTTTTTTAAAGGATACTGAGAGAAAATGTCTCAGTTTTCACATTAGTGGCTACATTTTCGTGATCCAACCCATTCAAGCTGTATAGTTAAAAACACAGAAGAAAATATGGAAAATCATCATTTCTGCAAATATTTTATAACAGTAATCAGACTTAATTAGCTTTCACATCCAAAAATCCTAAAATCAGCTAAAAATTCTTCAAGTTTGCAAAGGCTTTTCCAGAATTTGCATCTAGAATTTTATAATATGCAAATACCTTTTGTTTATTTTCCCCTTACTGCAGTTAAAACCAGGAGACTGAAGAGCTTTTCTCTTTAGTAAATAGGTACTAATCATTTATTCGGATCTGCAGTGTGCTTGGTATGACACTTACTGTTCTGAGAAAAGACTATTTGGCCAATTTTAGCCTTTTTTGTTCTGGGCACTCTAACATATTGTCAAAGTGTTTCTAAATGCTAACTATAATAAACACTAGTGATCTATCTACAAAAAACAATACCATTTTTTTCAATAGTTTTATTTGTTCGCATTAACTTTGTGACTACTCTGAGACTACAGCAAGTGTTAGCCTGCAGCAAATGGTGACCATTAAATATTTTCTGCAACTCTTTCTTCAGGCATTCTTATATGCTTTCTAACATGATGCTGCTGCCTGGGTTATGGAGATCACAGTGAAGGTCGCAGTGCAAACATTTGCATACATGTAAATAACATCAACGGAAGAACAGGAGGAAGGGGAAAACCTTTCCTTTGTTCTTTTCCTTTTTTATCCTTTTCCCTTTTCTTTTTCTTCTCTTTCTCCTTCTCCTTTCCCACCCCCTTTTTCTTTAACACTTTTCCCACTTTTTTTAACACTTGTGAACTCTTAAGAGAAAAGCAGTTATAGGAAATGCTGTGATTAAAAGAAGTATTTTATAGGTACTTTATGGATATTGTTAAAGGAAGGTAACCTTTTGTAATCTCTGAAAACAAGGAATTTAAAGGAAAATCTTTCTTAGAACGTTTTTCATCATTTACTTGAACCACGGTTATTTTAAGGTTAAAATATGCTTATACAATTTCTTTTTAGACATTCACTAATGGTAATAATGACTTGTGATCATGTTCACTTACAGCTCATTGGAAGCAAAATGATTTCCCATTTCCTTTTCTTTTAAAAGTTAGAGCTACTTGATGATTGAATAAGGATTTTGACATAATTTTGTAGCAAAATCTTTGTTCCATTGTTTATTTTGGCGCAGTTCTTGTATTATAGAATGTTACAGCTTAATTTTTAAACAGTGTAATTTCTAAATCCAAGGAGCAGTTAAAATCACAGCTGTTTTCCCTCTTTCAGTTCCTGATCTTTTCTCGATTCAAAATGGAATCTATAATGAAGAAATGCCCTTCTGTGTACATGAGAGATGACTGCTTTCAAATAGCTCTAACTTATGTTCTTTAAACGGTATTAGCTTGTTAATTTCATGTTTTCTTTCTGACAAATTAATCCACTTTAAAGTACAATCATTCAAGAATTGCTCAAACAATAATTTATGAATGGAGCTTTTATCTTGAGGATCCAAGTAATAACAGAGACGTTTTCTAGCAACAGCAATTGTTTTATTGCGTAATATCTCAGCAAGATTATTTCTGAAGTATAAATAATAAATTTATTTGGCATTGGAATTTCATGTCACTATTTTTACTGGCTCTTTTCTACTGAGTTATGTTTGTTCCATTCTATGTAGTTTGTAATGCATCCAAGGATTGACAGGCATGTGAGTTACCTTTGGTTTCTATTTAATGTATTTTCTAGAAGACTTCCCTATGTTTCATCCTTTGAGCTGTCTGCATTATATTTCACACTTATGTCACTTAGTGTTGCTCACTAAAATAAATATAAGTGCTTCCTGTACAAACACTTTTGGTTACTGAACTTATTAGTAATCTTTTTAAAAGAGAAAAAGCAATAGAACCACTGGAAACAGATTTTGTTAAGATGCATTTCATTAAATAAACAAATGAAAGTAGATGTGGTAATCAATACAATATATAGGAATAACTATTTCAGCAAGTCTTTAAACAATAAAATATTTTCTTTATAAAGTTTCATTTCTTTCATCATGTATGGGTAAGACCTCTTCCGCTCAGAAAAATCAAATAGTGGGGTTTTTTTTGTTTGTTTGTTTTTGTTTTGTTTTGTTTTTTTGAGGTCTTCAGTTTTGACTAAGAGAGCATGATATTTCACTTGGCTGAGATCTCAGAGGTTTATTTCTCTTGAGCAGAAACTCACATTTCAAAGTTACTGTAGGTGACTAGTAAATTCAGACATCGTGGTAAAGGATGTAGAAAATGACGACAGTGTTTTTAGCTAGTATGCTCATTCCATGTGCAAGTCAGATATCTCCATGTTGCCACATCTTGCTGGCATTTGTATTTCTTCTTACATTATAAGGTGAAATAAAAACATGAGCTGTTAAAGATTTCAACTAACATCCAATACTATATTAAGGATTTAGAAACAATTACAGTGGGTCCGGTGGCAAAATTCAATATTTGGAAGCCTTAGAGCAGCATAGAACTGGGACTCTGATTCAAAACTGTCCTCTGAAGAGTTATTTTTAAGAAAAATAAGGAGCCAAATCCTGAGACTCTTAATAAGCTTTGGCTTATTCCTGGATAACTATCAGAAAGGAATTACCAGTGACTTCTAGTCCAGCCTACAATCTACTAGAAGGTTTTAATAATATATAAAAGCATTTGGAAGTAATTTCTCAAATATGAATAGCAATAGGAGAATGAATTAATTTTTAGTGAGTGTCACATAGAAGTACATATTTAGATCCTTTGCTAATCTTTATTTACTGATTGCATAATCCATTATAGAAATTCCAGATCACTCCTCTCTGATCTTCTGATCTTTCTCAGAATACTGAGAGGAATCTTTCACTCTCTGAATATATTCTCAGAATCTCAGAATCTTCTTTTTCCCTTTTTTTTTTTTCCTCCATTCATAGCCCAGTTTCCAAATTGTGTTTCCAGGCATTTTTTCCAGTAGATGTTCTTATTATCTTGTGTTATTTTAGTATTTACCTTTCAATGTTAAAAATAGGAATCATTTTTCTTCCACAGTTGTTGAAATTTCTTACTTTTTCTTTTTTTCCCAATTGAGTTTCAGCCTTGAAAAAATGTCTAAGAGTTTGATAACTCTGTTGTATGATAGGATACCAGCAGTAGAGTGAATTGTGTATGTCAGTTCTATAGAAGTTACAATTTTGAAGTAAATATTACCACTCAGCTTTGCTTCTACTGCATTCTTATGAAATCCATTGAGGAAAAAAAAAAAATCCAAAAATGTGCATAGATTAAACAAGTGCATTACCGTTTTCTTACCTATCATTTTACTTACTTTCCAGTACCTCTATGAAGAATAAGTGATGACTGGTTAGTATAGCTGAGCTGTCTGTTTTCAATCTGTTTTTTTTTTCTTTCTATTCTTCTATTTTTTTCTTCTTTTTCCTCAAATCTTCATCTTCTAATAATTTCTGAGCTCAGTTATTACCCACATTCTTCTAATTGGTCAATCTGCAAAAATCACCTCTTCGTTTGAGGGTAAGTGTACTCGATTTATTACATGCTCCATTTTCATTGCCTTTGTTCAGTTATAAAGCTCTTTAAGATTCTGTGTATGGATGACATTAGATTGAGCCAAGTAAAATGAAACAGTTCAGCTAAACTTATCTGACTAGAATTTCAACTTTTAAATTCAAGAAGAGAAGTTAAGATTGCAAATTAAAGTGATTTATTGGATAGGAAGGTGCTGTCCCAGCTACAATTTCACCTTTTGTCCAAAATCTTCAAGGAAGAACAGATCATTGAGAAGAATTTCTCAGATTACCTTTGATTTGCTAGTGATATTATTGCTGCAGCTAAAATCACAGGAAAAGCTTTTGGCAATTATGATAATGTTCACCTGGAGACTTTGGTGGATTTGTGGAGAACTAAGATCTCACTTAAACTGACAATACAGGAAAAAATTACTTGAATGAACACAAAGCTGTTTTATAGTGAGAAATGACACAATCTTTAAATCTAAAGGGAAAAAAAAAAGATTTAGAGAGAGGTATATATAAGCCCAGTTTGCTTACACTTATTAATAATTATCTTGTCTGTTTATGTACATTAAATTGAGATATTTTAAACTGGGGTATTTTATTACACCAGTAGTTTAGTATTATTGCAGGAAGAGCAAGTATAATTTATTTTCCTAAGACGGGTGGCCCTGCAGTTCAATAAAGTACAAAACTTGTCCTATATTTAATGCATTTATTTTAAATACAACATGCCAAGTAAATTAGAAATTATGAGTATTTCCTTTTAGGAGCTTTTGACCATACCTGGTCATAAAGATTCAATATCTTTTCAAACGTTTTTTGCTTTGTGGAAAAGAAGAATAACAAAAGAATGAAAGTCAGTGAGAATGCTAATAGAGCACATTCTGTTGCACAGAGGAATTCTCTCTCATGAAGTCATCAATTTAAGAGAAAACTACGTAATCCTTGTTGGCCATAACAGAACTACAGAACTACTTCATTGCTGCATTATTTACTCAGTTGAAGAAATAACAAGTAAAAGCAGAGTTAACAGAGTTTAACCCACAGGAAACAAATAATATGTACTATTAGTACAGAAGTTTCACCAAGTTTTTTTCTGCAAAACTAATAGTTTTGAGTAAATAGCCTATGAGCAACAAGGGGGCAGGAAAAGAAATTTGGTTGATAAGACTTGATTTCAATTGTATTAGGAACGAGAACTGACATTCTCACAGAGCACATGTCCAGAAGCTAGGAAATGATGGCTTCTTCAATACTTCAAAATCTGCCACAATTCACTGAGGGAAAGAAGCAAAAATGGAACGAAATTAAGTTCTAAATTTAGAAGAATTTAGAATCAGTAAAGTCATCTGATTCAGAAAAATCAAGTGAAGACTTCATTTTCTAAAAATTGCTCTTCAGGGACTCACACTGGATATTCAGGGTCTACATAATTAAATAAAATAAAGAAAATTTTAAGAAAAAACAGGAGATAATGTTCTTACCTTAATAAAAGGTATTAGGTGTTTGCGTCTTCCTTGCATTTCTGCACTTACTGTTCCAATGCAAAGAACTAATAAATCTCTTTTATTTTCTTCAGTTTCCATTACATTCTTGAATACCTTTATTGCCTTTAATATGTCTTGAATTCTGAACTGAGTAATCAAGTGTTTCTTGATCCATTACCACATTTCTAGGCAGCTGTCTCATTAGGCTTTGTTCTCTGCTCAGATTTTGAAATAAATACAAATGTTTTGAGAAATGCAGTATGCAAGACATGCATTGTGTATACTTTGAACTCTGTTAAGAGGAAAATGTTGTAATGTGATACCTTAGCTTTTAAAAGACACAGGTGTCTGTCTTTCACAAGAACAGATAAATATAAAAAACAACTCAAGTTCCTCCTCTTACGCTGTTGTCCATTATGTCTGAAGTGACATTTCCTAACAAAATTAGGAAAATTCAATGGTCCAAATTCAGGACACTTGATTGATATTGAAGGTAAATATGGGTTGAATTCAAAGACCCCAGGAAGAGTGTACGCTCTGCCCTTCTCACTTTGAAGAGAGAAAACATTCTCTGTAGTAGAGGGTTGGTGTGGATACCATCAAGTCAGCATCATCTGAAATCATGACAGTTAACTTCACCGAAATTTCAGTCAGTTCTTCTCATGCAAATGACTCTTGCAAACTTAGCAACATAACATGTTAGAAGATACACATACTTGTGTTTTGTTTTGTTTTGTTTTTTTTTAAATTGTTGTTTATCTACTTACATCTGTTGCTATTCTGACCTGAGGAGGGCTATAAGGTAAGTAGTACATCATAACATGCTTTGCCACCTGTATTTGCTTGTGTTTGATCCTGAGAACTGTCAGTTTTCAACTGATGGCCAGAACGCGGCAAGCATTTAACTTTAGGTAATGTTTTTAGAATATCTGTTTTGTATACTCCTGCTCAGGGACATGATTTACTGAAGGGGTGTTAGGATAGTATTGTTAGGTCATGGTTGGGCTTGGTGATCTTTAAGGTCTTTTCCAACCTGAGCGATTCTGTGATTCTGTGATTCTATAACGTAGTCAGAAACCCTTTTTTTCTTCCCCAGGATGAGCCTGAAAATAAACAATGTATCAGCACTGAACAAATGGATTCTGAATGCTGAGTCAGAGACGTGAGCAAATGTTGAATTCTAAATTGAATTGAGAATCAAAGGTTAAAAAACAAAGATGTTTAAATGTTACTTACTAATAATTCCAGATATCTGTAAGGAGAAAACCATATGCATTCAAAATAAACAGTAGGAAAAAAAATAAATATTGTAATTTAAGCACTGTGTTTTCAAGATAACCTGTAATTAGAATAATTAATAGAAATGCAAATGCTATACTAATTTCAAGAACTTTATCTTGGAAACAAATGGCTTAATTATACTAGTAAAACTTTAAGGTGAAACAAAAGAATGAAGAAAGACATTTTCCAAGAAATGACTAGGACTTTTCTGATTTCTTTATTGTGAAATGCCAGTTATGTAAAAAAGAAACTTTCCACTGGAATACAATTTTTCCTAAAAAAAAGATCTTTTTTTCTTGTCATAAAAATAAGTTAGGATTAAACAAAAGACTTATTCTGAGCAAAGCAAAGGATTTCTCTACCCACAGCCATTGTAGTTCCTCTGGAAGGAAGTCTGTAGTCAGAGTTCTTATCTTTGATTTAGCAAACTAAAAACCTCAGAGCAGGTTCCCTACAGCCTAAATGAACATGTAATAGTTACAGATGTATTACTGTATTTTTTTTCCCTCCAATGCCCTCTTTCGCTTTGAGCTGTAAACATCTTAAAGAGTGATTTTGTTGCAATATACTGTGTGGATTTCTGAAGTCCCAAAAGCCCATAGTGATACAAATCCATGCCCAGCTCCATTTGTTTAGTGTGCTCTTCAGCTGTTCACTGTGTGCACAGTCCATTCATATTGGGTTGATATAGACACCTGACAATTATTTTGTTCCTTATACCCTCATCATATCTGTGGACCAAAAGACAGATTAGTATGAAACACTCTGTTGTAAAATTCAAATGTTTTGAATTTTTAAGAGGTCAGATCATTGAATATGTATGAAAATTTAGTATGACTGGATTTTGAATGGGATTACACCATGGGATTACAGACTTATCTGTCTGATATAAAATATAAGATAGGATCACAACAGCAAATAAGAATTGCAAGGGCTGCAAGGTCAACCCAGGAAATGACTCGATTGCCTGTTAGAATGTTACCTCTATTTCAGGTTACAGAGGTTTATTTCTGAGAGTGGTCGAGGAGTAAGCTGCATAGCAAAGTTATTTTATTAGCCACAGTACTGACTGTTGACTTTGACAAGGATAATCCTATACTCTAACAGAAAATATATGTCAGGTCATTGTAGCTGATTTGCATGGTTACCTGCAAGATTAACAAGTTCTGTGTGTCCCACTGTTAACATATCTTTTTCATTTGTGGTATCACATTGATGTTTTATTAAGCAATTGAATAGAGTAAGTGCCTTAATTTTCTGCGCTTGTCTGTGAACTACTCAGTTAATGGTGAACCAAATTGATCTCTTTTCCATAGGTATACCGAAAAAAAAACATGTGCAGTACTCCAGAGGTTGTAAAATGTTTATATTGAGTCATTAAATACAAACGTCATCCAAGATATTTAAGGATTGATTTAGGAATTTTAAGAGATGCTATAAGTTATCACAGATTTTCAGGTTTTGGTACAATCTTTTTCATATGAAAATTATAATGTCTCAGATACATTCCTCCAAACTGCACTATTTTCTTAGATTATTCAACGAAGGTAAGGCATATGCATGTCTGATTTTTAATTTCTTCTCTCCAGATCAACTCCTGAGATATCTGACATTTACCAGTGCAGACAAAATTTCATAATCTCTCCACCATTAATCCAGCCTACAGCAGCAGTTTCTTGGTTATGAAGTCATTTTGCTAATTGGGATGCGGGTTTGGTAGCTTTTATTTTGGAAACCAGTGACTTGTTATTTAAAGAGGAAAGGAATGCCCTTAAAACTCATGCTTGATTTTTAAAATCTACCTTTATTTTGATTTGGAAATTGACTGTATGAATAGTAGAAAGAAACCTTTCCATGTATAACAATGTCAGAGATGTATGTTGAAACAGCGCTTTGCATGCATATTTCAGTTGCTTAAAGAATTGGCATCCTGATAGGAAATAATTCTGACCTAATTTCTTATATCACTTCTGAAGCTGCATTTATCTCAGCCTACTCATTCCTGTCTCAGTTGTTAAGCATTTCTGAAGAAGATTTAATGTGTTCATGCCTCTGTATCCTAAGACGTGGTCCTTCTCGGTGGGGAGAATATCCATTCTTAAACATAGCTTAGGCAGAAAAAAAGCAATCCCAGTGCCTGAGGTGTATTGCCAATTTAGTTTGACCTGTTAAATAAAAGTTTCTGTCTTGTCGATGAAGGAGGATTTTCTGTGGCCTGAGGTATTGCAAAGAGGGCAGGTTAGGATGTCTTGTCAGCCAGGCACAAGGCCAGTGCAGGTGAGGGGACACCACTGCAGTGTTAAACCAAATAAATTAATGCTTAAACATGCCTTGGTTTTCTGTGTCCAGAACTTCTTGTTTAAATTTCTTCTAGGAAAGTCTTTGTGTCTGACTCTCTGGAGACCCCTACATTAAGGCAGTGAATCTGATTAGATTCCAAAATATAAGAGCAAGACATCGTGTTCTTGTCCATACTCTTGAAAATGTGTTTACAATGTCTACTGTAAGGTCTGCATGTGTATCTTTTAATGGTAATCTAAAATATATAATAATTAATCTGATCTGCATGAAAAAAATTTGAATCTATGTACAAACAGTATGTGTACAGTGTTAGCCACGATCATAATGTTCCATTTCACCACAGAAGTTCAGAAGCTTTTATCTCTGAAAGTAGTTGACTAAATAGAATATTTAGTAATAGTGAATCCAATGTTGCAATGAACTTCTCATTAGAAGCAATGATGGTATTCTAGGCAGCCTTAAACTTTCTTCCTGTAACAAATTATTTAGAATTATTCAGAGTAAAGCATATAGATGATTTGTTAATGGAGAATCTGTTAGCCCAAAATACTGTTTTAATCAAGAATTTGAAAAGCAGACTAGAGGAGTATTTGATACTATAATAACACCTTTCATACTGAAAGTAATTTTCAGTAATGAGCTAGATAGTGTGGGTGCTCTGACTGTGAAGGGAATACAAATAGTAATAGCCACAAATTATTCAACATATCTTTTCTTATAGAGATTAGAGTAAGGAAATATGCTGCTTGACTGGAATGAAGAAAATTGCTTATGAAACTGCTCACCTACCCAAAAATCATTTAACAAAAGTATGAGCACTTTTACCTCAGCACAGCAGGGAATTAAGTAGCCAACTTAAAAGGCTTTTTTGTTTGTTTGTGTTCAGCAGTAATTTCCAGGGTTTTGCACCCCCTTTCACCAATGATCCAAGGATCAAAAGTAAAATGCATGCATACACCTTCACCTCAAACAGTCCAGGGAAACAAACAGCAATAAAGCTAAAAGCCAGACAGCATCATGACAGATAAAGCTTCAGAGAGAGAATGCATAATTGAGATGTTATGCACTTCATAGTTCTTCGGTGTCAGAGAATATTTTTCTATTAAACCAACTACAGAAAAGGCTTCCAGTCTCAGTTCCTCCAGGTTACTACATATATTGTAGCCAAAATATTCCATGAAGTGTGGAAAAGTGATTTTTATTTTAAGAGAAGGGGAAAGGAAAGATTCTGTGTACTTGTATTTGAAAAATCTGTACTGTAAACATTTTTGTAATGAATGGTACTAGAGAATAGAAGAGATAAAAATTCCTGCTTTGGTATGTTATGCATCAAAATGCCTTGTGTATTTAGTTCCTTGTAGAAACTGTTGGCAATGAAGTCTCTTAACTATTGATTTATGTAACACTAGAAAACATCCTTACCATTGAGGTAAAAATATAAAAGCTCATGGAGTCATATGAGAACAGTATCCTCATGAACTGTACAAGTCTGCAAGTCTGCATTAACTTTAGCCAGAGAAAACAATGTGAATATCTGAAGAGACAAATGTCTATGTAAACCCTAGTTAAATATTAAATGGAAAGTCAAAGAAAATAATTTATGTCTTACTCTGATTGGAGAGCTAAGCTTGGTTTCAAAACACAATTTTAATCAAAAGAATTCAGAAAAGAGGATATTTGACCAACAGAGGAAGAGATATGAAAATATTTCTGAATTGGTATAGCTAAGGAAGTAGGAATAAAATCTTTGGTCAGTAAAGCAAAGATTTTGCTATTCCAAAGATCAAAGTTTTCTTTCTTAGTTTCTGAAAAAACATCAGTAGCTTAACTGTGGATTTGAGTATGGCAGTTTCCATGGATAGTAAAGGATAAAACAGTGAATTGCAAATAGAACTATGTGGGATAATTACACAAGAAGAATAACTTTTCCTATAAGCTGCTGGAAAACTTTTTTTTTTTTTTTTTAATTTAAATTGTGACAAATATGTCTCTTGTAAGCTCAGGCAAAATACTGAAGCAATTACAATTCAGTGTTTTGGAACACCGGATCCACCATTTTTTTCCTCTACTTATGAAATGATCAGGTTCAGTCCCTTCCTGGATTTGAAGGGACAGCGTTGTGGATTTCAGTTAACAAATGTGGTTGAGATATTCCTATGCCACTGTGAAAAGTTATCACTGCCAGTCATAGTAATTCAAATACAGAAGAACTATGTTGCTTCTGTGAAATTTTCTTATCACCTGAGTGAAACATTTTAGTTCTGACAAAACTTCTTTGTATGTTCGGTTTTAATTACTCTCCATGTTTATTCATATACTATTTGAAATATGTTTTCCCACATCACCTACCTTTCAAATTTTGTTCACTTTGTTAAATATCTCACTGAAGAAGAGAGAAAATAATGAGGTACTGTATCTTGTAAATGTTGTGCAGCAACACACCTCTCCAAATGAACAAGGGAGAACAGATAACTTTTTAGATGTAAAAAAGGTTAAAGAAAAAACTGCTGTGTGGAAGTTATTTGCCAGTTTTTGCAACAGATAAAGCAATGACAACTCAAGACTTTTTAGAGAATATTGTTTCATTTCATATAGTAGCATTTGTCAGGACAGAGGCTGTTGTACTAAACATGTTGACAGTATAATTGTCCGCAGTGAAATAGTCAAAAAAAAAATTACAATATTTGAGTAATTAAAAATATGACTATTGAATTCAATATTGAATATTCTGTGTGAATTCCTGCTTGCACAATGTTACTTTAAATGAGCCAGAAACCCACTTGTACGGTAGTTACATGAACATGTAATGTTGTCATGCTGGAATCTTGAAGGTTCCAAAATGCTGTCAGAGGATTATGAGAGAGAAAAAGGGGTATTCCCTAAGCAAAACCTAAGCTGTTCAACTGCAATCTGTTCACCTTTTCTCTTTTTAGTTCTGTATTTTCATAAAAATAACGTTTTTTTTCTGAATGTGTTTGAAACTACTTACCTCTATTAATATTGTTCTCATAATTACCTTCCTAATAACTAGAAGAATTACCCTGTAAATATCCTGTCCTCTTCTAACTACAGTTGCAGTGATTCGTTCCAAAACGTACTTCGGACTGATTGTCTTAAAATTCATCCCATAAGCGTACATGCTGTAAAATGTGTAAAATACTTTATTTGAATTGATTCGGCTTACTATTAATCATTTTTTACAAATGTATATATATATATATGCATAAATGCGTGTGTTAATGGGGGAGGATTAGTGAGCAGCAGTTCTTCTCTAAAAGCAGTGTTTTGGTGCTTGCAAAATATATATCAAAGATGCCGTACAAGATAAGAAATCATCTCCTCAGTACTTCCCTAATACACGAGGAGCTCTTAAACATGCTGTACATTATTGCCAACCTAATATGCATTCGCCATGTTCCAGGGCTATTCTCCTATCAAAATAATACCTTCTGTGGTTAGACTGTTCACAACAAACTACTTCTGCTTTTTAAAATTAATTTATTTATTTCAAGGTTTTCCTAATCCTCAAGAACATTAAGAACATTAAGGCTATGGAGAAAATGGGGAACAACAACTGAAGTTCCATTACAAGCCAGTAAGTTGTGACTTTTGGTATCATCATTGTGACTTTTGGTATCATCAGTGAAGAATATAGAAAAGATATGGGGACCTTGCACTCTGGTGCAACAGAATGTCACTTCAATTGAACTCTCCTAATTTGGACTATGAAAAGAGCACTGCTTAATAGCATAATCTGAAGACAATCACATGTAGTTTTGAAACATAATTTCTTTATTTGTGAAGTGTTAAGGGGATAGAGTGTCAATTTGTCTGGTCTAATTACAGTCATTCAAAATGTTTATTTTGTAGTTATTAAAGGGATTGGGAGTGACTTGCTCAGACTTTTGCATTGATATTTACATGTCTAAGTAGAATTATTATGCTGTGCATCTAACTAATTAGTGACAGCCAAAAATATATTTCAGTACTATTTGGAAATTTCTTGTTTACAGAGGTTTAAGTAATGTTAAAACCACAAAACAAAATTGCTAAATCACAGAACAGAATTAGTTTAAATTGACTTTGGATATGATGTCTACAAGATAGAATAAATGTCTCTGTTCTGAAAATTTTGGTAAATTGTGTGAAAAATAATTGTTATCTTCTTAATTATTACTATTATTTTAATTTTTTCCGGATAGTATCTGGCATTTGACACCAATATACTCCTATATTTTGAATTCAGATGCCAAATGTCATTGACTCATTATTTAATTTTTATATCTCCCATGGTTTAATTCCCTTTTTTTCCCTTTTCTTTGATTCCCCAAATTACCTATTGTAATTTAATTAGAAATATATTAGTACCTTTTTTGATAAATATGAAAATCCATTTCTGGCATAGGTGATATTTTTAGTCCCTTTCCATTAATTAAAACTGAAATGATATTGAGGTCTTATTTTAACATTCTTGCTGATAAAGGAATCTTTCTGAGATACTTTTAAAGCAGAAGATGGATTCTTTGTAAACATGATATTACAACATACCTGACAACCAGAGGAACAGTTCAAAATGTAGTTCTTTCTTCTGTTTCACAGTTCAGTTCAATGTTGTTGAATAAATATATCAGAAACCTAGCCACATCTTGAGAAGGATCTTGTTTCTTGTTCTGCTTATATCAAATTACACATGTAGACAATTTCAAAGTGAAAGAATGTTAGACAGTATAGTAACAACTCTGAGTCAGTAGTAAAAGCAAAATTAGTTGCTCTCATACAAGCTTTTGGCTTGTTATGGAGGAAGATGATTACTGTAATTAGTGACACTGAAGGTGCACAGTTCTCTTTATGAAATAGTTGTGGATGAACTCCAAAAAATAATTATGCTGTCTGTCTAGCCAGAAAATATCAAAAGGGGACACCTGTGTTCCAGATAGAAACAGCTGTAAACATGTTGTTACATAAGCACTTGCTCTGCTCCCATGTACTGTGTGTCTTCCTGTTGTCAACCTAAACTTGAGAAATGGTTCCATTTGAAATGAAAGAAAAAGTGTAGAGATATACAACATTTAACAAAAGATTCCTGTTCCTTCATTTTTTTTCCCATCATATTTTCTATTATTTTTGTACCTTTTTCTTTTTTTTCCTTGGGTTCAACCCAGGAACCCATCTTCCTCATCATCTGCTGTAATTCATAGACTAGGAGTAACCTTTCTTCCCTGCTACCCTAACAACTAACCTTATGATTAGTTATGAAAGCCACTGCCTATAGGGGATGTCTATCCTTGAAAAAAAAAAAAAAAAAAAAAGGAACAACAACCCACCACCACCACACAAACAAACAAACAAAAAAACCTCCCACCACCTTAAATGTTTTTCCGGCCATTCTGAAAAAGAAAACAATTTCTGAGACTTTTTGATTATATTTGTTTATTTATTTAACTTGTGAGAAAATAAATAGTAAAACATACTGGCTCAAGACTTTTAGAAGAGCAAAGCAGTGGGATGTTTAGTTTTACAAATGCACTGATGTACATGACACTTCATCTTTTCATGACTGAACTGTATCTTGTCATTTAGAGAAGCAGAAATTTTGTGGGAGAGTTGCAATATTCCCTCCTTAGTTTTTATGCTACCTTGAGTCCACAGTCCATATAATGCAAGGACGTATTTGAAATGTTGTCTTTGGATATGGGAGCTTCAATTTCATGTAATTGGTATATTAGACATTCAAGTACATATTTGAAGCTGTACTTATGCATCTTATCTATTTTAGGGTGGTTTTACTTTTTTAAAGGTGATGTATTAATTTTTACATTCAAACATGCCTGTAAACAGAGCTCATCTGATATTAAGCCAAATTGTTTATTATCCTGTGAGTGTGATGTAAGTCTGACTTATATCTTTCAACTGTGACTTTACAGCCATTACTGATTGCATATAGATTATTTTTCTTACTTTTACAGTGCTGCCATCTACGATATGGAAAGAATGAGGAAAAGCTTGTAGTAGCAATGCTACATAAATAGTACCTTCAGACCAAAAAGAGAAATTGGATGTATCCAAGCAAATAGTAAAGAGAATAAGTGGAGAAAGAAATCAGGAACCCTGGAGTTAATGAGTTCATTCTTACAGAAAACACAAGGCAAATTATAAAATCTGGCCCAAAAATACATACAAAAAAAAGATCATTCATTAATTTCATATATGCTTTTTATTTAATGAAATAATAAATAGTATTGTTCAATACCTCTGAAATCATGACTGAAGTAACATTGCTAGAACATTTAGATCTAAAATAAATTTGTATGTAAAATTATGCCATACTTCTAAAATGAGGACAAAATCTGACCTGGTAGATGACAGCTGAGTCTTTCTGCTTTTTTTTTTTTTTTTCTTTAATCTGTTTAAAAGGACAGCAAAATGTGATCATTTTATAATGGTCCCTTTCTTTCCAAAAGCACAGATCTGAGGAGGCCATATATTTGATGCTCCATTTCGCAAACTAAAATCCCCTGCCTTGACATTGTTCAAGGTGAGCTTAAATAGGGCAAGACACATGCTGTTCTTACAGCTGTATTTGTTCAGATGCACAGTTCCCAACTGCATGAGGCTACCCACTCTCCGTACTAAATGCCAGAAGATAGAAAAAGTGGAAATGGATAGGGAAGATAGATTCATTTAAAGGTCTTGCTATTGTTAGTACAGTCATGGTGTGCAAACTTGTTGCAATTAACAGGATTGAGCATATGATTTTCTCTTCATTGCCATGAAAGAAAATTATATTGTTCCATAGTGATAATGTTCAGATTTGACTGCGTTTAAGAAATCAAGGAATACCTTTCCCTTTCCTTCTAATGAATTCCATGCTTTACCTTTTTTTATTTTATTGTTTTGTTAATTTCTGAGAGTCCTTATAAAAGAAAATAACTGTTAATGGGATGCCTTTAGCAGTTTAATTAAAACCTTCTGGCTTGATTAAAGTGTGCAGACTACACTATAATAGATTCAACCCATGACATTTTGGAATATGCAATGAATTCAGAAGAAAATGTCCCAAAGGGGATTTACTTCCTTCTAAGTGAGAATAAATCATGACAACATTTGAAGAAGAAAAGAATGTACAATGTAATAAGGCCAATAAAATACTTTTAGGTATAGATGAGGATTGTAAATGTTCAACCAATAGTTCACACTGTCCCCACAATCCAGAGGTTTGCATAGATATATATTTTATATATATTGTGCATGCATATTGCTTTAATTCATATATTATTATAATATATGCATGTAATACATATTCATCAAAGGCAGATTTTGTCTGACTAATATGGTAACCTTCTGTGATGGAGTGATGGCATCAATAGACAAAAGAAGACCAATTGATGTAATCTACCTGGACTTTTGCAAGGCCTTTGGTATGGTCCCACATCACATTTTAATCTCTCAACCGGAAAAATATGGATTTGATAGGTGAACTATTTGGTGAATAAATCATTAGTTGGATGGTCACAGCCAGTGTGTTGTTGTCAGCAGCTCCTCATCCAGGTGGAGGCCAGTCATGTGTGATGTCCTCGTGCTCTTCAGCATCTTTATCAATGACCTGGATAGTAGGATTGAGTGGACCCTCAATAAATTTGCTGATGACACTGAGTTGTGCAGTTAATGCAATAGAAGGAAAGGATGCCATCCAGAGGGACTTAGAAAAGCTTGAAAAGTGGAGCTGCAAGAACCTGATATTCAACTGATAGCCAATGATATTCAAAAAGGCCAAGTGCAAGGTATAGCACTTAAGTTGGGTAAATCCCAGATATGTGTACAGACCTGGAAAAGGAATTCATTGAGAGCAGCCACGTGGAGGACTTGATTCTGGTGGATGAAAAACTTTATGCGAGGCAGCAGGGAGCACTATAAGCCCAGAAGGCAAACTGCATTCTGGGCTGCAACAAAACTGGAGTGGCAGCAGGGTGAGAGAGAGAATTGCCCCCTCTGCAGGACTAGGCTTGGGCTCTCTCCACAGGAAATACGAGCTGTTGGAGCAGGTCCAGACGAGGGGGCCACAAAGATGTTCAGAGGGATGGAGCAGCTCTCCTGTGAAGAGAAGTTGAGGGAGATGGACCTGTTCAGTCTGGAGAAGAGTAAGCTCCGAGGAGACATCACTATGGCCTTCCAGTACTTGAGGTGAGCTAATACACAGGAGGGATATCAACTTTTTACAGACTCTGATAGTGATAGGACAAGGGGGAGTGATTTAAAACTAAAAGAAGGAAGATTTAAATTAGATATGTCGAGAAAGTTTTTACCTGAAAGAGTGGTCAGACACTGGACAGGCTGCACAGAGAAGCTGGGGGTGCCCTGTTTCTGAAGGCATTCTAGGCCTGGTTAGATGGAGCACTGAGCAACCCTGCCCATGGCAGGGGGATTGGAAATAAATGACCTTTAAAGTCTCTTGCAACCCAAGCCATTCTGTGATGCAATGATTCTATGAATATAAAGGAAATGCTATATAAAAATATAAATATAAATATGAATGAGGCTCTGTATATGTAAAAATGCTTGTGCTGCTGCAGACAGTATTGGTATCTGGGAATTTGCCTTAGTAACAAGGCTAAAAAACTGGAATGAATTGCTGCAAGGAAATATATTCTGTGCTTTTTTGAGAGAGATTTCAGGGTCTGGGCATTTCTTTCAGAGGGTGTGGCAGGGAGGGCCATGAGAGGAAAGGGCAGAGTCTATGATTTAAAAAAAAAAAAAAAGTGAGGAGGCCCAGGTGATGTGTGCGATCATAGCATGTTCTGTTATCAACTATCCTTTTATCAGGGAGCAAAATAAACTCCCAGCTCATGTCCAGGGAGAATAAAAATGGTGCATCTCAATAACTTGCAGAAAGCAGAAAATTGATCACCTAAAATAACAAGAGAATATTGATTCTATTGCTCAGTTCTCTGCAATGGTCTTACTCTATCCTTCCTTCCCCTTTTTTGTCTATCAGAACTGAAACTGTGACACTGTACACAATGAAATTTAATCATTGTAGTGCAACTTTTAGTTAGAAGTATTCAGGTAGTTCTCTCCCTGGATGTGGAAGACGTATCCAACATTTGTATGTGCAAGATGTATCCGACATTTGTATGTGCGTGCTTAGGGATGTTCTAACTCAGACTTCTAGTGTCTGAGGCTGTTAAGGACATTCTCAAATCAACATGAGACTACCAGCATCACTCTGTGGACAATTGTACATTTGAAAACATTTCTTCGGAGTTGTTTTCCCTTGAAAGGGAGTGCTCAGGAGTCTTAATTGGCTGAAGACTTGGCTGGGAAGCAAACAACTCCAGGCTAGTAGATGATGCTGATGTATCCTCTGAAGGCAGGATACTAGTTGGCATCTCCCTACTTCCTCTAATCGGCTGACTCAAGGCCTGGAAGTCGGGGAGAAAGGAGTTCCTGCTGAGATCCCAAAGCCAGAAGCTGTCACTCCAGAAAGAGCTGACTCCCCCACTTTGGACTTTCGTACTGTCTTTGTCAGTAGTCATCAGTTGAACAATGCCACCTCCAACGACGAATCACTACTGAAGATCCACACCTGACTCCAAGACATCGCTGGATCATGGAATGGTGAGCTGCTTTGTTCTGTTATCTGTCTTTCTTTCCCTGTTTTCTATCTTTTCTGTTTATCTTCTTTTATTCTTTTACTTTCTTAGTAGCCGTTGCCTAAAATTCTCCTACTTGTAACACTTATGAATCATAATTAGCCAGTTAGCCAATTTTACCTCTAAGTAGTTGTTGCTAGTTGTTAAGAAAGCTCTCAATAAATTAATAGGTATTATTCCTCCGAATCTCGGATGTCTCCATTGCAGTAGCGACCATAGCTGACTAGGGCAGGTGCGACTCAGGAGATAGAAAAGGATTCACGTCCCTCAAAACCCACTGAGTGGGACAAGACACTTGGTGAGAAAATCAATCAGATATGCTGGATTTCAAGTCTTCTAAGTCCCAAATAAATAATTCTACTACTGTCAGCCCATTCTTTTATAATAGTTTTGCACATGCCATTCTAGTTTTGGATCTCCTCAGTGCTGATCCTAGCATTTCTTAGTATGAACTAGTCAGTGCCTCTTGATGTCTGAACTATATCAGGTTCAGACAAATCTAAAAACAACAGAAATATTTGTTTGTACTGAGCCATTCTGTAATTGCACGACAAATCCTTCCTGCCAACCTCAATATATAATGGAACTATTATGACTCATTCTGACATGTAGTGTGTGTAGGCTCACCCTCTTCATTTTCTGTATAGATGAAATTAGCAGTACACAGGTACATCAAGATCAGCCTGGAGTCTTTCTTCATCAAGATGGTGGCCTAATTCATCTCTTCTCCAGTATGATTCATACCAAAGAAAAATAGCCCTTTGGAATGCTTGATAGCCTTTCTCTCACTAATTTTATTTAAAGATATCTCTGATGATTCAAATTTAACTCTCCTTCAACTGCAAAACTTTTTTGCTACATGGGTTTCCCAGAGTTGTTACATAATTTCTCATTGGCCCAAGAAGCTTAGTTATTAACATTTTTTTTACTTGAAACAATTTTTGAATGCATTTGGCAAGATTGAAAAAAAACAGCCAACAACTGAAGAAAAGTATTATTGTTTTCTCTGAGGGCCACAAGTTTATGTGCTATCTTGTAATTGGGCCATGAGTTTATTTTCCATCAGGAAGTGTCCCTGAAACACTACAGGGAAAAATCAATCAGAACTCAGATGTAAATTCATAACTCTCTTCAATTTTCAGATTTTGTGATTATCCGTGTCCATAATTATTACTCATCATGGATTGCTTTCTACTTCATGTATCTGCTAGATGTGTTTCTCTTTTGAGCTTTTGGGGAAATATTGGGAAAACTGGCATTTTTGGTTTTGCTCTATTCTAGGATGAGGATGATATTAAAAACTGCTCCATTCTTTTTGTTCTAATATCATTTGTAACAAGCTACAGTAATAAATGAAAGGAGGAGCCAGTTAACAATTTCCAAGTTTTGAACAGTTGTCACAAATATGTTCAGGCTTTAACACTGCATTCTTCCGAATATGTTACATGTGGAGCTTTACCTTTAGGTTAGCTATGTAAGTTAGGAGGTGTAAGTCAAAGCTGTCAGTATCCGAGTTTGAAAGAATTCAAGCCCTATTATTTCATACACTTCTCAACTGTCATTTATTTTTTTACTGTTCACTATTTTGGAAGCCATGAAAGCAGTGGAAGTACAAGTAGATTGAAAGATGCAAATATTTACCAAAAGTGTCAAAACATTTTTTTCTCTCAGAGAGCTCATGAAATTAAATACAACAAAAACAAACAGAACAAAAAACCCAACTCTCCCCCCCCCTCATCCCCCCAACCCCCCAGAAAAGACCCACACTTCCTTTAGAAAAACTCTTTGACTTGAACAATTGTACATAAACATTTTTTCTGTGCAATACATTGTTTGGTAGCCTAAGACATTTCAATTACATAGGTAAAATGCCTATAACATGTCTAAAGAATCACACGTGTTGTACAGAAGGGATTTTCAGGTAATAGTAAATAGATACCCAAGAGATTCTGAAAATGATCTGAAACAAAACTTCATTCACTTCAGTTGTTAGTTTGGAAAAATTATAAGTAGGAATTGAGTTATAAAAATGTTTGCTTTGTCATCTGTATATCCCTTCTTTTGCTTTTTCTCTGAGGTGAAGTGTTGTGATCTACTTAGTCTGCTGTTTTACAGACATTTTAAGATATCACTGTCCCTGAAAAGTATGATCACTCTATTTTCCCAGTTATTTAATCCCAGTACTCGTGCTATCTTCTCACTTGTTTTGACATAAATGCTTTTTTGACCATATGATGATTCTGATAAATGAAATGATTCAATTTATTATGATTGATTGTAACCAGTTTTGTTTGTTTGTTTTTCCCCAACCAGAGTAATTTCTAGCTATTCCAGTATACAGCCTCCTAGCATGTCATCTTATGCAAGCTTTTTTATGCCTCCTTGCCACCCTGGTAATTACAATTTATTTTTATGGTAACTTTTAGTTTGGTTGATTTTAAAATTGAGGTTGATTTGAGAAACCACCTAAAAATACTTTCTATTTTGCTCTGAGTCCTTTTATGCATTTCTTTGAAGTTCTGAACTTCACCTGGAGGAAAAAGCTTATATTTTCATAGGCTCCAGGTTTTATTTTTGAGTGTAGTATTTTAGAAGCTGTACCTATACATATATACTTGGGACTTTCCCCTTATGTGCATTAATTTGTATTCATATTGGATATCACCTGCAATTTTATTACCAAGTCATGTTGTCTTGTGAGATTTTATCTTTGTAGTAAGTTTTACTTTTGATTGTTGTTAACTGTTTAGCATAGACAGTTTAGTATTAAGCCATTTTTTTCAGGTCAAATATATGTATGTATGTATGTACATTTGCAGCACACATCCAGGATATAAGCCCTTGAGACTTTAGTGCTAATCTTCTCTATGGTGCAAAACTCTCATTTCTATCTGCCTTTGTATTCTTACTTAACACTTTGAGAAAAATATCTTCCTTTTTTTTTTTTTTTTTTTTTTCCCTTAAGATAAAATCATTTTCTTGCAAAAGAATATGAAAAGAAAAAATGACTTTCTTGTCCCTCTTCGTCTAAAGAGTTTGGAAGTCCACATGTACTTTATTGAGATGCTTCATCTTTTTCCAGTACTTACTAATTCCTTAAAAATGCTAATACTGTTCATGGGCTGAGACTTTCCTCTGTCTCTGTACACTGCTGCAAAAGTGTTTTCTGTACAGTCAAATCCCTTTTTTTTTTTTAAATGAAAAATTCAGCTTTTTATTTGATTGAAAGCTTGTGTTGCAAGGTACAGTTCAGTTTTTCATTTGTTCTTTTAAGGAATATCAATCCTTGCCCTAACTTGGAGTGGTCATGTGGAGATGCATAATTATTTTAAAACATAAATCCCTCTAGTGTTTCTTTACAAAGAAATGGAGTGTAGAGATACTGCTGCGGGTTACTACAGTAAATTGAATCTCAAAACAAGGTGCTACAAAGCAAGGTGTTGATAGTCATCCACTTGCTCAAAAAACAAACTAGAAGAAATGAGGAAAAAAGATCTAATAATGAAAATGTTTTGTACACAAGTGAACAGTATTGTGTAACTTGGGAAAACTGGAAGAGCCTTATTGTCACAAATCCTTAAACATTACCTTATTATTTTCCATCAGGCATGATAAGCAGGTGGTGCCTGTGAGATTGTATCCTTACATGTGACCAAGTTAAGCTTGGTATTTCCAAAAACTTCCTGTGGCAAAAAGAGAAGCAGGGTGTTGAGAGAAAAAAAACACAGGATGTTGAGAGGTGGAGGGGAGCATCTTTTCAGATAGCTAAGAAATAGAAAGCAACTTGTTTTATGGATTGCTTTTTAGTGGTTTGAGGGGCTTTTTTTTTTTAACTTTATATTTTGAAACAAAGCAATTGATTATAGAAATTAATGTGGAAAAAGGAGAGAAGAAAATGATAGGTTGAATGTAAAGACAAAGACAATAATCAAGAGGAACAGGATAAGAAACATAAGAAAGATTCTCTGAAGACATCAGGCTTGTGTTACCTATCACATTCTGTAGTTCCTTTTTATTCAAATGCAGTTTTCTATAACTTGGGGAAAATGGTAAAGAAAATAAAGCAGAAGAAGGAAACTGAGTGATGATACAGCATATTAAAATATAAATTAAAGGGAGAAATGAGGAAAAAGAAGACACTATAATTTGGATCAAACTCTGTGCTTCTTTATTTTCTTAGCCTTGGAGAAATTGACTGAAAAAACT
Organism: Perdix hodgsoniae; assembly: GCA_035772895.1. Lineage (NCBI taxonomy): Eukaryota > Metazoa > Chordata > Aves > Galliformes > Phasianidae > Perdix > Perdix hodgsoniae. The sequence continues at coordinate 4,632,755 of JAPSGF010000053.1, forward strand.
TAAATTCTGTTTTTATTTACAATTTCTGTAGTAGATTTAATGTCACTGATTTTAATAGTGCTTTGTAAGATTTGTAGCAGCGCATTAAAATTCAGCATTTTGCTTTGATTACTGAAACTATATTAAGGTAGATTTATTTGGTGTTAAATATTCAGTGCTTGATATACACTTGGCAATTTCTGCTTATAGAACTTATTCACGTGAAATCTATTACAGTATATCATCCATATTTATCTCATTAAAAGATCCCATGCAGTCTAACCAAAGGCTAAGATTCAGAATTTTACATCTCATCTTCCATCTCTCTCTATGTAAATAGCCTTAAATATGAATATCCTACTTTGTTTACTAAATGATCCATATGTACAGTCAATACTAAAACATCAATACTTCCCATAAAAGTCCATCTTGTACATTTCACTGAACAATGCACATGAGATGCATTTAGTGAAAAAAAAAACAAACCTCAATTCCAAAAGCAAAATAAATTAATTAACTAAATAACCATACATGCATACACGAATAAAAAAATAAATTAAAGCAGCCTTCAATGACTAAGCCAGACGTCCTCAGTTCTTAAATTTTCTATACTTTAAAGGTCCCATTTTCTCTGAGTGAGTCCTATGGAAGAATATTTGAGGAAACTTGCTCCCCATAGTTTCTAAATTTGTCTTATTTTTGTGATTACAGCCAAAATCTCAGTAGCCCTCAGCAAAGCTAAGTCTCCCTATTAGCCTTCTCCCAATTAGGGCTACCAAAATTTCTTTAACAAAAAAGCAACAGATTTCTTTTTCAGTTTTCTTTGTCAACTGCTTTATGGGCTCTACCTTTTAATTGACAAGAAATGCACAGGGTTTTTGTTGTTGTTTGATTGTTTTTTCCATCCTGTAGATGCAGTAGAAAAAGACTGTAAAGTACTGTGATTACTGACAAATGCATAGGCAAATTCAGATTCTGTTGACCTTCATGTGTATTGGAAAGGCCATCTGTTTGGACAGGCTTTTGCCTGATAGGGTGCATTCTTTGTCTCATTGCAGTGTTATCCCTTTTGTCATGTTAACTAAACTAGATTTCATTTGCATGCACACAGTACTTTCAGTGGGTAAGACAGATTGTTTTGCTCAAGTCTGTTCCCAAAAAAATCTCAGGCACATTTGAATGTAATATATGACTGTCTCTGCCACCGACTGGAGACCCATGTAGCTGTAATTATCTTCTTAAATACATGCTAGGGGAGAAATGTTGACAATTTCAGCCCTGTTTCATTCATTTGATGGCTTTACTATTGGCTGTACCAATACATTAATTTACATTGATGCTAAACTGAATTAGTCATGTCTATAAAAGCTCATCAGTGTTGCATTTCTTATACTAAACAGAAGTATTTCCAGCTGGTATGGCAGCTTGGGAAGCTTTTTTTGGCAGAAGTGTCATGTAATTTGCCATTAGTTACAAAATAAGAGTTACTTCCAGTTTGTTTTACAGGTCTTACTACATAAATGATAACTTCAGTTGCTCAGGGAGGTTAAGAAAGTTCATCAGATATTGCTAATCAGTTGACTAGAAATACCACATTCAGCACTTTGCTGTGTCAATTTGATACAGCAAATGGAACATTACTCATGCAGCCCTTTATATAATGGGATTCAGAAACAGTTCAGGCATACTAGTATTGTAAAATACAAATAAGTGGCCAACACCTCTCCTTACACCAGTCTTGTCTTGAAAGACATTCAGCCATTGCAGCTTCATTATCCTGTTGAGCATTAGAAGGTATGTTTCTCTTCTAGTCATTGTTGATTATGAGGATAGTAAGAGAGTATATTTGAACATGAATAGACTCACTTGAGGATCAATTACAGTACTAGAGTAATGTTTTTTAAGTTTCCTAACAAATTATAGATTTATTCTTAAAATTTTCTGTATTGGGTGCTTAGACGATAACTTTAAAATAGAAGCAGGGGATTTAAGTTAACCAAGGAAAGCTGGGGTGATACTAGAGGAAGATAATTCCGTTATTAGGAGTGAAGGCTGCATAACACTGAAAGTTAGAAGAAAGCTAGAAAGTTAGAAAGAACAGCTATTTCAGGCAGTGTGTTTGTTCCTTAGGTTGCATGTAAGTACTCTTCATTCCTAACAGACCTACCAAAACCAGCATTTGATAGTTTTTCCAGGCGTTAAGCTATGGGAAAGAGGATGCTACTGTTTATAACTGAAATTGTTCTGGCTTAATCACTCAATTTTTTGTTACATTACCCAAAATCCCTCATAGAATTTACTATTAGCCTGCCAATCTCAGTATCACGTACAATATGTGGGTTTACATTAATCATTTTTCCATGTGACCATCCACCTGTTTCCACCATTATTCTATCTCACTGTTATTTTACTTTCTTTTAATTCAACCACTGGCTTCAAACTTATTAACAATGTCATGCTATTTTTGTTGTCCAACGTACTCCAAATTAAAGTAGTACTTTAAAGAGTATACAGCAAATAATTAAAGGGATGTTTTTGTTCCCAAACTAAAAATCACTTCCCTTTTCTGAACTATGTTAAAAGGAGTATATTTAGGGTTTTGTTGCTGTTGTTTTGTATCTTTTTTTTTCCCCCATACTTTTTGATAAACAGTTAAACATAATTATGACCCAGTGCTAAGTGAGTTCTAACAGATGAACTTTGATGTCCTTGGATAAGTAAGTCTAGGCATCCATTTCTATAACCTCTGCTGTTAAGGGGGAGGTTCTGGTCTCAAACATCAACCTTTAAATGGAGTTGTATTAACTGAAACACTTTTGATACGGCAGGGTCAGTGAATGAATTCTGTAGTGAGCGATGCAGTAAAGAGTGATCTTGGGAGCTATACAGTCTCGGCCAGGCTATATGTTTTCTTTACCCAAACTCCCTAGATTTTCCGTTGAAGTACATTAAGTTGCCCAGTATTTTGTTAAGGGAACTAAAGGTGACAAGCTCTGATGAAGGACAGAGCCTTACACAGTCTCAATCAGACCATAAAGTTTATAATCCATAAATTTTGTGAAGGATATTTAAAAGCTATTAAGTTTTTTCTTTGACAAAAGTATAACTTTCTCAAGATTGGATAAAATCAATTGTTCCCTTCAACATTTTCTAACAGTCAAATAAAAAAATAGAAAAATATGTATTTTAAAACATTGAAAAAGTTACTTTGAAATCTATTTTGAAAAAAAATGAGTAAATCTATTGTAATTCAAACACATCCTACTGAAAGCTGAAGTAAGCTATCTTCTCTTAGAAAAAAAAAACTGTTGACAATGGAGCACTGGGTCCTAAGTTGTGATGATGTAACCTAATTGGAAATGCAACAAAAATTTGTTTGGAAATGCAAATCTGTTCCAGTGAACCACCTTTACTACAAAGTAGTTTTCATCCATGAGAATTCTGAAGCAAGACATTTTTCCCCTTTCTTTTCTTCATCTATGGCAAAACCTAGATTTTTTTTCTGTCAAGATTATAACTTTCACTTGCATGCTATTTTAAAATATAATTCAAATGATACCAATATTATGCTTCCTTCTCATTGTCTAAAAAAATTCCTTATGTATAGACTTATGCATAGAATTATACATAGAATTATGGCTTTTTCTAGTTTTCCAGATAATTCAAATATATTTAGTAGGCGTTTATAATACTGCATACTCATTTATCGTCTTCAATTTTACAGCTGGTTTTCACAAATTTGAATGTAGTTCTTGGCCTCGGCTTTACTCTTCATAAGTTTGGCTGTCTATGGTGAGATATGAGTGCTTTGAGATGTGTACATGAAAACTGGCTTAATTCATAGCTGAACAACAACCTTGGCACACAGCATGTTAAATGCAAGTACCCACTTCAGTGAGGGAAGTATTTTTTGTAGTAGTAAAATAGTTAGATGGCTTTATGCAGAATTCTGTTCTTGAGTCTAATAAAAATACTAAACAAGATATTGAACAAAAAGTGAGGTGATTTGTCTTCTTTTATTCTCCTAAATGATTCAAAAATATTCAAACATTCAATTATTTCAAACACTTTGAGAAAGATAAGAACATGCAGTGCTATGTGACTTTCTGGCTAATGTGAAATGGAAATTTTCCACTTCAGATGTAGCTTCAAAGCCAGAACTGCAAGGATTTTCCCTATTCTTCCCAGCTATCTGATGAAATTGTCCATTTCATTTCAGCTTTTAAAATCAGCATTCTCCAAAAGTTGAAAGGCATTTGAATACAGCCATGGGTCCTCCAGCATGCTGATTTAGTACAAATGCAGTGGTAGTCAAGATAGCATGTAACTGTTTCTGACTCAAAGCAGTCATATTATCTTAATCTTTGCCCATATCCATCTTTAAGAACAAATAATAGGCATATAAAAGGCCAGGCTTCTTTTCAAAGCAAGCACCATGTTAGTTATCAACATACGTTTTGTAGTTAAGTATTGCGCAGGGTTTCATAAGGCTTAAGTTCATTTCATAGCTCTCATGCATACTTAGTGTGCTTTGTTCCATTTTTCTTTATCAGGATTTTAAAGACCACTTATGATGGTTTATGATGCCTAAATCATGTTGACATTTACTGTTTCAATCTATACCTTTGTCTTTCCAATTCTCCTTATTAACCCATTTTATTGCAAGAGGAAAATTACCAAGGCAATCATTTTAAGTAGTCATGATGGAAACAGCGTTCTCAAAATATTACTGATCAGAAATAGGTTTGGCAAATGTATGACCTGATACGTACCTATATACATAGCTTCCCTAACTCAGGATTATGCTTCTATTATGGCTGTGTAAAATACAAAACGGTAATCTTTATTGACCTTGATACATTTGGTTAAAGAATAAGCATATAGCATATCTGAAACATAAGAATTTAAAGTGGCAATATCAATTTTTTACTGTATTGTTACAGAAATTGTACATGACTGAGATGTAATGTAAGAAACTAATATTTCGACTTTAACTGAAGCATTCTATATATGCTTATAATGCATATAATCACAGGTGTATTATGAAATACAGCTTATCAAAATGATTCATACACAGGAAAAAAAAAAAGACAGAAGCCAGAAAAATATTTTATATAAAAAATGAAAGACACATTTCATTACTATCTTGAGATAGCGTCTGTGAAGAGGAAATACAGGAACCTTTGATACTGCTCATTTTCAAAAATAGACATCTGTGAGTAAAAAAGCAAGAGTTATGACCAAGAATTCTTGGACTATGTGCACTGTTTTATCTTCATTTTTATGGATATTAGTATAAAATCACCACTAGGATTTGTCCTCATACTAGAAAACCACCAAGATGGTAGTCACCACTTAAAAAAAATATTCTATGGTAATATTTTTATTGATGTTCAGCAACATATTTTTGAATTTCAAACAATGTTCCTGAACTTAGAGACTCAACCTTCCAATTTCATATTTGCAGCAACTTTTCCTGCACATTATTTTAATTGTTTTTTTCTTCTTTTCTATACATCTTATAATTGTATTTATAATTAAATCCAAATAGGAACATTGAGTCCAATAATCACGTGTCAGTAAATATTTTCCTTCTTACAAGATGGATTCATAACATAGCCATATCTTTTCAAATTGTTTGGAAGGCTTTTATGTACATAAAACAGATCCAGAATTGCATCAAGTCCTAGTTCAAATATATGTTAAAAGAAAGTGTAAAGTCAAAGACAAAATCCTTTCCTCGTTCAATTCAGTGGAAGTAGGAGTTCATTCTGCTGTTTCAACATGACTGAATAGGTTTTTTCCCCTACTCATATATTGTTACTTCTATAAAATCAGTCCTATACAAAGATAACACACTATGAGCAGCCAATATTCAGTACTGAATTCTTGCTCTTGAATTTGATTAAAAGCCTGTAATCTACTGGGTGATCAGTACTGAAGTGGGTCAGTTGGCATAATGAAGATAACAATAAAGCACTGTTAAAAAACACTTCAAAATTTCAGTTCTGAGCAGAGCTGTAAGATTCTTTCTTTTACTCGTCTAACTTCAATCATTTATGTTATACAGGTGTGATGAATATTAAATGATCTATGGAGGAAAGCATATTAACAGACTTTTATTATTGGAATGACTGCAGGGAATTATAGTCAGTCACTTGAGTGAAAGATGTGCAAGGCAAAATAATAAAATATGGAGATTGGGTAATAAATCATTTTGATCATATGTGAAAGTAATAAATATATAGAATCTGAAAAGCTCACACTGACTGATGGAACCAAGAATTTTCTATTCCTGGAGGGCTTAGCTCTTCCTTCTACTGGATATATACAATTGAAAACACCATGTCTTTCTATGAAAATACATCTACAGATTGAAAACAACATATACTTTATTTATTTATTTATTTATTTATTTTACCATTGGGCATTCACCTTGACTTGTAGAAGGATGTTAAATTGAGTGTGCTTACATAGTCTTGTAACAAAAATTTTATCCTACCCGGCTAAAATAGTTTCTCCTTAAAGAAAACAAATTGTTTCGACTTGGTGGCTACTGAGCAGATTTACATTCCAAGGAATGTTATACATGTATGTGATTTGCAGTATAAAAAAAGTAACATTCCATTCTTTTTCTTATCATGAAAAAGTTCTGGATCAAGATGGGACACTTGTTTTCAGTTTATCCTTAACTTACTGTCTCTGTTCTTTTTTGAATCCTGTCTTGTTCTCTTTTATTCATGTACATTATATAAATCTCGTACAATAGTTAAACTGAAATTATACTGTCATTTCACAGAGTAGGGGCAAGCTTTCAAAATGTTGGCATGTCATCTGTATTTTTCATCTGAAACTGCAGGTCATCTTCCAGTTGTTAGTACTTTAGCTACTATCTGGATAGCAACAATTTTAACAATGTGGTTTTTTTTTTCAGTCACAAAAAACAAAACCTATTAGAGATATTAAATGCTAAATGTACCTAAAATATCTTTTCATTAGCTTTGTCTGTATGCTGTAATCTCTACTTTATGCCTTTTTTTTAACAGCTTGTCTCTCATTTGCTCAAATATTTTTTCTTCTTTCTAATTTTTTTTATTACAGTCTGAAGAAAGCTCAAAATAAATTTGAAAATATTGTTAGAATTGTCACTTTGAATCACTTTGAATCACTTTGAATCAAATTTTCCGTTCCCCAAAATCATTTTAAGGTGATTTTTTTTTTTTTCTTCTTGTATCATACTCACTTTTTCCAAGTAACAGGGAAAATAGTTATTGGCTTATTTTTCAGTTCAGAATAGTAGCAGATTAGAAGAAGCCCAGAGCTAGGTAACAACCTATTCTATAGTAACTTGACCTATACTGATGGCAGGTCAAAAATGACAAATCCCATCACTTCTGTGACCTTAGAGTGAATGTGTTTTTTTCCTATTTTCTGGAATATGCTTAAGGATGCTGTATGGTAGAACAAGATGATATTTATTGCCTGCCAATCATCAAAAGGCTGAAATTGCTTGTGAGCCTTAACTTTTCTTTGTTGTTACGAAGAACAGTCACTACCAAAGCCACATTCTTTGTATTTTCTTAAAAAGATTGACTTGGCCTGTGTACAGTTAAGAGGCCAATTCTAGGGAGTTTAGCACGTGTCTGGGAGCTGAAGTGCATGTGGCAGCCCACAGGTAACCTTTTTATTTGTTCTTCTTGTTCTGACTTAAAGTTCTAGAAATAATATGTACTTCATTACATCTCATTATTTGTCCTATTTGGGTTGCTGACAAAGCTGTCTCAATGGTGTAAGTTAATGAAAAAGAAAACAGTATAAACTTAACTCCATTGAGTTTTACTGTCTACCATTAAAACATGCTTGCTATTCATCCTTGCTCATTAGCAGGTCTATGCTAGCACTATAAGCTATCATCCCTGACTTACTTTCAATGTTTAGTTTGTACAGTAGTATTTTCCTAGTTGGGAGCAAAGGAGAATTCGGACAGCCAACTCTTAGTCTTATAAGGTTGTGCTACATGAGTCAAAACTAATAGAGCCTGATGACTACTTTAAAGGGAACTGGCTAAAATTTAAATGCACTATGAATTGAATTAATGATAGAACAGCAACAAAACAGCTTCAAGGTGGAGCTGGAAGACAGCTGAGGGAGCTTCATGTGAGTCATACTATGTAGATGTCTAATAAGTGTTGTGACCTCACTTCTGAGCAGCCTTTGCAAATAGATAGCTTTCTCAGTTATCTCTCAATCTTTTCTCACTAGATTATTTCTTTTTTTTAACCTATCCAGTTATCGTTATCTTTTTCCATCTTCAAAACAGTGTTCTGTTCCAGAAGCTGTTCACACTTTCTCTATTTCACTTTGCTCTTCAGTCCTTTCTTGCCCATTTGATTTGAAGTTTTCACTTTTCCTGTGAAATCACCATTCTCTCTTGTAGAACTCAGCACTGCAGATACCACATACAAATTGTGCTGCAAGAAAGGAATTAATACAGATGCATGTCATAACTATGCTTGTCATGTAATGAGGGCCTGGAAATGAAGCTACACAGTTCACAACACCCCTGTATATCCCTATTTGTTACCTTTATAGTATTCCTTTATCTCTGCCAAATAAACAGTTCTAACACCTTGAGATTCACTGATATTGAAGCATGTAACAACTGCAGAACTGTAGTAGTCAGAAACATACACTACTCTGATTAAGAAAATCCTTTTAAAATGCCATCGGTAAGCAAGTATTGTACTTGCTTGTAATCTTAATTATTATAATAATCTACATGTTTACAATTTTAAAAACAAAGTAACTTCCTAGAGAGACAAATGCAGCTGTTCTGATACGTTCTCCTCTCTCTGAGGACAAGAAGATTCAGTAACTTGGAAAACCAAGTTTTACTGAAGAACATTCTTTGTCTTGTGAGCTGAGTATGTAAGAATCACTTGCTGTAACTTGTAAGAGGTGTTTCATAGGGCAGAAATAAAATGTGTAGTTCATGAAGATGTCATTAAAATATCGTGAAAAAATATATATATATAATCCAATATATGACATTAAATAATTAAAAACGAATATTTATTTTTTTTTGTTTATAAATGTCATCTTTTTATGTTCCCTAGCTCTATGCTAATACTATGTCCATTGGAAAAATGGTAGTCATTGCATTGGTGTACTTTTGCTCTGCAAGAAACAAAGGGTCCTGGAGGATATCACGTGGGATAAAGTCAATCAAGAAGACAAGTGGAAAACCATCTAAATATAGTAATTTAATCACTGTCTTCCACCGTGGCCATTCTGTTAAATATTAATGAAAAATATTCTGTATTTTGCATCCTGGCTATAAATGTATATAGTTGCTTTATTTTTTTTAATAAATGTTCTCTAGAATTACCAGGTGGAGACTGCAAAGCTCTGAAGTCACAATGGCAACGTGTGAAGCTGGTGTCCTATTTTTCTGTGTGGAATAACACCTACACACACATTGGCATCATCTTCCACTGCCAGAACTTACTATAACAGTGTCACCTTTACTGTTATTTTTGTTTCACTTAATACCAAGGAGAACTGTCCTTTTTTTCCTCAGTTTTAGTTTAAAAAGTCAAACAGATTTGTTGGAGGTGATCGTTTCATAGCCTATCTGCGCAATCCATTTCAGTGCTATGCAATCTCAGCTCTCTTCTCTGTCCAGCTAGGGACTTTTGTTTCTCATCACATTCTTTGTTGACAAAACAAAACAAACAAAAACAAACAAAAAAACTAGCTTCTCTTTCCTTCCTTCTTTTCATATATTTTCAGTGTACATAAAGTTTCATACTGTAAACTGTCCTTCTTAGATTAATCAAACCCAGTGCCTTCAAAGCGTTTTCATATCTTCTGCTTGCAGGTTACTTTTTGTTATTTCATTCCTAGGATTTTCTCCATTTGATCCCTCTGTTTCTTATGTTGGACACAGTCTGCCAGTGGAGATCTTACAAGTATCACATGGAGGAAGTAATTACTTTGCTTCTTACACAATATTTGCCTTTCTGTCAGAAGCATGACATTGATTTTTCTTCAGTTGTGATCGAATAGCTGTTTTGAAGAAATTGCCTGTTGAAAAACAGAAAACTTGTATTTATTTGTAGTAGATTGCTTCCAATAACCTTGTGCATTTTATTCAAGTGCTCTCTTTTCCCATGTTTTTCAGCTTTTAAAGAATGGTGTCATCTAGGAACTTAATAAATACATGCATTCCTCATTGAGATTGGCATTGTATCTTAAGAAGGGCTAACTAACAAAAACAGCTGAATTTAGAATCCCATGATGTGATGGGATGCCTTTGAGTAGTTTCTGACCTCTAGCTGTACAAAATTAAAAGCTTGGAGGATATTCAAGTCAGTAAAAAAAGTTTCCTAAGCTGAAGTACCTCCTCAGTTTAATTAAGCACTTTAGCAAAACAGCAGTATTTAAAAATAGAATACTTACAGAGTTAAAGATGCCACAGCTTTTTGCATTTCTCAGTAGATCATCTGATCAAAATCTATCAGGAAGATCACAGTGTTGTGTAAGAGATGTTGCCTCTCTAAAAATTCACAGCCATATACAGTCATGTAAGATCTTTGCAAATAAAGCAAAACTAAAAGCAACTAAAAAATTATGCCTTAAATTTTTCACTGAAATTTTCCATTTCTACACAATGAGAATTTTAAGAAACTTTTGAGTTGTTATGATTTCTTTTGTGTGCTTTTACTCATTTATTTACAGTTTCATTTATCTTCTGAAACTTTGTTTCATAGAATGATAGAATGGCTTGGCTTGGAAGGGACCTCAAGGATCATCAAGTTCCAACCCAGTAACACAGGCAGGGCTGCCAACCTCCATATTTAATACTAGATCAAGTTTCCTTCCCATAATTCAGCACTGATATTTCTGAGGAGAGTTTTGCAAGTGTGTGTAATGCTAGAGTTCAGAAAAAGAATTTATAGTATTATTTATTTAAAAAAAAAATTGAAAATGCATATGTAAATAGCTTCTTAGTGAATGATCATTTCTTCTTTATGAAAATGCTATGCAAAAATATTTTTAAATACAGTTAACATTCCAACAACAAAATCACCTCCTTTTCAAATGGATCTGATGTCAGTGAAAAGTGTTATTCAGGATATCATGGAAATAACATGTATGTTGAACTTTTTCTTACTTTTCAAATGCATCAAAATTCAGAAAAAAAAAAAAACACACCCTTTTTGGTTTGATTTTAAATGAATCACTCAGTGTTTTCCAGTTTGTTAATTGGTGAAATTAAAAATAAATCTTATTATCTCATCCATATTTATGATAATATTTCCATAGTTTTCAATGGAAAAATTGACAAATGCCTGAACCGTCAGAACTTTTTTCAATCTGCTACATAGCCTAAAAAAGACAGATATTTTTACTCTCTCATACATCTATATTGAATAATTAGAAGATAAATGCCTTGTTGGCTTGACTAGTACCACACAAGTACAAGTAAAACCAATTAAACAGAGTATCGCTTATTGACTGATCTATCTAGCCAGGAAATGCTTGTTCCTCTGCATAGTCCAGCTTACCTTAGAATGGTACATCACAGTAACCCTAGCTATAGGCCTGCAGTCAGAACAGATTCTGGGAACAGAAACGTAAAGTGGTTATCTGAAGTAACCTTTTAAGTAGGCAACTGATAGATGGATAAATGAAAATGTTAGAATGAAAGAAACTGCAAATGCATAATACAGGCCAGAAGAAATAAAGCAAAGGAGGTATAGTAAAAACTGAGGTTACAGTTACAAGTGCTAGATGCAGCAGCAACAAGACTGATTCAATTTCTCAGCTGTAGAATGCAGGTGTGATGCAGGCAAAATAGCAGTAGAAGAAAGCCTCACTAACTCAAGGCAATTGGCCCAGCTCTTAAAGGATAACAGCAAAAGATCTTTCAAAGGAAGAGCTTACCCACTACAGCAAGCATGGTCTTCAGGTTCTTCAGTTAGCTTTGAATTACATATTTCTGGAGAGTCAGAAGAGAAAAATGAAAGTTCTGCTCAGTACTTTACCTGTGACTGTCATTATGTCATGAATTGTTATCTCAAGGGAATGTGGAGACTGATTTGGGGGCAGTTAGATTTTGATAATCTAACATTTCACAAGCATAACATTCACAGGAAAATCTCAAGACATATTTCTGAGCTTCCTGCCTTCACGTGACAGGATTGAGCTTTTGAATAAGTCTCTGTCTGTCTCCCTCCATCTCTTCCTCTTTGTTGCTCCACATAGAGCCACACATGTATTACTTCAAGGCCAAATTCTTACTTTAGTGATGTGATTGATTTTAATGCTATCAGTTTTGTGTTATGACTAGTAATACGTCGTTTACTTTAAAACTGATTTATGAATTCTGTTGGCTATTCAGGAGTAACAGCTTTCTAAAAATAAATAAAATTAAATGAAAAGTAAGAGCCGTATGAACTACTATAGTAGCTAGTAATCCTTTAAAAATGTGATCTGTGACTCAGAAATCAAAACACAAAATCAAATCAACAGTATAATTCAGTAAATTCTCAGGAGACTTTGGAATGCAACTCATGATTATTCACAGTAAATACTGATGATACTGATATATCAATTCATTAACATACATTTTATTTTATTTCCCAGAAACTAACTGTTGAAACAGGACACCTCATGCTAGGAACATGCATAAAACACCAGTCTGTGACCAGGCAAGTCTGATGAAGGACCCACCAATCTTCTAGATGAGACTAGGAGTCATCTTCAGCAGCCTAAGCCAGGTGAATTATGATTCCTTTTTTTCTGTTATATTAGCCCACGTTGAAATGTTCACACTGAGTCACCTTTACTGTTTATTTTATTTTATTTTATTTTATTTTATGTTATTTTATTTTATTTTATACATGGTTTGATAGAGATATGACAAGGGGGAATGATTTTAAACTAAAAGGGAGGAAATTTAGGTTAGATGTTATGAAGACATTCTTTACTCAGTGGGTGATAAGGCACTGGTGAAGGCTGTCCAGAGAAGCTGTGGATGCCTCAACCCTGGCGGTGTTCAAGGCCTGCTTGGATGGTGCCCTGGGCATCCTGATCTATGGAGGGCAACAAGCCCATGACAAGGTGATTAGAACTGAATGGTCTTTAATGTCCCTTTGAATACACGTCATTCCAAGATGTATGATCTATGATTTGCCATCTATGGTACTGAAATGGTACCGAAATGGTACTGAATCCCTTCGTACCATTCTGAGTAAAGTCAGTACAGAAATATGAAACCCATTTTCTTTTTGAATGTGTGTCTAATCACAGGTGAGCCAAACATCAGCAGGATTGCAATGTGTGCTCAGTTTTTAAGCAGTTAGTTCTAAATGTACTTTGAAACTGAACAGACTAGAAATGAGTAATTCAAGCTATGGGTGGATCACTATCATCAGGCTGAAAAATGTATAGCACTGAAGGTTTTGTTTCAATGAATGGTTAATTCAAGGTCAGATCTAATTTGTAATCTAAGCAACATAATTCTGGTTGTTTCTGGTACTTTGTGAAAGACAAAGTTTTTCTTCGGGGAAGAGAACATGGAAGTGCATAAAGTATTTACTCTTACACAACTTGTTAACATAATATTATTTCTTTAATAATAAAGTGTTCTGATATAGATTTATAAATACTGTAATGAGGGAACAAAAAAGATTTTGTGGTTTGGTTTCATACCCCTAATCTCTATCTCTGCAGGGTGTCTAACTAGTGGTGATTTGCTGATCAGAGTTTAATTAAGAAAAAAGTTAAGCTTTATTTGTGTTCTTACAATTACTTAATTGTAAAAAGAACAAGAAAGGGAAGGGGAGGGGAAAAGCTGGCATGCTGCTTTTTATGTTCAATTCATGAATGTTTAGTTCTACCATCTCAGTTTGTGCTAAATACAGTGAGGTGGTGACTGAGTCTGAACTCTGGATCTTGATGTAGAATCTGATTTTGAGGTAGACAATAGGCAGTATTTTGGGATAATGATATAAAATTCCAGGACCAGACAGTGAGGATAGAGTTAATATTATTATAAATAAAAGATAGCTCGGAATACAATATTTCATTTTTCTCTTTATGTCTTTGAAAAAAAATACTATTAGTATTGGATAGGTCCGTGAATTTCTGGCTATGCTTGATGACAGATATTTTTCTTGTTATTGAATCAAGAGCAGTCTGTATGATTTTTTGGACTGAATGGTAAAGAGAACTTACTGAGAAGAACTGATCAGAGGAAAGAATTCTGGATTGATTGACCCTGATTTAATTCAGTTTAAGTTCATATAAATATAACATAAATAGGTTATTAATTATTTTTGTTATTATTATTTCAGAAAGGAAAGCTTTGAGAAATTTAGTGAACTTGTCAGTGAATTCACCTGTGAATTCAGTCAAGTTCTTCAGTATGGATGAGGACTGTGGGGTTCTTTTGGTTGCTTGGTTAATTGGTGTTTTTTTGTTGTTGTTGTTTGTTTTGTTTTTTTTTCTGTTCTGTTATGAATTAAAAATCTGTAGGTCTTCAGAGTAATTTTTTATAAACATTTCTGTTTCTTGCAGGAAATGGCCTCAAAGCCACTGGATGGATGAGTACTCAAGAAGAAAACACTAGGAATATGCAGTGAGCCCATAGGGAATACAGAGAGAGACTGATCAGCAAAGAAATCTGCTTAAGATGTCAGAAAACTTACAAAAAAAGGTAAGGACTGAAATATATATATATATGTTCTTTTAAAATTTCTTAAAATAAAAACAGGAAATGGAAAATTTGTACAGAACAAATAAAGATAATGTCTAGCTCTCATGGAAAATATGGGAATGTAAGTTTATCACTGTCTTCTTTCTGAGGTTGATTTTTATTTGTGAGGCTTAATGGAACCCTTCATTCTGGAAACATCTTAGAAGACAAGTGAAAATAATCTGTCAGTTGCCATGGACACATCTGTGTGAAAACCTTATATTCCTCTTTTACCGTGTGACTGCATACTGATATTTACTATACAGAAGACTGAGTGTGCCCATCTTAATTCCTAACATGCACTGTGATTTTTATGTAACTCCCTACACGTCTAATTTACACAGCTTGCTTTCATTGCAGTCTGTATCAATTTTGGCAATTTCTTGTGAGATGCATGGCACCACAGGCTAAATGATAGCTCATAATAAGCCAGTATCTTTGCTTTAAAGATAATTGTGAACATCATTAAGTGAATGGTATGCCAGGGGGAATGGGTATCCATCCAATAAGCCTTTCCATTTATCCTGTGGTGTCAAGCACAGAAAATAAACAGTAGTAAGCATGAGCTTCTTGGGATTTCTGGCACTGGAAATGTACTGCTGTAGAAACAATGAAAATCAGTATATTCTTGTGTGAGGACAGTAGTAAACATTTCATCTCCTGATAGCACTCTAGAAGTTCTAGGCAAAATCTTGATTGCTGTTTGCTTCAAAAATCTGTCTAGTCAGACACTTCAGAATGGAGGATTACGGATTGTCATTATAACTGTGTTGAAAATAAAAGTGACAGGAATTGAGGGATACTACTCAGCACAGATCATGTAGGGAATGCATTTTACTTTAACGTGTTCATAACTGTATAATAATAACTAATAAGTTCAGTTATTATAAAAATGATTTTATGAGATTATTACAAGAAGAGTGTACTAGTGAAATACCCAGCTGATAGGTCTGCTACTTTGTTCATCAGATGCAGAATACATCACGCAATCTGGGAAAAGGCTTCATTCCATTTATATTCATCCGATTCATTCTGGGTTGAACGCAAGACCAGAGCTCATAAAGTAAGAGTTCTTCTGAGACCCCTGGAAGGAATAAATTGCCTTAATGTAAATATAGTTACCTATGTCTGCATGAAAATCTCCACAACCATTAGCAACCAAAGCACTGGAATACTTGTCCAGAATATGCTCTGCTGTTTTGCTTTGATCTACCTGTTAAAGTTACTTTGCTTTGATCTATGTAATACTGACAAGATTTGGATTGACACAGTTCTGCAGAAGATACAGTAAAAAGCTGGTGCCAAAGCTACTATACAGTGTAGCTACAATACAGCGAGACAATGTCAGAATTAATGAAGCTAATAGAGATACAGTGATAAGAACACAAAAGCCAGTAATTCATCAGTGCAGTTCCAGGAGCATTATAATGTATGGAAAAATTTCATGACTATGGATAGTTCAGAATATAAAAATGTCTGCTACTGGATATGTACATTTGCCTGTACTTGTCTGTGTGCACTGGCAGCTAGAGGTACTTCCCACCTTTTCCTCTTTAAATATATATAAGTGATAAGAGAGTCTGTAAGTTTCCTGCTGTTCTATGTTACGAATGAAAGAGAATGTTGAGCATATAATGTTTTGGTAAATCAAATAAACTGCTGTTGAATTTTCAGAACTGAAATCGTGTACCATAATCCAAAGCCATGATATATAAGAAGTACTCTGGATTAGTTGTTTTTTCTCCTAGCTAGAATTCCAAAATGGAAAAGGTATGTGAAGGTACTGCCAGGAGGACTTTCAGTCCTGCGGTAATGCTGCTGTGTGGAGCATCACTGAGCACACAGCCCTCCTTCAGGCCTCCCAAAATGCTGATTCCAATTAGTCTGATTGGATTTGGAAGGCAGAAAGCCAGGAAGAGCAAAGTGTTTGTCCTCTGTCAGGAAAAATGGAAATAGGAAAATGCAGCGGTGTGTGTGTCCGCTCTGAAGTGAGTAAAGAAAACAGTTAAGTGATAAAACACCTATCCTCCAAGAGTGCAAAAGCAGTAGGCAGATCTTTAAGGCATTTTTGGCTTCCTCTGTGAGCCTGAAAGCTTCCGTAAACTCAGTGGGATTCATCACATCCTCCTTCTGCCAAAGCAAAAGACTCCCATCAGTTTATGTAATAACATGATAATATTGTTTCTAATAAAAATAGATTGGTACCAAAAAAAAAAAAAAAAAAAACCAAAAAAAACTCAGAAATCAAGTTCTGTATACCCATAGTCCTTTTAGTGATGATATTGAAGAATTTTCAGATAAATTTTTAAAAGCAATTAGGATTGTTCCACAACAAAAATGAACTAACCTTATAAATCAAAAGAAAGAGCTGTCTTAGAAGTAGAATTTTATAACATAAAACTTTTCTTGTACGGTATTTTTAATTTGAGCATTTTTGACATGGACATGATATTTTTTGGTCAATTAACCATTACTGATGAACAGCGGAGTAACTCCTTGAGCAAACTCATGCATAACATGTTGGCATTTAATTCAGTGCAGCCTGAAGGCATAACAGAGAATGGATGGAGCCATCTGGGAAAGGAGAGGGATTGTCTCCTGAGGGAGCTCCGCAATCTCCCAGATAACTCTCTAGCAGAGAGGAGTGCTTTCAGCATCGTGTAATCCTGCCACTTGAACACATTTTGACACTGTACTACTTATTTCTAAACCACTGATCATTTGTGGTTTCTTAACACCAGAAGGTAGCTAAGCTCCACCAGCTGGCTGCAACTGGCTTTTATCTAATATGTGGCAGCTTCTGGCCTCTTCTGACAGAGGCCATCCTGTAGCCTCCCTGCTGCTAAAATCTTGCCATATAAACAAAATATATCATTGAAAAGGAAAGTCAACTTTACCTGTCTGCTATGTGATTAATATAGAAGCGGGACCTGCTTTATAGTTATGTCATTACAGCATGGAACTGTAGGATAGCTGTGAGGGCCAAATTGCTTTAGCTGCCAGTCTTCTCACTGGAAAAATAACAGAAATGTGCTTTGTGCTCTCTGTGCCTACTACAACAGGCAATGGAAGGTCCTGGCTCCCCTTCTGACTGTTTTTGTCTTCTGACCTAAATGAATGCTGGTTTATAATTTCAATTGTACCCAGCTATAAAAGTACTTCAGAATTATGTGGGGTTAGAAGGGACAGTAGCTATGAAGTAATTGCTCTGATCAGATCAATGTACAAAAGTTTATTTGAAAATAAGCTTGAGTATTTTACATAAGGAAATAAAAGAAACTGAAGGATTAGAGAAATTGGAATCGAATTCAGTAGTACTTTCTGTGCTTCTTTCATACATAAAGTGGCTACCTGGAGGCTGTCTGAATTAAAAAATGAAACAGACAAAACCTCAGAAGATGACAATTTAGATATTAAAAAAGATGTTTTGTGTGCTTAATCTCACACCTTACTCTAGCATCTGCTTTCAAAATGAATTCATGTGGAAAAATAAGGGAAAGAAAAGATGCTCAGACAACATTTTATAAAATGCTTGGAGAACATTTTATAAAAAGTGAAGTTTAAAAGTAGGAAATCTTTATGGAAGTTTAGAAGCTTGGTATGGAATTAATCCTCTGGATCAAGCACAAATAGGAGAAGTTATTCTAAAATGGACAGAATGGATTAATGTTCAGTAATAGATACCCATACTTTATGACTGTCAGGAGAGTGGTGGTTGACTCCTTGTAATGGTGGTCAGAAAACAGCAGTAAGCTTTCTTTTCACATATGCTTTTAATTGCTTGCTTCAAGTAGTTACTACTCAATTGGCATCCATATCAATGTTGAGAAATAAATTCTGACTTACTGTTGTACTGCTGAATCCAGATTGTTGTTAAATGTATAGGTAGGTGAATATCCATCTGTGGTTTTTAGATTCAAATATTTCAAACTTTGCATCTTCTGTATAAGATTCAATAAAATGAAAGAGGCAGCACAGTTTGATCATCTGTCCTGTGTTTATACACTGAGAGTGTAATATATTTTCGATGAACAAGTGGAAATTATGCTAATATCATATTAACTTTTTTATTATGCAGTTTTCTTTATTCTTTTTGATGAAAAGGGGTATTGTTAGAAATGGGAAAGGTGACTGTAAGCTTAGGTAGGGAAAGTAATGTTTCAAGAGATACATTCATTTTATTTACTTTTTTATTTCTCCTGTAGATGTTATGTATAGTGAAGAGCAATTACTGAAATCAATAAGCATCCAGTGACTACCCTTTGTAAAGGCAATGTACTGACCATAAAAGAAGATTACAAGAAAGAATGAAATGGAAAACTCTCAGAACTACTACATCATAGTTTCCTTAAATAGGTGAAGATTATCAATATGCAAGCATTAAATGCTTCTTTTCCAGTCCTGTCTCAGAACCACAGGGCTCAGTGCTCTGGAAAATTAGTAAATTTCTGTCTGAGATGCAAATGCAAAACTGCCAAGAATATAGAATAAATTCATCACAATCCTTTATTTAATTTATCTAATTAGGAGTTCAAGTAAGAAAAATAGAAAATTATTCAACTGAAGTTCCAATGAATTAATAATTTTAAGCTTTAGTCATCATAGTCTTAAGGGAATGTAAACCCTGCAGACAGGAGGATTCCTCTGTGGAAATAAAGGAGGAAGTTGTTTGTTTAAATTACTGTTGTGATTTGTTATCCATAACTAAAAATATTTTTAATATAATTATTGCAAAATAAATTACCAAAATACTTTTCTTTTTGATTGTGCATAAGGCAAAATACAACCAGTCAAAAAAAAAAAAAAAAAAAAAACGAAAAAAACCCAAAAACTCCCAACAAAAGAAACAGAATTATAAACCTGTGGTGTAACAGTTACTATTATTGTTATTTTTTTAACCAGTTTCTATCTGGTTGTATTTCCCCTACAGAAATGGAAATGCTGATAATGAAGTCTCAGGTTAGAGACTTCTCCATACTTGTTATTTCATTAAGACAAAATGGTACTTAGCCAGTGGATTTTGGCTGATGACGATTACATGTTTCCTGGCAATGACCAGCTGAGTGAAGAAAGTTTAAAGAGTGTTTTAATGTCAAACTGAAAGGCTACACGTCTTTAAATATTGCTTTTTCAACTTGGACTATGCATTCTTTATCACATATGGCTCAGGACTTACTGTGAAAGACTAAAGGACTTTATTTTTTTCCCCTTAATGCCAAGCCACAATTTGTAATACCACATCATTCATGGATTATAGCTTAAGGAAACACGCATGAAAGTAAGGTTCATTTTGTTCATGAACAGTTCAAGGCTTTCAGTGGATTAAAACTGATGTTTTCTAAAATTGTAAAAATTTTTTGCCAGGTTCTGCAAAAATTCCCAGCTCTTTCAGTAGTAAAGAATGTGTGTCAGGCAGTGTTGTTTTGTTGGGGGGGAGGGAGGAGGAGGGGAAGGCTGTTTGGATGTTGTTCTTTGTTCTTTTGAGTATGTATCTAAGTTTTAAAATGTCTCTCTGTCAAATGTTTATAGTTGTATTCTCATTTCCTTTGCAGTTTTTTTTTTATAATTTTAAAGTTACTCAAGGTGCAAGTGGAAATGATGCCATGTTTCCAAACCAGCAAGCAAAATTATGCTTACATTGTTAATTTCTGGGGTTTAAAGTTCTTTGGTGTTTCTTTGGTGGGGCAGGGGAGATGACGGAAGGTGGCTCGAAGTACATAAATTATTAACAGTATTTACATAAGCTCATGTCTATTCATATCAACCAGTTATAATGCTATGAAGATGAGACATTCCCATACTCATCTCCATATGTTTTCATTGATTTTAAGTCTACGTTGCCAGTGGCAATTAATTTAATATGAGCCCAAGACTACCTCAGCATCTGTCCCCTCTTCCTTAGCTATGTTAGTAATGAAGGAAACCATAGCTATATAAACTGCATTGTATGCCTTTTCTTTTGGATGCTTGCCATATTACAGGTGAATATCTTGTCTCCTTTTAATTATCATTATTATGATCAAAAGATCATTATTATGGATTTACCTATTCCATGCTAGTTAGCCACTTACTGGTAGCAAATCAAGATTATCTCTTTTAAAATAACGTATTAATTTGTCTTTTGTACCATTTTGGGTCCTTCTGTTGTATGCTATGGCACAAAGGAGGTAAGACAATTCTCTCACTTTGCACTGTAAAGATTTTTTTTCCTGTTGAAGCCTCTGGATCAGTATCTGTAGAATTTGTTCTATTTATTTCTTGTACTCCAGTGTACATGGAGTGGCAGAGCAGCACTTGCAATATTCATCATGACTTCTAAAGCATGTACTTCCCTAGAAATTCTGTTATGAGATAGGTAAAAAGCAAAACAAAAGAAACAAAAAAACCCACAAATGCTTTACATTTTTAGGTCATTACCTGATGTAATATTTCTAATTTAACAATAGAGATGAGAATGAGAATGCCATTTCTACATGAAAAATTCTGGTTTTCCTTTTTACGCAATTATATTTTATTTTCACTCTATTTTTTTTCTCTTTAAAAAAAAGTCTCAACATCTTTTTAGTCAGATCTCTGTGACTTTTATATCCCCTGCATCTGTTATATCACATCAGGTTGTCATGGCAATGCTACAAAAATATGCAGAATCATAAGACGTTTGTGAATCATTCCAGCCAGGTTTCTGGAATTACCTCAAAAGTGACCCTTATGTCTGTGCATCTCTTGAGACTTTACCCCAGAAGTCCTGGGACTAAGTCTAGGGAAGTATGGTGGTGTCCATTTAAAGACGTACGTGTAAGTTAATAAGCAGGGCTCATGCACTAATCATACCTTAGGAGTTTTCTTCCCTAATGCTGCAGAAAAAGTAAAAATAATGCCACAGGAAGCATAACTTTTGGAGCGACCTATGTAGCTTAAAGTTCTTGCTATCTGTAGCAAATCCATCTTGCCCTTTTGAATAGCATCCTTTTCTTTCCAGACTTCTGACAAGAACAGTATGAGTTCTGAGAGTATTTTCGTACTTGGGGGAAAACTACTATTTTGCAAATTTTATAAACATAATGTTTATTTCATCTGCCAGAAGAATATGAAACTATGGACTAAAACATACACTTTTGGAATCTTATTCAATGCTTCCATTTTGATAGTGTCTAATCTGTTCTTTTGTAAAATTAAATAGAGAAAAAAGTGCCAAACTACCAACATGATGGAGAACTGCCTTGAGCACACAGGAATTTTGTGTATCTTTGTCTGCTGATCTTGAATTATACTGAAAATGTGAGTGAATTGCATGAATGCATTTTAAGTACCTGAAGCAAATATCAGATATAGTACTGTGCAGATGCAAGGGAGGTAGTGTATATAGCCAGCTAGCGTTTCTTGGCCTGCACTGCCATGATTACGATGCTACGGGAATCTGAACTGTACTGTAAAGTGCAGTAATTAAAACTGCTTAGAAACCAACAAGCTGTTGAAAATTTTACATCATTAATATCAGTCCCTTAATGTTACTAAATAAAATAAATTGCAACACTGACATAGCCAAGATTGCTCCAGGAGTTAATTTACCATTATCGCAAGTATCTCTGTCCCAAGTATCGTGGCACATAAGCTAATTGGTTCAGTGACCTACTTAGATTTTTGTTCCTCCTGCCCATGTCTGTGTAAACCTAGCATTTAATCACAGCATGAGGTGTGTGTCCCCATTCAGTGTAAACTCACACAGAGATGAGTTGTTTGTTTTAACAGAATGAGAAATTTAAGAGTTGTTCCCACTGAAATTAGCAGTCCTCTGAATGGTTTCTGACTGAGCTTTGGGATGTGTATCTACATCCCAATGTGCTGCAAGGAGAAAATCCACTTTGTGCTCTGACATCTGTGAGCATACAGACAAAGAAAAAAGCACAAGCCTATTGTCTAATAGAGTAGTATTTGTGGGTACTCTAGAAGGTATTCTAGAAAACACTTTTGTTGAGGTTCTATTAACCTGTGCACCTGGAGAGCAAGACTGTGATGCACTCTGGACACTAACTACCCCTGTAAAGGATTCAGTTATTCATTTAATACATAAATAACTTGCTTTTAAAATACAGTTGTGAATATTTTAATATGAAAGTGTCTCTAGGCTATTTGGTAACACTGAACAGTTTTTCTTGTTTAATCTTCTCCTTGTGAATATTGGGTCCAGCATATTTCTTTCTTCTCTCACATGATGCACCATCCTACCTCTCTGCAAACTATAAATATATTCCAGTACTAATTTGCATGAATTTACACAACTGATACTAATTTAGGGGAAATAAGCAGAATGAATTAGAGCAGAGTAAGTGTTAATTTAAAATAAATTAATAAAATATTTTAAAATAAAAAGTATTAAAATACTTTGACTCCAAGGTATTATAAGAGCCAAGTAACAAATTTGTGATAGAGTTTTATCTAGATAAATATAAAGTTAGCTCAGCATGCAAAAGTGAAATATTAGAAACACTGGAGAGCAGAAAATATACTTTTTCTTCCCTTTTTTTTATCATAACAAAATTAAGTACTTCAAATGAGCTGCTTACTTTTAAATGTTCACTAAAAGACTACAGTAAGCCTCTTGACTACTTTATAAATAAGTTGCATTTAGTAATGTACAATTAAGAGAAGGCTGTTAAAGCTTATAAGTACATTTTATTAATAATTCCCATGATTTAAAAAAAAAAAAAGCATTTATTCAGCCTCCATTCCACCTAAGTTTCACATAATTTTCACATACAAGATCAAGCAGGCTATGTGAGTGTTTTTGCCACTTTACTTTGAAGGGGGTGTGACTTCATGCAGAAAGTACTGAGTACCTACTATAGAGATTTGGCATGAGAAACAAAGGTCACTTTAAGTGAAATAGAAAAACACCTACCGTAAATATATGTCTTTTTGCTTTATACAATAATTTAGCTAGTGATCCAATCTTATTTCAGCTAAAAAAAAAGTAGTTAAGGTAAAAATATCATTATCCTTACTAGCTGCGGTGTAGGGAATTAATTATCTGACAAGGCTTTAAAGGTTTGATACAGGTCTATTGAAGTGTAAAAAAAAAAAGATCCTTTAATGATCTTATGAGATCCAAAATCACAAGATCAGTTCACAGCAGAGATCAAAGATACTTTCAGATGTTTGAAGCATTCTCCTCCCCATCCTCATGGCCTCCCTTCCTCTCTATGCCTTAAACTCTTTGCTGGTTCCATCACTGCATCCCTTTCTTTTCTTTTCTTTCTTTCTTTCTTTCTTTCTTTCTTTCTTTCTTTCTTTCTTTCTTTCTTTCTTTCTTTCTTTCTTTCTTTCTTTCTTTCTTTCTTTCTTTCTTTCTTTCTTTCTACGAAAATTGATGATTCATAGTGACAAAAAGAGATTACGCTTTATTCCTTTATTAAATGACAGCACTAAATTCTGAAATCTAGCATAGCTGATAAGGATATACTTCCACAGAATTTAAAAGCTACTGTAGATCTTTGTACTAAGCAGTGGTGATTTTATTTTGTATTTCGGAATCCCAACATTTTAAATGGTCCAAAACTTTCATCTTCAGATATCATTACATTCACTCTTATATTGTTTTAGAAAATGAATATAATGCAGAAATACAAATGGTCTTTTGTCTATCTTTTTTAGTCAATTCTAGATTTAAATTAAGTGGAGATAGGCTTCTTAAAACTACATTTATCACCACTTTTTCTTTCTGATCTTAATGAGGAGTTAATTTATAGAGCTTTCACTTCTTTACTTTTAGGTTATTCACTTTCTCCACATCATTAGAGTGTATACTTTGTGGAATTAGTGTTTTCACATGAAGATAGTGTGATTTTCAGGAGATTTAAGCATTGCTTCATAGAACTCCATGTACATCTGTTGGAAAACAAGATTGTAAAGGGAGCTCTAGAAAGGACTAGTATTTTTTCAACTACACATTTTTTTTCTAAAGGGTCTTCGGGTTTAGCATCTATGACACTGATCCATTCAGTTACCACGTTTCTGCTGAAATATTTGAAATTTCTTTCAAATAAATGATATAACAACCCTCGGATTCTTGAAAACTAACATATTCTGCTGGACTGTGCCTCACGTTTCTATCTCTAGCCTGCTTTGTGATGTGAAAACCAGACTGCAAAAAGCCATGCTTAGTAGAATTCTGAGCAGATTAAGTGCTTGGCAGGAAAAAATAGTTAAAGAGGAAATACTCATATCTTTATAAACAATCAATATTTTTCCTCTCCTCGGATTAGGGCTATTTTTATTTCACTGCTTCTAGGGAAGGATAAATAATCAAGTGACCAGATTGTACTGTTCCAGTGAGAGGCTGTGTTGCTTTAGCGTATCTTTAGTACAGGTCCTTTTTCAAATGTCAGGATGCCTGAATGTCATAGGCAGAATCCTCTTAAGATATGCTACTTCAGCGATTATTTGCAAAAAGAGGAAATGCAGAGAAGGATTTGAGAACAGCAAATCAGTTTGCCTTCACATTCAAAATAAGATTTTGACCAAACTTTCAGCTATCTTGAATCCCTGCTGTAAAATGTAGAGGTGGAGAAGGCCTTGGTGTGAACGTGGGGAAAAGACCTTCCCTTCTATGTTACCAAGGGCAACTGGAACCAAGCCACAGTAGCTAAGGTTAGTTCCTCTGGCTGGAAGTGATACAGGGAAGATCACCTATTACAAGGCAAATACTTTCAGTTAATCAAAACAAACAAAATTTCATGTTATTTTTCCTGAAATATGCACAGGAATCAAATGCATACCTTTACAGTAGTTATTTCTGATTCCTCACGTTTACAAACTCCTGAGAATTCACTGCGCTGCCCCTGTAGTTTCCCTCCCCATTTGTTCCACCTATGCTAATAATTCTGAGGGGAAAAAAAAGACACAGCAAAAGAAGCTTCTGTTTTGGAGATAGTAATGATAGTAGGATATGTTAAACAAAACTCAGAATATTAAAGAAAAATCATCAGTGTGGGAAAATTCTTTGGACTAAACTGATATTTATTTTCTTTTATTACAGTTTACATTTGTATTTTGAAAGGGAAATCATTATACGAAAATTTTTGAAGAAAACCTAAATATGAAGGAGAGATTAAAAGTCTTTCTCAAAAAAAAAGTTAAAATAAAAAAAAGTCTTAGAGATACTGCAGAGGCTTCTGCTGGTGAAGGAAACAAAATTAGAGGAGATTAATTTCAACATAGCAGTTACAGAATATCTACTGAGTTAACTTAAATGTGAAAGAAGGGCTGCATGGGTTTTACAACAGCTACAAAGAGCTGGGATGACAATTAAGCCATTGATCATATTTTTTGTAATATAAAAGATAATCAAATGTTTGGCAGTACAACCAGGTGTTTGCCATTTGTAGGCACTGAGCTACTTCTTCCCATGACTATATGAGCTCTCTGTCTCAGAAACTATTCTGTGATATAACCAAAACAAAAATCCTAGGGCTGATATTAAAATCAAAGCTTCAAATCTGTATCCAGGCTGTGGTAGACAAGAGATCCTTAGCATATCTGTGTCCTGAAATTTTTGAACACAATCACTTCTGAAGATTGCAGTTCTTATACTGGTGTAGTTTTGTAACTTCGGTTACAAACATCAGTTCAGAAAAAAAGTATATAACTTCAGTTCTTGTTTGCTCAGAGATGAAAGCAGGAGTACTATTGATGTTGTCAGTTTCACAAACTGATTAGGAAAGGATCAACCCATTCATCATTTCTTAGAAGAAGCACAGGGCAAATTTATCTTACTTACAGGCTGGCTAGGTAATGTGACTAAAAGCTTAATGCTCAAAGTATTCCATTAGAGATTCTGTATTTTCTGTATTTTTTTCTTGCTGAGCCACATTTACTGTGATGCATGGGTATATGTTGACATGCCTGCATACTTTCACCTACAAGCTGTCATTGAATTAGTCAATATACAACTTAGTTTCATTTAAAAAACAATGAATAAACCACAGAATTATAAACACTACTTAAAACTCATTTAGATGTCAGATCCAAAAAGTGCTAAAGGTGAAACAATAATAAGGGGGTTGATTACATGATTAAGGCTGTATACAATTGTTTTGTAAATTCAAGTACTTCTAGCATGAGGATTTCTTGTCTGTTAGTGAGGTGTGCAGTAAACAGGAGTGATATTAAGATAAACAAATTTGAAGGTAATGGTTTTGTTGCCTCTAGTAGAATATTTATGGCAAATAACATCATTTATTAAAACTCTAAATAGCATGAATGCTTTTGTACTGTGAATACTTTAATGATATTTAATGTTTAAACCATGCTATTGTCAAATAATTTAAACAAATTCTACTTCAAAATCCACAGGAAAAAAAAAAGCATTTCTGAATGCCAAAAGCAATCACCATCTTTATGAAGATATTTCTTTCCACCTTATATGTACATTATAACACGTTATTTGATGATCTATTATCATCCTGCTTCTGAAAGGGAGATGTTAGCCTTACAATAGTAGATAAATTGCATCCCTGAAGTGGTCATTTCTCAGCAACAAGCTGCCAGTTTGATACATTCATTTGTTGTTCCTCAAATTTTGTTTAGTGATAATGAGAAGGTCTTTGTACTTACCCCTGAGTGCTTTGAAAAACGTGCTGTAAAAATGCCTCCAGGAAGGCCTCTAGGAAGGCTTGTTACTTTCAGCTCTTTCAACATTACAGTTAGGGTCTTGAAAACATCAGGTCTTTACCAAAAAGTAACAATGCTATACTTTGCTCCAAAAGTAACGCCTTCTTTATTTTCTTGGAAAATACAACAGACACAAAGAGCACAATAACACTACTTGATAGAGCAAATTCTCAGCTACAAAACATTCTTTTTCAGTGTAGTCACCATTAGCTATGCATTTTCATCAGGAATGAACAAGACCCTGCAAATATTATCTACGCCAATGGAGATGAACCACTGTCACCATAACCACTCCCTCACTGTGTTCATATCCACTGTTTGGTCTCCATCAACATTTAGCAAGTGTCGACGAATATCAGTGGGTGACATTTTTTCTGAATGAAGGAATTCCATCCCACACATGGAATTCCATCCCAGGAATACTGGTGGGAAGGTTCAAATTCTACTGCTGTCCCACCAACATCTGCTTCTGACATTGTGGACCAACACAATAAAATAGAAGGCATTACTTTCAGCTCAGCCCTCATAATTATCTAAAATTGTTGGGGTACTTCAAATTACTTAAATGAAGCTGTAAAAATTAATGAACAACTCATACCTCATCCCACCTTTGAAATTTGTCATCTCAGTACTTCCAAGCACATTTTACTTCCATCTGCCTCCCTTTTCACATAACAGTTAGATTTGACAGACATATATGACTTTTTTTTTTTTTCTAAGCAAGATAATACTAAAAACTTAATGATGTGATAAGCAGTCTCTGTAGTTCTGTGTCTAATTTATATTGGAGTACTGAGCCATGAGTATTCTCACACAGTGTCACTGCATGTGCAGTAAGTTAATCTTACATATATCAAATACACAAGAGTGATTCTTTAAAAATTCTAAAAATGCTCTGTTCTGCTATGTAACTGGTTTAGTAAGGGGTTAATTGCAAAGTATAATAGACATAGTCTCTATTTTAAAACACTGGTCTTGATAGAAGCAAAAAACTCGAAATATAAATTTTGCTTTTCAGATTCTAACAACAAGATCTTTATCTAGAAAAGTAATTCCACTGCTTTAAACTCAAGACACAGGCACTTTGTACTTGCAAGTAGTTTCTACACATATGGCAGAACTTTGTGAATCATAATCCAGATTTGCTTTAAATTTGAAGCTACTGAATACAAAAAGCAATAATTTCATTTCGTTGCACTATAAGCTGCAGTGACCTTAGCGTACCATAAATGGAAAATGTACTTTACTCACAGATTTTTGTACTAGAACTTGGATACATTTTTCTATGTTAATAGATTCCCTTGAGAAAGAATGTATTGGTGGAAGCAGAGAAAAACGTCCCCTGTTAACATTGTAGATATATGAAGTGTATTGTCCTGACTCACTGTAAATCCAGAACACATTGTACTTGTTCAGGTTCTTGGTTCACCTACCAGATTGTTCAATGTAGGTTCCATTTTCTTCCATTATTGTCATGGTTTTGAGAAGAGATACTTCAGTTTCTTGAGTGTCATTCTGGTGCATTGTTTTGTTCCTCATACCTATTCCCTTATTCATAGTGTAATTTGTCCATGGATTCCCTTCTGAAGCGAGTCAGTTAAATTCCTTTATGGGAATGTGGGCACAGTTGACAGAATAGGCTCAAGTGTCTTTCTAGAACTGCTGAATTTGCTGCCTAATTTGGTTCCTGCTGTCCAGGGTTTCCTCAGATGTTACCAAAGACAGCTCAGGGTTCTCAAACACCTTCCTTCCTAAAAGCCAGAGCGTTTAATACTCAGTTACCCTACGAAAACCTGTCTTTCAGGCTACAATGGCTGTCTCTTGTCATTTTAGACAATTTGAACTGAAAAAAAAAGAAAAAATCAGCCAACTCTGCTTCAGAAAGTAATAGCTATGGGCAAGGTGAGCAAATCACTCAAAACAGCTGGTCCTGTCACAGCCCACAGGCACAGTGGACTGTGTCAACCACATCCCTTCAAAATTTGAAGTGGACCCCCCTCTCTCAGATTGTCCTGACTATAGGGGAGGAATGAGTTTATGGCTTGCGGACGCATCAGTTGATGAGACCAGAAGCAAATGTCTGAGAATGTGAAGCTGCTACTTGACTCAATTTCACAGAGAGGTTGAGACAAAATCAGTAACATTGTTTGAACGTATCAGTAGAGGCTTGAGATATAGGCTTAAAATTGTTGTGGACTGATTAAGAAAAGATGCTGTTGGTTTTCTGGTCTGGTGGTGAAGACATTCAAAAAGAGCACAAGTGCAGAGTAACAAAGACAGATGGACAGAAAATGGCACTAAAAGGGTTCTAAGGTAAGTGAAGATCATGAGGGAGAAATACAGCTATTAAGAGTCTGAGGACAGATGATAGCTGGAAAATTTTGAAGGGTACATGGAGACAAAAAAAAAAACCATCATCTGTATAAGAATCAATGACACGGAAACAAAACCTGAAATGTTCTCATAGAAATCCCATTGTCAAGACCTTCAAAACCAACCATTATCTTTCCAGAAGGATATTGTTTGAATGCACGTGCAGGCCAGATGAAAAAAAAAATTATTTGCTAAGTATAGAGTAGTATATGAAAAAATGTCAGCTGGTAGTTTGAAGTACGTTATAACCAGAACTATAAGCAATGCCATAGTAGTGAGATGAAATCAGTTAAGGGCAGTGGAACTATAGTGGTCCAGATTCAGGCATTGAAGTACAGTTTAAATTCAAATGTCATTCAAAATATCATTTTATAAATCTTGGAAAAGACACATTCATCAGACTGTATCTTCCTCAATTAAAAAATTAATGTAGGGAAATTCATAAATTATTCCAAAAGCAAATGTATTTGTCAAGATATAAAATAAAACATAAGTCAGCTATGCAAAGCATGAGACTAGAATAAATTAGGATAAGGGAGAGAAAAATGAAAGGAATCATCCAGATTACTTGCTATCTCAGTGACTTGCTTTGTTCCCCTGCCTACAAGCCTGAGCTTGCTAACCTGCTCTAAGTGACACCTCATTACAGCTTCTTCAATAGTCAGAAGTGCCTGCAACACATCCTGTCTGAAGTCTGCTTTTCACTGAGCCTTTCCAGGGTTCATGGGATGTAGCCACAATTTTGCACAGAGTTTCTCTCTTTTTGTTTTTCTAAATTGGCTTGAAATCCATCTGACCTGAAACCGCTGTTATAATATAAGGTGCACGTGCAAAGGGAGAGTTGGAAATAAGTATGATATTGTGACAAGCTAAGGAATTTTCCCTGTAGGCCCTTGATTGTATGTTCTACTGACTAGCAGATATTCAGATCCCTGAATACTTGCCAGTTGCAGAATTAGAACACGTGTTTGGCATTTCAAGACCTTCAAGTGCGTGCAGGTCTGTCAACAGTATTTTAAAATTTAGGATAAGTGAATGAAACGAATTACAATGCAGCCAAATTCAGAAGAGTAAACTGGAAATGCTTGCTGCCAATTAATATCACACTATTATTAGGGATTTCTATTAATTATTAGCACAAAAATATTAACTCGTAAGTTAGCATTCTAAATGGGGAAAATGGTAAAATATTAGAGTATCAAATACAGTGCAGAAATATAAAAGAAAGGGCCTTTTTTTGCCACAAGAACTGCTGGGAACCCAGATTGCCCCTGTTAAGTACCTCACTTCGGTGCTAACATTAGAGGAAACTGGAGTTGGGAGAGTTATTGATTTGTAAAGTAGGTTACCTGAACTGTCCTTTAGAAAAATGTTGACGTGTGCACCTGAGTTACTTGCCTGGATTAGTAATGTGAATATTCTCTGCTGGTCTCTATTTCAAACATGCTTTTTTCTTCTCCCAGTGTTATAGACAGAAGAAGCAAGAGCATCAGTCTTACTGGAAATGCTTACTGCCAATTAATATCACATTATTATTAGTGATTTTTATTAATTATTAGTACAAAAATATTAACTGGTAAGTTAGTGTTCTAAATGGGGAAAATGGTAAAATATTAGAAATATTATCAAATACAGTGCAGAAATGTTAAATAAAAAAAAACGAACTCAGTCAACTTGAGGTATTCTGGAGCAGAACACTTAGCACTGCTTTTGACATCAGTATCTCAAATCTTGTGTCAACTGCCTTGTGACTTTAGAGCCTTTCATTTGAATGCTAAAACTGCATTTAGATTTAGAACTTGTCATTAGGGTGCTAAACACTGTCCCTGTGTGGCTTTAACTTCCCTGTATGGGAGTATCTTCAATGTTTGTAATTGTTTCTGACTGATTAATCAGGATAATGCATTTCCATTTACATTTCCACTGTAATGAACGTACACTGTGAGTTATACAGAGAATACAGAGAGAATACAGATTTCAGTGAAACTAATGTGCAAAAAAAACAAAACAAAAAAAACACCAAAAAACAAACAAACAAACAAAAAAAAAAAAAAACAAGAAAAAAAGGATAGGCAAAAAAAAAGAAACAAATTATAGGCCTGAAAATCTTTTTTCCTCTTCCCAACAGTTTTTATGTACTATATAAGTCTTTAAAATGGCCTAGGGCATTTGTTTCTAGTGACTATTCTATCAAATCCATGGATCAAACATCTTAGTTAAGAGGTAACATGGAGTAGCTTGAAGCAATTAGAGGAAGTTAAATTTTAAAGGAATGCAGAAATTTTCCTACAGAAGTTTTGAGGCTTTCTCTCTGCTCACTGCTGTGATACAAGAATACAATTTTTACCACTAAAAAAGTAAATGGAATGCACACTTCCGTGAACATATGTTCAGCCAATAATGTCATGAAGGCTTGGATCAAGTTTTATGATGTTCTCCATTGTCTTAGAATATTATCAACAAGCACTGTGTAAGTTGTTGCAAGGCACAGCATTTTCATCACTGTTTCACTGAATGCAGAAATATAATATGAGGAAATTTTATCTGCACTTTTTTTGTGGGTCCAATAGTGTTACAGTCACCTTTGTGCAACAGCAGTGTCTTCAGCTGTCACAGTTTTGCTCTGATTTTGGACAATTGTAGAGTATTTATGTCCAGTTTGGTTAGGCAAATAGTTTAGGATAGATCTTCTGTCCACTTTCTGCTTGATCTATAATACCAATTCTGAAATAATTATCTATGTGTTTGTTCAGAATGTGCATACAAGTATTAAATTCTTTAGAAATATTGCATGAAAGTGCACACATTTAAAGGTCTCTTCTTGCACATTAATGCCATAAGGTCTTTCTTCTTGTCTGGATTTGTGCTACTAAACTCAGAAAAATCTTTTTTTAGTTGGTCTTATATTTTTCATACCAAGTTCTAATGTATTTTCAAATGTGTATGCCATTTTTTTCCTGAGTTATCTAAAAAAATATTATGTGATATCTGAAAGCCAGCTGGCAATGCCTTGTTTGTTGCTCTTTCCAACAAATCCTTTGTATGAATGACTCATTATTTTCAAGTAAAAGGACTAGAGGAAAGAATAGGAATTCTGAACAGACTGAAATAACATAACCTCCAAGACTGTATGTGTAGCTTCAGAGTTTGACACTTAGCCTTTATAAATTTAAACTAGCTAAAATTCAGTTCCTAGGTAATTCTTTAAAACATATTTGCTTTTTCTGGATGTGTCTCTTAGACATCCAAAAATTAGGCATCTATTCTTGGCTCCCACTCCCAATTTATGGAGAGAACAAGATATCTTCATAATAGATCTGTCCTCGGGTATTAGCTTAGAATTAAATTAGACACCTTTGGAAAGCATTTATTTCTTTCTAGCTGAAGGCATTTATGGTGATCAGCTTGGTAATTAGTATTTTTACTGCAAATTTGCTTCTTTTAACGTAAAGGATACTGATGTGGTAGAAAGATTATTACCAGATATTATAAAAAATTCAATATAGTTTTATTAATATGAAAACATATATAATGCACAAAATGGTTGAAATCTGTCAAATTTTTCGAAGTTTGAATTTTCTGTCTTTTTACTTTGCGCATTCCCAGATGTTCCTTTAACAATAGTAAGATAACCAAAGACTTTTTTCCCCATGCAGAGTTAAACTGAACTGTCTTTGCACAAATAGTCTCCTTTGATTCCATAACATTGCATCTGATGAGGAATTTTTTTTTTGTTACAGCCATAATTTTACTTATGAGCCTATTCTGGATGAGGAATGTATGTCTTTTGATATGTTGCAGAGATAGCCAAAGGAATTCATTCTCTGTTGATGATGCTAAGCCACATAGATGACCTGTTATTACATAAAGCAAGCTACAGTAAATAAACATAGGTGAAGATTTTGCTCTTTTAGAGTGGCTAGGTAGATGTCTCTGTCTGAATCTTGGATTTCAATTGCAGTAACAATTGTCACATTAGACTAACTTACTTTCTATCTAAATTACAAAAAGATTTCCTGAAAAATAAGGTTCTTGAAATACATTATTATCTGTTATGTAAAAATGCTGATGTTGAAGAAAAGCTCTGATGATGCTTTATCAAATGCCAATTAAGTTGATGTATTCTTGTGGAACATTTAGGTGTTCATATAATCAGTCTTTCCTATCTTTGGTTAAAAAGCACAGCCTCTTCATTCCCCATAAATGAGATGTAACATTTCAACATGGATCTCTCTCTTCCTTGTCCTATTAATGAAATCTTGTAGAGTAGAATTCTTGCGCAGACAAGAACTGAAAAGATTTCCATCTCCATTTCCTCCAAAGCTATATTTACATAAAATTATGACTACCATTCTCTTCTTTTGATACTCTAGTATAAAACTGGCTATACCACAAGACAGGAAGAGTAGTGAGGAAGAGCTGACTCACTGCTCTAATTATAAATCTGAAAACTAATTAACCTTCCATGACTAAATTAAATTCCAAATAAAAAGAGCAGACAGAAGCCTTTAAACAAAGATTTAAAGCCCACTAGAATATAAAGTACAAAATATATTCAGGAGGCTGGTTTTGAATTTGACATTGATTAAGATGTACTGTATATGCAAATAATACATTTAGCACTAGTCTGGGAAATGGGCTTTCAGAGCTAAACAGCTGGGACAAACATTGCCACTACTAAAACGTACTGCAAATAGCTGTGCAAGTTTATAATCAAATTCCTTCCTGCTGCATTGTTTCAGATCAAAATTTGTTTGTTCATTATTTACAGTTAATTTGATGAATCCCACTCTAATCTTACTGGTGGGCAAAACCCGGCTTTTTTTTTCTTTTTTTTTCCCCAAGGTTAAGCATATCTGCCTTGTGTCACTGATAACATCATTGCAAATTAGAGAACACCATTCCATTTCCCTCACTGTAATGGAGTGGGTTTTGCAAGTCCAAACAACAATAATGTTTTCCTTCTTTTTTAATGAACTAGCAGCTCATTTTTAAATGAGAAATAATCATAGGATAAATTAAGAGTAGACAATGATAGAGAAATAGAGAAAAAAAAAAGTAAGAACATGGAATCTGATGTACATAAAGGTGCCAAGAACCTGAGACCTAGTAGAAAAATCCAAAATTTTTTAGGACACACTACCTGAAATGATATAAAGTGTTTAAAGCATGTCAGAGCAGGTCACTGATCACTCTCTCCTGACAATTTATTTGATTAAAAAAAAGTTCTTATCATTCTAGATTATTTTCAGTGTGTACTGATTTCTGAATTTTGAAGTGTAGAAAAGATGGACAATAATGTGTTAACTACTCTTCTACTTCTTTCATTCTTAATCAGTCTGCTGAGGACAGTAAGTCCCTCTGGAACTGCTGATGTTGCCAACCATATTGACCTTTCTTGAGAAAGAGCTCAATAATTACATGTAAGCAATAACAAGTAACTTTTTTTTCCGCTGTGAGTCTATAATTTTAGTTTCTAACTCTCTTACTAATAACAGCTTCTGTTTCCTATCTTTTGTTTATAATGGATGGAAACGTTACTGTATTGTGCTAACTAGGCTTTTATGTTTTACCGCAATGAATTTTTCTACTTTGCTATGAAAAAAATCAAATTATTTCTCCAGGTATTTCTTTACTTTTCTTCCTTATTTCTAACTTTGCAAAATAGGATGTAATTGTTCTTACTTTCTATTTTTTCTATTACTTTTTGCTACTGGAGAAAAGATACAGAAGCTGGGCAGAAAAAGCAACTTCCTTTTGTCAACAATGGAATTTCTCTTCTGCCTTTCTTCCCCACTTGAGCCTACTCAAATCATTTTGATGGCAGAAAACACCTTTTTTTAATTTATTTTATACAGTAACTTTTGTGATGGGTTAGTAATCATATGCATATGTGAAACCCATGTGCACAAAAAACCCAAACAAGGAATTTATTCACTATTTTCCATCAGAGGCAAGCGTTCATCTGCTGGAGTGCAGAGCTCAGTACATGTGGTGGTTTCTTGGGAAGAAAAAATGCCATCACTCAGGACATCCTATTTTCCTCATTCTTTCCACCAGCTTTCATTGTTGAGCGTAGTGTCTGTCATACAGTAAGCATTATCCCTTTGGTCACTCTGGGTCAGTTGTCTTGGACAGCATCTTGTGTACCACTATACTCTTCTCTGATGGGGCAGCAAGAGAAGCGGAAACATCCTTGGCTCTGTGTGAGCATTTCTCAGCAAAAAATACAATATTTGTGCTACTACTATTTTCATAAACGGTCTAAAACATGGCACTGTAAAAGCCACTATGAAAAAAAGTATCTCAGCCAGAACCATGGCAACAGGTTATTTCTCCTGCTCTTGTTCATCGGTGTGCTCTGCATGCAGCTTTACTGCCTAAACAGGGGATTGGAATTGGATGAAGGTAAAAGGGTGTGAATGAGGCAATTTCACCCAAAGAAATATTTATCAAACTTCAGTTACAAAGTCTTTCATAGATTCAGGGAATTCTTTTGGAAGAAACAGATAATTCTAATGATTTCTAATCTCTTCCTACTTACAAAAAAAATGAAAATATGGTTTGGCTGTGTCTTTTATAGTAGATAAACAAAAGAAGTCAAAGTCTTTCTAAAAGAAAACGTTAGACCAGATTTTCAAGACAGCCCTAGGTTTTGTTTTTAACATCTTAATTTCCCAGTTGGGAACACCTCTTCAAAGGAAATGAGTTTCCATTTAGATACCAAACATGGAATATGAATTGAGATCCAGCATCTCCCAGCTGGACTACACGTGGGAGCAGTTTTACAACACTACCTCTCTCTCACAGCATGCTTACTTCTATTGAAAATTTGGTTCTGATTATACATGCCAAGTGCTTTGGGGAATGTGAGCTACAATACTTCCAAATGATGACAGTTTGGTTTGAGCTAAACACAGAGTAGCTGCCTAGCTCAAAGTATAGTGAAGACGTTACATATTAAGCATATGTTAGTATATAAATAGCTGGACAAATCAGTGACAGAATGCACTCTTGAACTCAGTACGGATCAGGTACAGTGGGCACTATAGATCCAATTCAATTAATTACTTATTTGGCTCAAAATAAGGACAGAAATTTTCACATAGCCTGATTGTTGCCAGACTAGGGAAGTCTTCTGTCTACAGAGGGAGAAACAGACTTCACATTGCTTGATTAGGCAAAAAGCGTCTAAAATTCATACTGGGTTTTTTGTTTTGTTTTGTTTTGTTTTGCTTTGCTTTGCTTTGCTTTTCTTCTTCATGATGAAAGAGTTGCAGCCAAATAATACAGTTCATAAGAGTTCTGTAACCCGATATTTTCTCTGAGTTTGCACAATGTTTTTTTTTTTTCGTTTCTTTGTTTTTTCTAAAACATTTCATTGCATTTTGTAGAAACTTCCTTCATTCTTGCTAGGTAAGAAATTAATTATTCTATTTTCACACTCATGGCAATTTTAAATTACTTTGATTCATTATAAATGTATTTGTTATTTTATTGATTTAGAATGTTCATTTCAATTGAAATTCTGTAACATAAATGCGTATTTATAGATTGAAGAATTTAATCCATTTTGTTTATTGCCAATTTGAAATAATGTTACGATAGAAACACTTAAAAGACCACCAATTTTAAAAAGCGTGTATAAGACTTCTTGTCATGAGTCAAGCATTTATAAGATATGAATAAACATTTAGCAAAACCAGGTCAGATTTTGCATACTGTCTGATTTTGGAATCAGACCGGAATTTTCCTTTGCAACACTTAAATGAGTTATAGTGCAGACTTACAGAGTCTGTTTGGACAGTTCTATTTTTAGAGGAAAATTGAAAGTATATAGAGATATAGTATATGCTCAGTTGAGCTACTGTAGTGATCCAGAAGAAGGATGAATACTGCCAATTCTTGAAGATAAGCATTTCAAGGAAACTTCTATAGCCCTGTTGGGAGGCTTGTTCTACTGTCAACTCCCTTGTTTTCCTCTAGGCAGTCTTAGGTGTCAGCTGCAGGTGATCAACATCATTAGACTCTTGGGTTCCTCATGTTGCAGGGCCTGTTATTGCCTTTTTTGATCTGCACCTGAGTTTAGTTTTGGTAGGACAAGAACAAGACTAGTATGTTATGTCTAGTGCCACATGGTCCCAGGGCATGTACTTGCTCCTAGTAGTTTTCTGTCTACATTAATAACCCAGCAGGCAGGTGATTGTGCACTGGGGTGAGATGGGAATTCAGGTCCAAAACAACAGAATTAAGATCTTAATATCTTCTGAAAAGATATTGACTTTGTTCACTGACTGACAACGAAGTTATGTTACTGTAAGATCTCAACAGTTTCTCCAGTTGTGACTGTGATGTTACTTCATAAAATTATTGAAATTCAACCCTCAGTGACTATGTTTTGTAAGGGTGCTGCCGATCCCGTCTTGTTTAAAGGGATAAAATGTCAATGAAACTTAACTATTTTAAGCATCTGCATATGTTCTTACTGGAATCATTTACCTGCCTGAAGGCAACATTTTTTTTTCTTTTTTCCCTTTCAGTGAAGATTTATATCTTTGAATTTCAGTCTGATTCTTAACATCAACTGTTTTTGTTTGGTAAGGGAACATACAATCTCTTCTTAAGGTATTTTTGCTCTAGGTCGTACGCTGGATTCTTGAGGACTAGCGTATTTCATCCTTCCTTCTAGCTGTGTGATTCCCTAAGAATAGAAGTTCATTTTCTTTGTCCTTGAGCGTGAAATGAATGCCCCAAGCCTTAAGCAATGTATGCTTTAGAAAATTCGTAATGAACTGAATAAAAAAAAAGTGAGCATGCTTTTTGGGAAAAACAGTTCACCCAAATGAGTTCAAAATGAACAAATATCAATCTTAATTTTTATTGTGTTTTGAAAACTTTATCATACATATTCTGTGGTTTATCTGCAAAGGAAAGGATTATGTTTATGCAGATTCATGCTTAGAAGAATTGCAGAAGCTGTGATATTTTCTGTTTGGAAGTTTCCTCATCGCTTTGGGCAAAGTAGGAATTCTGTATAAGTTTTTCAGAGCCTGAGTGACTGACTGAATGTGGACACCTGTTCCTTTTGCACTCCTCTTTCCCCTAGATGTCTCAAATTTTTCAGACTTGTTTGTTTTGCATTGTATTTCTATTGCACGGAGTCAGTTCTTGAAGATGCTATGCAGTTAAAAACTGGCAGAAGCTGTAATTATGCTCTGGTTAGAGTAATCATTTGTTTCTGGTAAAGAAACGGAGTTTTTGGCAGGATTTAGACAAACAGCAGGTGATCTTGCAGAGGAGGATTGTTAGTTACCTGATAAGCTAGTGTTGTGCAATTTGAATTTTGTTATATGTAGTCTTTGGCTTTCAGGGTGACTGACCCTGTTATCTGAGATTGAAGGCTGCTTGTACAAAGATCAGAATTCTACCAGTAACAAAACACCATAGTTCTAAGCAGAAGCTGTTAACGTTTCAGTGTCTTTACTGGAATTTAAGATAGATTAATCTGTAGTGTGTCTGAAAAACATTACCTGGTCACTAAAAAGTGCTCTGTAGATGTATCTGTTAACATACACATTTGTTGTCAAGGTTGTGCATTAGTTTTTAACCTGCCAGTACTGTATTTTCTGAAGTATGAATGATGGTGGCCAGACTAAGCTGTTTCAATCTCTGCCTTTTAGCTGCTGAGTGATGGCTTCTCATCTGACTGTAGGTTTATAGGACTGAAAGATGATCATTTCTCAGAAACAGCCTTCCCTCATCAGAGCTGAGGAAGAACTTAGACAGAAACACGGCTTGCTAAAGGGAGCAGAACTTTATGTTCCCATACATATGAATGTTTCTGAACAAGGTAATAATTAATAGGAGATATTAAACTTAGCAGGCTAAATTTTAAGTATTTAATGATAAAAAGAATGCTTTAAATACTATACTTTTGTTAGAGAGAAAAAAGGGAAAACGGAGATAGGAGAGGCAAAGCTTCACTCTGCAAGAAACAGTGATTAACCTTATGACCAGAAAAAAAAATATATATATATATATATTATATATATATATATATATGTATATATATAATGGCATTTAGTGTAATGATTTTGAATGTTTTCTTGAAGAGCAAACCCTAACTGAGCTTAATGATTTTGACAACTTTGGTTTGATATAAATTCTGCCCCTTCCTTTAGCACATTTAGTAGCTCTTATTCTCTCTCTGTCATTGTTTTATTATTTGAAATAGTTCTTAAGTGAATAACATGCAAAAATACATACATGTATTTCAATATTAAGAATGGATCTGCACTTTCAATTCTTCTATCAAAGGAAATTAAGGTAGCAACAGAATAGTAACAATTCAGCAGGCAGACTCAAGTTATATTGCAAATTCTGTTTTTTTTCTTACCTGTGTATAACATCTTTTGCTCTTTGTGAGCAGGTTATCTCAGGATCTGGTGAACTACTCTAGCTCAGAAATGCAGAGTATTTGCATTCTTTGTTCAGCAACTTGTTTGCAAAGAGCTGAGAAAGATGTTAAGATCAAAAGCCACCATGAAAATGTCATGCTGTCACTTGATTTTTACAACCCACTTGTGTCTGTCAAATACGCTTTTATTATGGAATATGATCTTTTTCATTCTCTGCTCTCAGTGGTTCTGAAACCACTGAGACAATGGTGAGCTGCAGCCTGCCCTGCCTTGTCAACCATGCAGACTATCAGTCAAATTTTAGTGAATTGTTAACTTCATGTACCTATGCTGAAGGATCACAGCTTAGAGTTTGGGTCTTTTTTTGTTTTTGTTATTTCTGTTATTGGTTTTGTTTTTCCTTAGTTTTTAAGTAAAAACAAAACCGAAGCCCATCTTAAATTTTTAGCAGTTCAAACATATATATATATATAAAGGATCTGAGTAAATATCATATAGAATACAATATTTCGTTTTGTGTCCAGAACTTACTTTTTTTTTTTTTTTTAACCAAATATTTCCCAGACTGTTTTGGGGGTGGTCCTCTCTTTTAAAGGTGTTGGATAGGAACGGGGTCTCTCTTTTCCTCAAGAGAAGGAGTATTAAAATTCACTTGAAAGATGCTGGCGTTTAATATCACTGAGTTCCAACTGAAAAGATGGGAGGGAGGCTTATGGTGTTGATCTTGAAGTAATTCCTGTTTCTTTTTTTGTGTGTTGCAATTAATTTTGTGATACACTCTTCATCAAAAAAAACAAAAACAAAAACAAGTATGCTGCAGTATTTGTTACTTGCTCCTTTCTGGCTGATTATCTGACTGCTTTACGTGTCTGGCTTTGCTATCAGAAGTGGCTTCAACCCATGAAGTTCCTGTTGCGGATTTGCAGTGCAACTTCCACTGGAGCAACACCAGTGTATTTGCTGCTAACAGACTGTTTTGCATTTTTGTTCCCAGCCAGTGGTGCACCATACTTTCACACGTGCTTTTTGAATCCAAAGGGAATAAAAGCAGGGGAAAAAAGTAAACCCTTGCTATCAATCATCATTATGAAAGTGAGCTGTAACACTGAGATCAGAGAGGAAAAAATACGGGCTGTGGGTGGCATTCCCAAAAGACAACTCACATTTTGTTGTAACTGTAAATAGGAAAATTGATGATGAAAAATGAAATTGGATGATTTTGTTTTCTGACCTTAATGCATTGCTACATTACTGAAAATTACCTTATCTAGATAACCAAACACAGTGGTTCAGATCTTTATTTCTTCTAGAGATTCTTGGTTCAAGTCATTTATTTGCAATTATTTCCTACTTTGCCCCTAAACCTTGACTGAAAACGCAGACTACTATTTAGTAACTTCCATGGTATTGCTTTTCATCAGAATCTAGAGCATCCTCCATAGTGAAAGAAACTATCCAAATGTGAACTCCAGTGATTTAATGTTATGCACAGTCAAGTCCTTGCTACGGTATAAAATAACAGCAACAAGATTATGGATGTCACATGCTGGGAACTGATGACTTTGTACAGCACTTACTACTTATATAAAGATTTACTTAAATATTCTATATTGGGCCATTCTGCCTCTGAAACACTCGTATCTGTCAGTGGCAGCTAGAGGAAAATAAAGAAAAGTAATTTGTGATATTGGTATTCTTGACCATATAGACATGAAGTTGAACTGAAACTGTAGAAATAAGATATTCTTGTAGCAGTGAAGTACTTTAAAAATTAGCTTGGCATTTAGCATTGTCTGTGAGAAATATTTCTGTGATTAGATATGCTGAACTAAAAGGTAAAATAGACAGAACTGTGTTAAGACTCACCTTGGTACAGTACAAAGAGTGCATAAAACTGCTTTAGCTCCTCTATGGGCATATGGAATGCAGTTTTGTGGTGTGTTTTGCTTGCCATCAAGTAAATTATCCTCTGCAAATTAATATGTTGCTCATGTCATTGAAAAAAATATGCTGTCCACTTTTTAATAGTGTTGCTTCTAAAGGTCTGTCAAACAAATGGTTCATTTGATGCTGTCTACTGACAACTTGATTGGCAAGTTCTCGTGGCTCCAGGCTTGATAGCTATTGTCTAGCATATAGGAGTCTTACATGCTGTATTTACATTTAGTTAATTTACCAATCCAGCAGTATTTATTGGTAACATCTGAGTTTATTTTAGTGTTGTGATAAATATAACCTTAGTTTAGAAGCTATATACAGTACTCTACAAGTAATTTGACATGATGTCAGAGTCCATTTTTATGTTCTACTTGTTTTTGTTCTGAATGAGAAAAGACTTTCATGGATACCTGAATAAGAGCTTTAATAAAATTAAATGTTTGGCTTACAATATGGCTTTATTCACCATGACAACCAATACGTTTTTGTTTGATTGCACCAGACCTTTTTTTAGCCTCTGTTCGTTGCAGTACTGTTTAAAGATGAATTTTTGCATACATAAGTGCTATTTGAAAAAAATTTTTTAGGAGAAAAGCATACTCTCCCTTTTGGGTGGGCATCCAGTTATGCAAGTTCAAATTGGGATGAGATTATGGCAAGCTTTGCAGCGTGTTTGTCTGATTGATGTTCAAGGTTATTGCAATTCAAGAAAGTTTAGAGAAACTTACCAGTTGATCTGAAAATTAGATTGTCAAATTCAATACCCATCGTGAGTCTTGGCATTTAAGTAACTTCAGCAGGTTCCATCAGGAATCAGGCAGAAGCCAATTCTTTAAAGATGAGTACATTATTGTTCAGTGCAAACATGATGAGAGCTGAAGCGTGACGTGTTTTCCTGCATGCCAACTTGATATATTTACATTACAGTAGCACAAAATAAGCGGTATGTCATGAAATAGTAAACACTTATTTGTCTATAGGAGGCATGTAGAAGGAGTTCCAGCTAACCGTTAATGTGATTGACGGAAAAAGCACTTGAGAACATGGAGGAAAAATAGAAGGGTGTCTTTCCTAAGACTTGATTAATGATGTCTTCAAAACAGACAAAATGACCTAACAATTCTATTTTGAAATTAAAGCAATCTGTTGCATATACTTAAAATTTCTCAAGAGGTATAGTTTAATTATTTTGAAGAACTAGGTAGATATTCACTCTCAGTATATGTTTTCGGTATTAGGTGATTAATCACGCTTTATCAGACTTTGAGAAAAAGGTAGATTATTCATTCAGTAGAATTTCTGACTTTTTTATCAAGTTCTTTGTTCAGAGGTTACCGTTTAGGTCAGCTCTATGATCCTATTTGGATCATCATTTTTTTTTTGTCATCCTCATTCTTTACAAGATGCTCAGTGATTTTCACTTCTACATC
This sequence comes from Perdix hodgsoniae, assembly GCA_035772895.1. NCBI lineage: Eukaryota > Metazoa > Chordata > Aves > Galliformes > Phasianidae > Perdix > Perdix hodgsoniae. Next base: position 4,676,326 of record JAPSGF010000053.1, read on the forward strand.
TATATTTTGCACAACAAAATTACTCACTTATGAATTTTGTCTGATATTTGCTTCTTGTCTCTATAGTTCAACAACATATCCTACAAATTAAAATATATGCCTTGGAAAAAGGATAGTGTATGTTGCACATTCAGAAACACGAGACTTCTCTGACAAATCTTAATTATGCTGTTGGTTTCCCAGGAGTACCATGAAGAATTTATACCAGCTTGAGCTTTTTCAAATCTAAAAGCAAAACTACTTTTGCTCCAGAACTTATCAGAAAATGCCTGTACATCCTCCTGATCATAATGGAGGGAATTTGTTACTAATTATGTATGTGTCTTGTGTATATCTATATGCACGCATACGTTCTTATGCATGTGTGAAACGTGAAGCTAGTGGTTTAAGTTTCAGTAAAATGACGACTGATTTTGGTTATCTGTACTAGAGTCAGTGCTGTTATAAGTTTAGGCCAGTATTGCAGTGAAATACCTTGTTTTGTAGTCACTGCGTTAGTGGATTAATGTTAATCTATTGGAATCAGTAAGTATTTCCATAAGATCCCATGTTAGCCGCCTCTTGCATTTTCTGGTACTGTACAATTAATGTCTCTTGCCAATGCCCTCAAGAGCATAAAATATTAAATTCAACAGTGTAAGTTCTTAACACACCAACTTGCTGTCTCCCACCACCTCTCTAAGTTTGCTAAACACCTGCAAAACATCTGAGTGTGTGGGCTCCTAAGTGGATTATTTCTGTATCTGGACTCTGGAAGAATGATTGTTTAAATAACTTCTGAAACCAAACTTTATCTCTTAGTTAAAAATGTTTTCAGTTTCACAGTGGTGAGCTTTTCACCCTGATGTGGGTAGAAGTTTAAAATTTTGTCTTTATTTTTAAGCAAGATGAGTTTTGAAAAGTTGAAAATATTTTTATTTTTTTTATTTTTTTTCTGACCTGGATTTCATCCAGGTGGGTTTTTTTTGTTTTTTGTTATTTTTTTTTTTTTTTAGTAACTTTAGAGAAGGAGGCTTTGGCCTCTCTGGGCAATCTCTGAGCACAACAGAGTACTGGAGCAGTAAAGACATTTTTCCTTATATTCAAATAGAAAATCTCATGTTTCAGTTGTGAAATGTCTTGAAAATCTCCCTGAACTTTCTGATAGTTACGCTGTTTTTCCTGGGAACTAGTGCATTTGACTGACCATAAGCTTTTTCTTTATACATCGCTTGTGTTTTCTTCATCATGATCTTACAGTGCTGTTTCTAGTTATGCATTGTGTACCACAGTAAGTCACCCATTCCTGTTTGGAAGTTAGCTGCTGAAAGATATGCTATGTCTGATATATTATTCATACTTAGTTGTCACTTACCCACTTAAGTTTTAAGTGTGTGTGTGAGTGTATGCACACACACACACACACACACACATATATAATTTCTTGCATGTTTTAATCTTCTGGAAGCAAAAAGTAATCCTGCCCCTGTACTTCTTTCTGTCTGAATTCTCTCTAGCTTTTCCATGTGCTGTTCTTGTAATATCCATAACTAACGGGTATCCAAATTCTATTATCTTAAGTACCTGAAAAGGTACTAATCTGTTGCTGCCTAAAGTTGCATCAGTAACCAATAAGTTTTCTAGTTGATTGGAGAAATTATTCGAGAACTCAACTCTGAATGAAAAGGTGGCAGCAAAAGGTTTCTGGTTTTTTATATGCAATGATCCAGCAGACAAATTATCAGATTGGTTCTGGCTGATAATAATAATCTTATCAGAGGCTCTAGGATCATCTTGAATGAAAAGCCTGATAACAGTAATTACTCATGACCAAAAAATCAATGGAGAGACATGCTGTGTAATACCTTGTCGCTATACATACTTGGGCTGATCTGAAAGTAATGCCTTCTCCTTTCTTATGTTGGCCAGTGATGTCAGAGTTGGATGTTGATGGGATGGCAGTGGAGGTTGAACTTTCTTTTGTTGGTGTGAAATGGATAGCAGCAGAGGGGTAGTCTGATACAATGGTGTCTGGCATGGAAGTGTGTATAAAGGAAAAACATGGAAGTGAATTCCTCCATTTAGAAAAAGTGGCACCCATGGGCATTCAGTGACACTTGATAAATGCTGACGGAGATGAAACAATGGGTGTGAGCACAGTGAGACAGTGGCTGGTGCATTTTGGCAATGGTGATAGTGGCACTGGGTCATCTCCACTGGTATAGATTTTTTCTGAGTGTGGTATGTGTAGAGTCTTGCTGCAAGATCTTAATAGCTGGTGAAAATGCATAGCTACTGGTGGTGACTGTTGAAAACAGCATCTTTTAGCTGAGGAATTGCTCTATCAAATACTCTTATTATGCTCTTTGTATCTGTTCCATCCTCCTTAGAGAGGAAAAGGAATAGGGTCCTGGAGATGGGTAGAAAAAAGATGGTTGGGTTCATGCAAACTGGTTTTGTGTGTATTTTAAGCATCAGCAGCTATAGTAATTCTGGTAGAAGAACAAAATCTTTTTTTTTTTTAATCTGGTTGGTTTGGGAGGGAGAAAAGTATAGACCAGATTCCTTCTTGAAATAGGTAGATCACCTGGTTTGTGAGGAAACTTTTCAAGTGCATATGATATCAAGTTTAACAGCAATGTCCTCTGTATTAAGTCTTACTTGTGTACCCTAACAACTTGCACCTCAGATTACTTTGTAATCTCTGGAAAATATATTTTTAAAATATTTGGTATTGCTCAATGAACATGTTTTCATATGTTGTAGTCATTTTGCCCAGTTGCAAATGCGGTTTTTAAAAAACAAGCTGTTTTATAAACTTTATTTCATTGGACCAGTACTGTGCAGAATAATTTATTGCCTGACATAGTTAATTATTCTAATTATGTTCACCTTTGGAACCTGTTGAGTAATTATTTACTGTCTCCAGCTTCTGAGTAATCAATTACATTAATTGCTTAAAAATGTTTTGGTTTAATCTGGCTAGCTGCTCTCTACTTTAATCATAATAAAACATTTGGGCTTTGGTTTGTTGTTCCTTAAACTTTGCCTTATTCAGCCGTAGAGAAGAAAGATGTTTTTCTCCTAGAAAAATACAGGCAATTTATATAAAGCAAAAGTACAACTAAAAGCTGTGATGATCCTAGGTATCTAAATGAGTAAATCACACCTAAATGGTTCAGATGAGCTCTCTGCAGTTGTACAGCTTTTCGAGTAGTTTAGGCAAAATTTCCTTATTTTCTAGAGATTGTCCTGAATTCCTTGTGAGGTAATGTGACTGTATAATGCCCATGGAAGTGCACACAGCTCCATTGGGTCACTAAAAGCCAGTCCAGTTTTTGCTCTTAAACCTGTTTAACTTGCCTTGTTTGCTGTGGCTGTGCACTGACAAGACTTTAGCACTGACTTGCATGCTGTCATACGGTGCTTTGATGTAAACCACTTGGGTGTAGCCATTGAAAATTGGCGGTGGCTATTACTTAAAATGATTGGCCTAATGCTCTTCTGAAAGCAACAAATTAGTATAATGAAAAGGAAAATATGATGTTATGTGAAAGTAAGCTGCACCAGGAAACTGCAAATTCAGCAAATAAATTGCCATTAAGGTTTTAAACTTGGGAGATAATTAAACGGAAGAATGTAATTTTTTCTCCGCTAAAATTTTTCTTACTTTAATGTCTTTACAGAATTGCTATAAACAAGCAGAATGTGAATCTAGAATGTAGAGCTATTTGTACTTTAATAAAATGAGATCTTTGTATTAAAGCAGTGCAAGCTATCAAGTGACAAATGCTGTCGTTTGTCTCCTTAGCACCTGGCTAATGATCCATGACAGGAATATCAAAGCTGAATGATAACTATACAGTGATATGGCTTCATAGCACAGATTTCACAGCAAGGACTTCTGTGATGTGTTTTAGATCTTTGATGTTGAGGACTAACACTGAAAGAGCTTTCCTGACCAAATAATTTAGTCTAGGTGACAGAAACAATTTACAAAGTTCTATTTGCTGCTGGCCCTATTCTCTCTAAGTGTGTAATATGCAACCTAAATAACATTCTGAAATATATTGTTAGGATCGTGTCTATCTAAACTCACCTGTCGAGGAAAGGGCTGCATGATTTGATGGACTGAGTTTCTCCTCATTTAAATCTGTCAGGTAGAGAGAAAACAACATAAGGCTCAATATAATTTCAAGATGTATCTGATTATATGTTTGCTTCCATTCCTGTCAAAGTCCTTGTCACCTCTCAGAAGCTAAGAAGGACCGCATTTTAACTTTGAGTTTTGTAAGAGGTGTAAAACAAAAACAAACAAACAAACAAAAAACAACAACAACAACAAACTTCCTCTCTGGATGTAGTGATTAACTTCTGTGAGAAGGGGTTGTACGGTAGAGAACTGTGTTTCTAGATGTACTGTTGTTCAGATTGGTAGCTTAATTCAGATTGTGTTGACTGTTAGGCTGTTTCAAGGGGTTTGTCCAACAAATAGTGTAAAACTTTCAAGAATCATGATTTATACTTCAAAGTTAAATTCAGCTGAAGTTTCTACCCTTGGATATAGGAAAAAAGCCTGCGGTGTTTTATCTTTGTAGTAATGTCTTTGTGCTTTGGCTGAGATTTGATTCTGCTGCCTGGATGTTACTGTATATTAGCTTGAAGCTGATCATATCAAGATAAGTATGTAAACTTGTGCAATTTAGCAATATAGGAGGAGTTTCTGTTTTAGCCAGATTCCCCTTGGAATAGATTCCTTAACAGTAAGTACTGTAGAGAATGTAAATATTTTTTTCTAAAATGCTATTACTTAGGTTCCTCCACAAAATGATTGTAATGATCCTTTTGTACAATTTGCCAGATTGTTTGCTGTAAGTGGTTGCAAACTTTATTTAGATATCTGGTTACATCACTGAACAAAATGGAATGTGTACACCAAATTAAAAAAAAAAAAAAAGTTAATTTTTATCTTCCTCATTCTATTGACAAATCTGTCGCAATTTAGTAAGAAAAATAAGCTTTTGTGATACTTCTTATTTTCCCCTCCCCTGGTACTTGTTTGAAATTATTGTAGCTGTGGTATTTTTCAAAATCTAGAGTACTCTGTTTCAACAGTTCAGGTACTCACTGGACCTTGCTGTGATCTGAAGTGGCTTACTAAGCCAGTGAAACAAATTAGAGAATTTTCTTCTGGGTTAATGAGCTGAATCAGCTCAGCTGAAAGACATGACCAAGCAAGGATGAGGCAGGACTGCATGGCTGGTAGCAGATATGGCTAAAAGGGTCAGGGAGAGTGAGTCTTCCCCATCAATATGTCAGCGAGCTGTCAGATCTTGTGAGCCACCTCATGTTGTTCCATACAGAATGGTCTGTCTGCAGAGGTCATAGAGCAGCGTGACCAGTGTCTGATGGATGGATGTTCTCTGTACTTGTTCCATGAATCTAGTTGGAAAAGCTCAAATATCCTGTTTAATTAGTCGAGGACAGCAAATTTTTGGAGTCAAAATTCTCTTCAAAGTATTGAATTGTTATTGGAGAGTGAATATCTACATTTTAGCTCAAGTGTTTGGAGTTAATTGCTGAAAAACAAATTTAAGCAGCCAAAATGTCTGGGCATTATGCACAGCCTTTGCTAATTGTTATGTTTACGTGTGGTAATTCACAGGAGGATTATAGTTGATAAGAATATGATTAAAACAGTATTTAGGAAAATGATGTCTAAAATGGATTCTATTAATGCATAAAGATTATGATCACTTTGAAGAGAAAAAAACTGGAATAAAGTAATTTGCTAAAGAACTGATATAGTATCAGGCATGATTTGTTAGTCTTCAAAGAACTTGGGAATTACTGGTGAAAAGCTCTGTTGACATGAAATAATCCACAGGTATGGAAACATCCAAACCAAAGTGAAAAATCATTCAAGCCACACTTAGATATCCCTGTTTCTTTGATACATAAACTTCAATACATTAACAGTGATAACTAGTAGAATGTAAAGTCCATTGTAATGATAGTTTTGATACTATCTATTTATCCCATCGAAAAAGTGCTTTGAAGTTGCATTTGCTGGAGAGCACTACTCACAAGGGGTGTGTTTAGGCATGCCGAGCACACAAGCTTGACCCTTTCAGCTATAATGATTACCTGTTCTCCTGAGATAATATATTCAGGTGACTGAAAAACAGAGGCCAAAACAGGGAATCAATTCTGTGTTAAAGAGCATGCAAGGCTATCAGTGAAGAAAATAGAACACAGGTTAAAAACGTTATTAATCTACTTGCAGCGAAAGAATGCTCCTTATGCTTTAAAATGCGCTGTGAAAGTTGAATTTTGACTTACGTGTTCTTGTCTTGCATTTCTATTTGTAGTCTACAAAGCCATAGAATTGTGGAATTATTCATCACCTTGGTGTCCTCTACACAATTGATACCCATATTCAGCTACTCCAGTGCAGAGCTCCACTGAGCCAGCAGTGTGCTCTGGGGTGCCTCAGGTCCTGCACTGCTGCCAGGTGACACAAGGTATTGTCCCACTCCGTTCTGCCTGGGTGCAGCTTTGGGCAATGTAATATCAGGAAGATGTAAAATGTTAGAAAGCATCCAAAGGGGGGCTACAAAGATGATAAAGGGTCTAGAGGGCAAGACATATGAGGAGCAACTGAAGGTTTGTTCAGCACAGGGCAAGCTGAGTGGAGGCCTCATGACATCTTACAGCTCCTTACAGGGAGGGGAGGGCACTGCTGAGCTCTGCTCTCTGTGACAGTGACAGGGCCGGAGGGAATGGCATAGAGCTATGTCAGGTGAAGGACAGGAAAAGGCTTTGCACCAAAGGGCAGTGGGCATGGAACAGGCAGCTCAGGGCAGTGGTCTCAGTACCAAGCTGCCAGAGTTCAGGGAGCATTTGGATGAAATGCTGTTTTTGGTTTCTATTTTTTGGTTGGCTTTTTTTGTTTGTTTGTTTGTTTGTGGGTTTTTTGTTTGTTTTGTTATGTTTTGTTTTTTGAGTGGTCCTATGTGGAACCAGCAGTTAATGATGAAATCAAGTGAATAATTAGGATGCTTATGTTGCTTATCATAATCATTCCCAGGAAACTGAGCATTCATCACCTGTCTGCCATTAAAAGGGCAATTGCCCTAAGAGAAAACTCCTGAAATAGTGCATTCAGTTAGTTGTCTTAAAATGAATAAGTTATCACCATGCTGCTGGACACCAGGTTCAAAAATGAAGAATAACTGTGCATTTGGGTTTTCATGGAGAAAAAGAATGAACCCACCTAAAGCATTTGAGAAAAAGAGGAAATGGGGATTGCCAGTTGTGTTTATTACAAATTGGATTTCTAAACTAATCTTTTAATCACTTTATTTTATTCCTTCTGACTTGAGATAATGGGATGAAAATAGCTTCAAAATATGTCATACCTCTTCCAATTCCACATAGCCATAAATTCTTTTTTAGACAGCACTGATTTCTAACACTTCAGTAAATGGTTTTGTTTTTTTTTATTTTGCCTTACAACAGATACTTGATTTGGTGTCACTCAGCAGTATATAATGATGAGCCTTTAATTAGTTCATAAGAAACGTGTAGAGTGGATGACAGTCTTCATTTGAGTGAAACTACTGACCATTTTCAGCCTGTCTGGAAAAGGAGTTTTGAGAGTCCCTTACTTATCTGTTACTGATACAGTTATTATCTGGATAAGTAGTTCATTAAGAGATGCAAATGGTATAAGAGAAAAAAGTGACAGTGTCATCTGAAGAGCATGTTGTTTTCTGGCTTAGTTTGTTTTCTTAGTCTTCCAGTGTCTAGAACTATTCCATTTAAATAATGAGATAAACCAACCTTCTACTGCTCTGGTCTTGATAAGTTTCTTTTCTGGCTGCTGTTTTCATATGGGACCTGAAAATAATGTCTCCTAAGATAAACATTAATTCTTTCTACTCAGAGTAATATTCTTAGCAGTAACCTAATCAGAGTGAGGACTGGTTGATTGAACATTGGCTCTCACACAAACAGAGATGGCAATGAAGCCTGAGGTTGTGCAAGCAGACTGAAAAGAATATTTTTGTCTGCTTGAAATTCAGTAGTTAAACTTGTGTAGTCTTTTTAGAAGCTGAATGCAGGAAACATGGCTCAAAAGTACTGATCTTTGACAAGTCTCCATGACTGGTTAGGTGCTGGAACAGGCTGACCAGGGAGGCGGTGGACTCACTATCCTTGGAGGTGTTCAATAAAATTTACATGTTGTACTGAGGACGTGGTTTAGATAGGAAATACTGGTGATAGGTGGATAGTTGGAATGGGTGACCCTGGAGGTCTTTTCCAACCTTGGTGGTTGGAGTTTTTCTACCCAACACCAAACATTTTGTAAATGGTATCGAGAGAGGGGGAGACTAAGACTCTTTGAATACTTGGATGTGCAAATATGTTGGATGATGAGTTGTCTTGGAACCACATGGAAAGAGACTACTTTTACCTAGACTGATGGTTGATTGTGTTTTTTTGAAGTTTTTTGGTTTTTTTTTCCTGAGGTTCAGTAGGAAAATTAATGACTCACTTCCCCCTTCCAACCTCCCCTTATTTTGTCTGAACATAACTTGTTTTCTGAGGGCAAAAGGAAACAGAAACAAATGAATGCCCTGTTGACAGACTTCCATAGGGAAATCTCATTTCAGATTAGTATCAGAAATGTTTGCAGGTCTGTGGTCAGACTTGGTGGCCCTCCACTGGACTCTTCCTTTGCAAACTGCATTTCTCTGTTGAAAATAATTGACTTTCAGATAATGTGTTCTATTTCAGAAATATTCAGTCAAGAACATCAGGGCTAGAAAGTGTTCTTGCTAGCACTGTCTAAGGTGAAATCTTCCTAACTGTCTTAGTTTGTTTTCTTCTAGGATGACAGTGTAGCCTTCCAGATTTATAAAAATAATGCCCAAAGAACTCAGTCCCTAGAGCCAGAAGCAAGTTGAAAATATTTAACTGTGCTAGTTACCAGCTTAAAAAAGCAAACAGAGAAACCTCACTTCATATAGCTCCCTGTTATGGCTGAAATTTTGAATGGCAGCTTTTTTAAAAAAAAAAAAAAAAAAAAAAAAAAAAAAAGAAAAAGTAAAGCAACAAACAGGATATGCAAGCCAGTTCTCCAGGACTGTTTTTCCTTGATAAGCAAACAGGATTTTACTGTAAGTTGCTGAATGCCTTATCTTTCCTATTATGCGTTATACTCTCTGTGTTTGTTAGGAGTGAAAAAAAAAGAGAAATGCAGCTTGTTTGAGTTTATAATATAAATTGTAATGCTTCATTAATAAAGCTCAGAAATGTTGATTATCTTAAATAGCTGTCAGAGAACTGAGTCCATAGTCATCAAAATCACTACTGCCAGCTTCTGGGTTTGTGGGTTACTTTTTTTTTTAAATTTGTTTTGTTTTATTTTGTCAGTTTATGTTCTTTTGGGCATTGTGGCTGTTTGCAATTTATTCCAACTTTGAACTTTGTCAGCAGGTGCTTAGATGAGGAGTTATGCAGTATAAGGATATTATTTAAACAGTGTTAGAACATAAAACGTTCATCTGCTCTGTCCTGGATTTCTCCAGCTCATCAGGCACTGAAAAGTTCCTGCAGCACAGGATGTAATGGATGTTATGGTCCTTTTGCCTTGCTCTTGTTTCTTCAAGAAAGTAGGAGAAGCGGGGAATACATAGATGGAAAGAAATCTGTGAGAAAACTAGGAATTCTGAGTTTTGTTAGCAGCTTTTGGCTTGGGTAGAAAGCCTTTGTTTTGTCATAATTATTACCTTGGTTCATAGATTTGACTTGTATAAGCTGATTGCCAGTAGTCTTTTTACCTCCTTTTCATTGTTCAGTTATATTCATCGTTTCTTCCCTTCCACTCCTTCCTAGTACGTGTAGGTTAGGGTCAGAATATACACAGGTGCTATGTAGGTGAGACTGAAATTGGAAATAGTAAGGTAACATCAAAAATTGTTTCAGTGTTTCTGATGGCTTACACAGGCCAGAATAAGGAGAAGAGAACTTTATTTCTTCTTTTAGCAGTTAAACATTATTCCTTCAGTGTTATAGAGAATAGGTTCAAAATGGGTTCAAAATGGTTTAAAAAATAAAAATTAACAGATCTGTTTCTGTTTCCATGCTGTTTAAAAAAAAAAAAAATACTTATGCCTTTTTTTTGGGGGGGGGGGGGGGGGGGGGGGGGGGGGG
>JAPSGF010000053.1:4686625-4732346 GCA_035772895.1 Perdix hodgsoniae
AGGGGGCTTGTTTTGTTTTTAAGCTATCTAGCTAAAATGTCAGGTAATTTCTAGCAGTAAAACATAAGACTCAAAAAATTGTAAAGCTGTAGCTATTATATGGTATTTGATTGGGGATTTTAGTATATTATGAAGTATTTCAGGACACTGTAATTTTGTTTATAGTGTTTGATTATCATGTCAATTTACACCCAGGGCAGAAGGAATTGGCTGGATAGCAAGCAATACATTTTAATAGATTCACCATCTGCAACATTTAGGATGACATTTGGTGATTTATTTTGTCCTGATGTGACAAACAAGTTATCCTCCTTTGGCACTGCTGGTCTTCAGTGTTTTGCTTGACTGAGTTAACTGCGTTGTTGCACAGTGCCTGATCTCTGATCTGCGTCTTATAACAATGTCTTTGATGTTGACATGACATGAAACACAAAAACAGGACAAGTATGCTCCACAAGGGCTACTGTTTCCAAAGTGCTTGCTGCTACATTGTGAAGCTAGTGGTGGAAAAGGATGTCTGTAGGGAACAAATCACCTGTTGGTTACTGGTGCTCTGGGGTTCTGAAAAGGGGGGGGAGGGGGAGGGAGATAAAGGAGGTGTTAAAAGTATCCATTACAATGGTGATACCAAGTAAATCAGTTGGATTTTAGTGCATGCATCTTGTTCTTGTCTGCACGCTTTAACCTCTGGAATATGCTGTTGGGTTGTTGAGTTGAGAGTAGAGGGAGTGCAGGCTGAAATCTGACTTCGTAATAAGCAGCTCGGCCTCAAAGCCTAAGTTTGCAAGGAAGCTGTGGTAGGCATGCAGTGTTGCTACAGTCTGCACTTGTGTCTTTACCAGAGAATCTCCCTATGAAAGAGGCTTCTGTTGGTTTTAAACCTGCCACAGTCTTTTATTTGGTGTCTGTGGTGCTTATGGTTGGGGCAGTATTTTACCTATTTTTTTTCCACATTTGCCATGAAGCAGAGACTCCTAAACTAGGCTTTTGTAGGTTTTTGTACTTCAAGTTATTTACAAAGAAGATGCAGTGAGTTCCACTGTAAAATAGCATTGTTATCTTGCAGTAAAAGGGAGATAAGAACTCCTGTGATGGGATATGTTCTATCCCTTGTGTTTATACTTGCTCATGCTAACACAAATCAGAATTCAGTGTTCCTAGATGAACAGATTTTGTATAGTCTGCAGAGATCTGAATGTGCAGAAGATAAACAGTAAATTATGAAATGCTATTTACAGAATTCATGTGTATTCAGAGCTGAAGTTTTCTTTTAATTTGTTGTTGTCATATATAAGCAAACTGTTTGACACAGGAAAGAAATAGGAAAGAAAACAAGAGGAAATAACCATGTGGTGATAATACATTGTGGGAAGTTGCAGGAATTGTACAGAAAATGGAGAATAAACAAGATGTGTGAATACTTTCAAATTCTCAGCATTGCAAAGCTACACAATGTTTTGAATGAGAAATTTGGGGAATGGAAGGAGATTAAAGGAATGGAGATTGTCACTCTGTGTTAGCAGCCAAATTTCTATTTAAACACTGTTTTATTAGATAACCTTCCCTGCAAGCTCTGGAGGGAGCAAAGTCTGAAGCATTCCACATGATTAATGATTATGAATAATTTCATCATGTTAATACAGAATAACAAAAATATGACTCATCATATTGACAAGGATTTTTACAAAGCAGCATAAATGTATGCTGACATCAAAGGAATCTACCATGAGTTGATTCTATTCACCAGGTTCAGTACTATTTGTTCCACACAGGTATCCATGGAGTTATGTTGGGAGGTTTCGATGAGTTTAAACAACCAAGCCTCATTTTAAGTGTTCTCAAATGGTCTGATGTCATTATATAAACAGTCACATTCTACCAGGTTACACCTGTGAGGTTTTTCTGGGAGGCCACTAGAGCTTGTTTGGATTCTTCATAAAATCAATATATTCCCTTGTCATCACTACATTTTGAGTTGTTGCTAATTCATTCATTTGAATGAACCTAATCCTATTAAATGTCAAAATTTTACTAAACATATTGAATTATTTGCTAGATTTAAGCTTCTAGTCTTACTTCTCTTCCCCCCAGCTGTTTTGTACTGTGTCCGAAATCTATATTGTGCAGTAATTACTGTCATTTGCTGTGAGAGATAGGGAAGGAAACCAGATAAAATCTAGTGTGTACGTGGTAACAATTTCTTCTCTGTGCCGATGACAGTTCTTGAGTTTCTCAGTTGCATGTTTTCTGTGCTTTCCTCTTTATTCCTTTGCTTTAATTTTGAAACAAGCCAGAGTTGAAAAACAAGTGTTTTTAAAATTGAGCTTTTTCTTTAGCCCTGTTTTATATCAGTTCTGAAGGATAATCTGGACAACCTTGTGTAAGAAGCTGTTAAGTTGTACAGATTTGCTGCCTTTAAAGATAACTGGCATTGTGGTAACCTATAGGAGAATGAGTGAAAAACTGTCTTCCCACTGTGCATTATATTAAACAAAAAACAGCCTAATGAGTTTACAAATTCTAAAGGTAAGTTCCTCATGAGTAGGATATAAACTGTTTTTTGGGCGCATTAGGACAGAACTGGAAGAATTTAACTGTACTGTTAACACAGTTATTTGTTTTTGCATGTATGAGAGAAAGAATGTAGATCAGCTGTTGCTGCTGAAGTACAGTCTAAGATGCTCATAGAAAGTGAGGGGTTATAGATTTCTCTCAATAAATGGCTCGTGTTTGATAGGCTAGCACACTTTAGGTTAGCTCAACAAGGAGTACTAATCAGTTTTGGCTTCTAGGTCCTTCATAGAATATTCCAGGCATAGACACCTCACTAATGCAGACTCTAAGAATTTTATTTTATTTTTTTTACATTTGAAAAGTAATTGCTACTACTGGTATGGCTTCCCTGGGGCTAGGCTCCTGCATTTAAATTACTTGTCTAACTCTTCATGGCAAAGATGCTGGCAGGCAGGCAAAATTTGCATTTCAGTTGCTGTGAGTACCAGTCTGACATCATTATTTTTCTAGAGTTGGAAAAATTTGTCAATGTTTTTCCTGTAAATAAGATCTTACTGACATGTTCTTTCTTCCAAATTAAAGATTTTTTTTCTTTTTTTTTTCAAATTTCAAGCTAGGATTATTGCTTAGATCTTTGAAATTTATCTCATGCTATTATAAGGAATATTACAAGGGAATAGCAATCTTACCTCATGACAATATGCACCTCACCTAATTTGAGAGCATTTTTACAGGACTGTTATGCATGCCCCTTTCCATCTGAAGTGTATTTTTAACAAGAAATTTAAACAAGGTTTCTTGCAGCAACTGTACCAACAACAAAAGTTCCCCATGATACTTACTCAATTCTATAGAGGATGCAGAAAAATTTATAGGAATGAATAAACTCCAAATTTCAACAGTCTCATGAAATAGGCAGCAGAATAGAAAAATGAAAATGACCATCGTGTGTTCTAATCTATAGTTGATCTTCTCTTCTGCCTCTGTACTTGACAAATCTGTCAATCCTTAGAGAATCTCTATTTAAATTCTATTTATTCCTATGGAAGCTACAACAGATATGAAGAGTACAAATAAAACTGTTTGCTAGAGCAAATTCTTGCTAACATAACCTGGTCCTGTCATAATCTGTTGCACCACTTTGATATGTACCTTGAAGAGAAGAATGTAACTCTACAATGTAACAGACTACCATTCAGTACGTATTATCCCTTGATCTTGAGAAGTGTTTGGTTATGAGAGGAAGAGAAGCAGCAGTGCTTGTAGTTGTTATCTTGGTTTGATAAAGTTTAAAGTGGAGAATTAATATTCAGGCAAATCATCAAATAAAAGAACACTTGACAACTCTGTGATTTTTAGCATAAGTGAAAAACTTCCCTTCTCCCTGGTATCAAGCAAGAAACACTAAATGAAAAGTTGAAAAAACAAAATTTGGAGGAGGTAGCATGACATAATTGCTTTGGAAATGCCTCTTGAAATCATCTTGTTGTCACTATGTTTCCAGTGTATGATTGCCAGGTAACTTTCAGAGACAAAAAGAAATATTTTCTGGTTTTATTTTACTAATTCTGTACCCTTTTTGAAATTGGATGTGACAAGTTCATACATTCTGAAAATGAAGGATCCTGTTTTGTTTTGCTTTAGTCTCAGGTTTGGAGGTTTATTGAATCATGTGTGTTGTATACCACAGATATGAAGACAATGTAATTTATTCCCATGGTAATCCTTTAAAATGTCCTGAAAACTCTTCAGCAATGCATCTACCCTCATCAATTGGAGGGAATAACTAACCAACTAAATAAATAAATATTATTTATTTTATTTTTAATTATATATATATATAAGTATATATAACAAGCTACGTGTATTCATATTTGTTTGTGAATCTGTATTTCCTTTAGGAAATTGTGTATGGCCAAATGCTAAGTAATTCCACAAAAGCATTTATTTGAACAACAACTGGGTGTGGGAACACTTGCTGTGGGAGACTGAAATAATGGTCAGGCATGAATTATGAATTTTACGGTAAGATAATCTTCAGTTCTAAGCGACATAGGTTGGTACTGGATGTTACAAGGACCTAGTGAGCCAGAAAATCAGTGGTAATTTTTAAGTGGATAAAATGCTATCTGTTTTCTCATATGAAATAAGCTTGTTATGTGTTATAGCTATGTAATTTAATGCTTTCTCATTATTTATTTAAGACCTTGGAAATTACATAATAGATTATAAAATATGAGAATGGTCTGGAATGAATCTTCAGGAAACCAGGCTGGATATTCTACAACTTTTTCTCCAACTTCGAATTTACGATTGGGGGGAAAAACAACAAAAAAAACAAAAACAAAAACAAAAAAAACAATGTGACAGTTTGTCTGATTAATAAATTACAATCAATTGCAATGCCTAATTTTCTCTTTAGGAGGTTGGAGGTTTGAAGAGAAAATAATGGATGAAATGTGCTTTCTTATCAGCACGACATGAGCTGGCTAGAACAGCTTCATAGCATTAACAGAAAAATAAACAAATGGTGTAACAGGAAAAGCACAGATTCTCATACAGCAAGTTAGTGTATGATTTTCTTTTTTAAATGTGGTAAAGTGAGAGTAATGCTTGTGTGCGGGTAATTAAAATGATGCTTAGCAGATAAACATCTTTAAAAATGGAACCTGAGATTTACTATGTTGACTTGAACTTTTTTGTCTGGGGATTTTTTTTTTATTATTATTATTTTTATTTTTCAGGAGATTGGGAGCAGGGATGTAACCAGTTGCCTTGTAGTTCTCACAATTATTTGCATATGGGCATGATGGAGAGGAGATGAAAGTTATTTAGCAGTGCAGTCCACATAGCCCTTGCTTAGGACTGCTGTTAAATGGAATGTTGTGGCAGACAGCTGTATGTAGAAGAGCTGAGTAAGGTACAGTACTTGTCTGGAAAAGAATGGGCTAAGGTGTTCAAAAATTTTAAGAGAAATTAGGGATGCAAGAATTAGAAGGGATTTGAAAGAAGCAGAAAAGAACTGAGTTTAAAATCAAACATTTTCACAATGAGTAACTGACTCATGGAATTCCTTGCCATGAATGTTGTGGATGCTGAAGTTGAAATTAACCTTGATGTAGAGACTGGATATATTGAAGGTATAGAGATCTATGCATTATTGGGGGGCAATGAGGTCAAGAAATGAGGTGGTAGAGAAAGTGCAAATAGCTGGAAACTATTAGAAATACTCATGCCTACCCTGTCCTTAATTTTTCTTTCATTTATTGTTACTATTGGAGACAACGTACTGAAGTAGAAGGGCCTTCTACTTTGTGTGCCTGTTCTTAGTCACTCCTCAGTTTTTAGGTTGACAAAAACTGGAAGTAACAATACCTTTGGCTATTACATATAGTCTCTCTCGCAGCAGATACCGTATATTGGACTTGTTGAAGATTTTATCTTTATCTTTTATCTTCCACTGCATTTAATTCATCTTTTCACTTCAAAAATCAAATGAGTGCAGGCGAGATTCTTTTTTTAATTCTGTAAAATTCTTGGATAACCCCCATGAGACCTCAGTGATTTTGGAATTATTTACAGTAAGATAAATATATCTGGCAGTATTGGTCATTACCTGCTTCTGGAGATCAGTGCTAACATACAAAACCTAACAGATAATGCTTTTTTCCTAATCTGGATTCTTAAGCCTGTCCTGTATCCAGTGCTAGAAGACGATGGTGGAAGTTCTATTATATGAAACTAAGCATATATGAAACCCTGGACAACAATAAACTATCCTAGGCTTCATACAAGCCCTATTTCAAGGGAGTAAAAGTATTGAACATTATTTATCCTGAGCAGGTGGAACAAATAAATTGCTTTTGCTGTTTCCTGGGCAGAAACAGAAATAAAAAGTACTAAAAACCTGAGAGTCACAGAGAGCTAATTAATAACATGAGATAACAGATTACCATATAAGTTCCTGAAAACTATTTTGATGTCTCTAACTTAGAATGAATTGCCTGTCATTATCTCACCATTTGAAAAGTTTTAGCTTTTTGTAAACAACTTGTTGAACTTTTTTTTTTTTGGTATGCTCAGAGACCAACCATTTAAACTTCCAGCCATTCATCAGGAGATGTGCCATGTGTCACTTAAGTGGGCTTGGCTATTCATAATGTAGCAAAAGAGGAAATACCTTGTGTAACTTTCAGTTAACAGATTTTTTTTTTTTCTCTTGCCACTAATTTTGTTATCTTGTCAGACCAGCTTTATGCTCTATTTGATAAGTTTCCCATTCAGGGCACGCAGAGGATCCTGGAAATCTCTGTACTGCTGACCTTGCTACTTTTCCTGCCCTGTTGACTGACTCTTCCTAAAGAATCTCTTTTAAACTGCCTTGCTCCCTCCTACCCTATGTTTTAATCCAAACCCTCAGAAAATTAAATATTTTAGTTAAGGAATTATGGCTCTGAGCCTCGTTATCATCTAATTTCTTGGTTCTAGCATTGCCATCCTATGCTATAATTTCAACTCCTCTGTCCACCTGTACTGAGAGAGAAGGAAGAAAGTCATTGTGAATAAGTCTTTCTGGAAATAACTGATAAATAAATTCAGGCAACTGCTAAATTTGGGGGGTGGAGGAGACAGGATTGTTAGACCTGATTCCTACTTCTTTATGGAGACAGTGGTAGGCTTGAGGCTTTTCTTTTCTTCTACTGTTATTTCTTTTGCTACACAGCTGGTCATGAGCAGTGCTCCTCAGGGGTCAGTATTAGGGCCAGCCCTGTTTAACATCATTACTGTTGGTCAGGATGATGAGATTTGAGTGCATATTCAGTAAGTGTTCAGACGGCAGCAAATTTGGAGGAAGTGTTGTTCTGCCTGAGGACAGGAAGTCTCTTTAGAGGGATATAGACAAGCTGGATCAATTGTACAAGCTTCAACAAGACCGTGTGCCAGATCCTGTACTTGAGTCACAGCAATCCCATGCTATGTTACTCGGTTGGGGCAGAGTGGCTGGAAAGCTTTGTGGAGGGCCTGGAGGTATTAATCAGCAGCCAGCTGAATGTGAGCTAGCAGTGTACTCAGGTGGCCCAGACGGTCAGCAGCATCCTGGCTTGTATCAGAAATAGTGTAATCAGCAGGACCAGGGAGGCGACCATCCCTCTCTACTCAGAAGTGGTGAGGCTGTAACTCCAGTACTGTGCTCAGTTTTGGGTCCCTCACTATAACAAAGCCATTGGAGAATGCCCAGAGGGCAGCGAAGCTGTGAAGAGTCTGGAACACAAGTCTTATGGGGAGTAGCTGAACATATTGGGAGGTATCACTATATAACAACATGAAAGGAAGTTGTAGCAAGGTGAGAATTGGTCTCTTCTCCTAGGTAACAGTGATAGGATAAGAAGTAATGGCCTTAAGTTGTGCTGGGGAGATTCAGGTTGGATATTAGGAGAACAATTCTTTTCAGAAAGAGTGGTAATGCACAGGCTGATTAGGGAGGTGGTGGTCACTGTTCTTGGAGGTGTCTAAAAAACATGGAGATATGTCACTGAGGGGTATGGTTAGTGGTCATGGTGGGGATGGACTGACAGTTGTACTTGATTGTTTTAGAGGTCTATTCCAACCTTAATGCTTATATGACTCTATGTAGTTTATGCCAAAACATTAGATTATTCTATTCACTTGAAAAATGAACATTGTCAATGCTTATTTTATCTATGATGATGCTTTCTGAGGTTCTAAAATTTCCTAAAATCAGGCATTTGGTGTTAAGCTTTTTGTATCTGTGAGGAAGCCTGTCTTAATGCTAATGAAAATAAATAGCCACACATTTACTTTAGTCCGAACACACATCCACGTACAGTTGTTTTTCTTCTCTCTTAACTCTAAATCTGAAAAATGTGTTTGGAAAGAAGAAGTTAATTCTAAAAAGATGCAGAACAATGCGTGCTTCCCTCAAACTAACAGTGTCAGCAATCTGGGACTGTGTGGTGCTCAGGCACACAAACAATACACCTTCAGGAAAGCTCAAAGGAATGATTGAACTTCACATTTTTCAGATTTTTATACTGGCAGTGTTTAAGGAAGGTATCTATGTACACACTGTGTTACATAGATTCATGTATTCTGAATGCTACTGAATAGAGTATTAGTTGTTTAGTCCTTGTAGTTTTATATATTCAGGCTTGAAATTTATTTTTGCAGGAAACAGTTTTTGTTTTTCCAATGGTAGTGCATACTTTGCTTTATTAGAGGAGAATAAACGGTGAAATAAATCACCATTTTCTGTAAGTCAGTTTTTACTTCAGTAGAATTTGCAAAACTCCCCATAAGCTTATTTATAAAAAAATCTAACTAGGCGCTAGAAATTCTTGGGACTCTGTTTTGGAAAGAAAGCAATTTATTGCTTCATAAGAGTACCTGTCCTTTGAATAAGAATGAATAACAGAAGAAAAGGGCATGCACACTGATTATTATTTCCAATAAACTTATAAGAAATATAGGTTATTATCAGAACTACATCCAAGCCAAATTACATTTGTTTCTAGCCAAATTAAATTACAATAAATTGAATGTTAATGCTAAAACTAGCTTTAAGAGAGACATTTGGAAGCATGAATACATGCATTTAATGAAGATAGAGAAGTAAAAATCTGATCAGGGTAAAATAACAACATTTTATTGAGAGTCTAGGAGTGAGTTAAAGATGACAAGGTATTAAGGAGACAATATAAACTCTGACAAAAGAATAAAATGTAAATAACTTAAATTTCTTCAATACCACCAAAGGAAAGGAAAAGAAAGAAAACAAAATGTACCAGACATAAAAAATAATAATGGATATTTTCAAGTGAGATGATTATAATGGAAGGGCACAAATAAGATGTGATAACATTTCTCAGGCACTGATGTAACTGAGCTGGAATATGCCATGCATGATATTCCAAATATAAGGAAACAGAGCAGAACAAATTCAAATTGAGCAGGGGGAAAGCAGGCTTGATGGACTTGCAAATAATGAAATACATAAGGATGTTTAGGATGAACACAATGAATTGTCACTGAATCTGAGTAATGATGGATATGACTATTTTCCTAGCCAGTTTAGACAAGAGTAAAAGCTTGCTGACACCTTGCAATGCTAGGGAGCTAAGAGCTGTGAAAACAGTGACGCTGAGGATTGTGTGGGACTCTGGAAAAAAAAAAGATGACAGATATTAAATGATCATTTGAGACGCTGAAGAGATCATTAAAAAGCAATAGCGATACTAAATAGAACTTGGATTTCTGCCCTATCCACTCTCTCCTACACTCTGAAATGACAGAAGGCTTTTAAGGCCAGAAATTATGATGAACAGCCATCTTTACAGATCCTTTTACAAAGATGCTTAAAGTAATAGATCCCTTTTCTGGTAATATGAACTACTTCGTATCTGCCCCCAGCTCAAAACTGTAATTAACCTTTCACCACCAAACATCTTCCCCATTCCAACTGCCCACACTTAATGCGAAATGCGGCTTGAAAGAAAAGTCAGGAAAGGCATAAAAAAGAAAGATAATGGCATAAACTGTCATAACCTGTTGAAAAGATTGACTCTGAACTGAAAATACAGACAGTTCCTCTGCCATCTGTTATACCTGGAGATATCTGGCATTTAGCTACAACAGCGTCAGGTGGAAACGCTACAGGAGATTTTTCTAAGGTCATAGATATGATAAAAACAGAAAGCAAGGATGCTGTGCAAGTGTTAGATGCCAAAACTGATTTCCTGGTAAATATGAGCTTGATGGTGGAGAAATAAAGGAGTTTCTCTAATGCTAAGATGAACTTTAAGTACAGGAGAAAAAGAAGGGAGAACGAACTCAAGCTTTTCATATGGTCCAGGGACAGCTGCATGTATGTTGACAAGTGAGATTAATTCCTATAATATAAATTGAGAGTTCTAAGCTATTTAACCAGTAGCTGTTCATTGAAATTTTCAAGTCTATGAATCTACGTGGGCTTGGGATTGGCATCTGCCCATTAATGACATAGTCATAGTCTTGGAAGAGATTTGTCATTCTACCATTTAATTTAGCCACAAGACTGCCTGTTTAGTCTTTTATCATTGAGTGGGCATCCTTAAAAGTAGAGCTAGACTTTTTCTTTTCATCTATTGCTACTCAGAGCAAATCTTGTTTTTTGGCTAAGAAGATAGTTATAAAACATTAATTGGCTTGCTTTTACTATTTGTTTGTTTTTGTGAAGTTCCTTGTATAAACTTGTAAGGTCAGATCCCCCACTTATAAGTGAAGGGAAAGCTCTTCAGTATAGACCCTGATAATTTAAAGAAATGAATCATGTACAAAGCTAGGCAAATGGGGAGGGGGAGAGGATTAATTTTCATAGTAAATGTACCTAGTGGAAAAATCTAATTAAATTCAGTTAGAGCAACAGTACCAGAGGAATATTAATTCTGGAACACAAAGTGGGGAAAAAAGTTCTGCAAAACAAACCCAGAAAAGGAAGGGGATGGTGAAAGGGAGGGATTTGCTGAGTATTTTCCTGACTAATAATTAATATCTGAAAGGCCATAGAACATGCACTTCTACAGTCATAGCATTCATGAGAGGATGTGAAAGTATTTGGAATGTGACTTTATGAGTTTAATTTCTAAAAGCAAATCTCTAGTGGTGGAGGCTATCACATCAAAATAAGGTCAGCTGAGCTCCATTAATTTGCACCATCTCTGAACAACATCATTTAAATTATTTGTGTCAGCTGTGAACCTGGTTCAAAGTTCATTTTACTGACAGAAATCTGTATCTGTGGAAAGGATCCACAAGTCAGCTATAGAAAGGTAGTAGAACTTATTTTTCAAGACTGTCCATTTTGGTCAGGCTATAGTATAATTCTAGGGACTCAACCTAGAT
This sequence comes from Perdix hodgsoniae, assembly GCA_035772895.1. Classification (NCBI taxonomy): domain Eukaryota; kingdom Metazoa; phylum Chordata; class Aves; order Galliformes; family Phasianidae; genus Perdix; species Perdix hodgsoniae. Next base: position 4,698,038 of record JAPSGF010000053.1, read on the forward strand.
TTTGCTATCATGTATGTTAGGCAAATATTTAAGGAGAATTAATGTGTGATTTTTGCGAAGTTCATGGCTACTTTCTGAGGACTTTCATTCATCTGTGGGCTAATAATTAATCTTTTGCATGACCGCAAAACATAAAATCTATCTAATTCTAATAATTCTAATAAAACCCATCTATCTAATGTATAAAATCTATATTCTACATAAGAAAGCTTGTTCAGATAAGCTTTTGTCTTATCTCAGGCATCGTCTAAGTGTTGTATGAGCAAGAAATTTCCTTGTTCATACTGGGGTCATACTGCTTCTGGGCTCCAAAAAGCTCTTCCCTCTTCTTCTGATTGATTAGAACTGGAAGTCTCATCATAACTGCCTTGAGTGGAAGTAGTAAAAGAAATATAACCTATTTTTTGCAGATTGCAAACTGAAGGTTTTAGGCAAGATCCATGTACAGCTCTAAACTGTGATAACTGAAAAGGAACCTCTCAATTCTGCTTGGAGCTGCTAAATGTGCTTGCGTACTTGGATACTGAAGACAGCTCCCCCAAATGTAGGAGATTATTTAGTTCCTGTGTCATCACCTATTTGAATACTGAATAATTTATTTCACCATGGGCAGAAATAAAAAAAATCCATGAAATGCTTTTCATAAAAGAGGGCCAGTCAAAGCAGATCACAATTGTAGTGTATGTGGTGTTTATTTGATTTCCAAGTACCTTTCATTGTCTGCTTTCTTTTACATTCTCACTTCCATCTGGAAGGCTGGGAAGGCAGCTGGCTTCCCAGCAGACACCAAGTCCACAATTAGGTAGCTGGCAGGCAGCTCTTGCTTTCCTGTTCATGGAGACTGTCTGCCTTGCTCTGTACCTTGTGGTGCTCTTGCCCAGTACAATCCATTTGCAAAGGGAATCTGGCTGCAGTTGTTGGCCCTCAGTCAGGGATATAAAGAGTTCAGTTGGCTCTGTAACAGCAATGATATGGTATATGACCAGGCATTAGGAAAACATATGGACTGTAATCACTTGAAACCAGTTTGCTGGGTTATCTGTACTCTTCATGTACCTCATAAGGAATATGTTATTTCTTTTGGGTATAACCAGGCTGTCTTATCTAGATGATAAAATACTGTCCTTGTCCCATTGATTGCAAATCAGGAAAATGCCCACAAAGTTGGGATTTTTTTGCATAGTTTACTGGTGGGATGTTTTCATGCTACCTTTAACTTCTGAGCAGCACTATTCCTTGAGATTATTTTTAAGCATATTTTGTTATGGTCCTCTGTACTTCTTTAGGTTCTCATAACTCAGAAATAATATGAACTACTTTTTTTTTTTTCTGATATTCAAAGCCCCTTTAAAATTTTACTGCACTTTCCTTACTTTTCTGAGAAGCAGCAGAGCATGTTTTGTAGCTTTTTGCTCAGCCTGGGGTTGGCTTCTCTACAGGTTGATGAAATAACCTGTTAAGATCCAAAAGAAAGTTTGTAACAGCTAGTGTGAATATCCACTGGATAATGTAGGGATCCTCGACATCCCCCACCCCCAGAATTCACAGAAATAATTTCAATAGAGATTGTTTAGAACTGCCAACTGTGATTCCTGTTGCAACTGCTCGACAGTTTTCTCTCTTTTCTAATAGCCTGTGCTCTTTCCTCTCTCCTTCCACTTTCTTGTGCTTCTACAGAGTTTTCCAGATCTCTCAAAATCACCATGTTCTGATTTGAGGACTTCTATTGTAGGCTGTGCTTTTATTCTCCTTTAGCAGGATCCACCTCTGTGAAACATTGTGCATACTTTTAGGTCTCCAAGCTACTGTCAGCAATGCTAACGTTGGGAGTGGGGGAGAAAGGTAAACTGCTATTTCAGTAGTGCTAATGAGTTTCAGTAAGAGGATGTGCCAAGACAACACGTAAATTTCTGTGACTGTTTATTCTCCCATGGAATACCTAGAACCTAACATGCACACACATACAACTTTTGCTCAAATTGTCATGTACTTGACAATTTTTGCTTAGTTCTTCTCCTGTATTTCTTGGAGCAGAGTCCATCAGCCCCATTCCAGCAAGTTCCAATACTTTTGCTTAAAAGCTGACTTTCTCCCACTTTGTTCCTGAGGGATGCTTTGACGTGGTCTGCCACATCCTTCAAGTATATCCTGTGCATGTTCTTGCAACCCACCTGATGTTATGATCACAGTCTTGTTTAGCTTTCTGGCTGCTGCTACTATCCTCCAACTTCTGAGATTGCATCTGCCTGGCAAAAACAGCATTCCAGGTGTTATTTGGTTTCAGATTTTTGTTACAGGATGTTTTTCTCATTGTCCTGTTGCTAATTTGAACATCTTGGCCATATTCCAATGCAAGTAATTACATTCTGTCTGTTTAATTTTCCCTGCCATTTCTATTGCAGATCTTATTTGTCACTACTTCACAAGAGTGCTCAGTGGTGGTGTTGAATTTCCAGTGTGTATTTGGGTACTGGAGAAGAAAATTGCAAATGGAGTCCAAAAGGACTTTAACTTCTTTTTGGGGGGATGAAATACTGCATTAATATCCCATTTTCATGAGGAAATTAACTTTTGAGTCTGGTAAATTCAGTTCCAGAAGTGTCGTACAGAAATATTTATTAGCAATGTCTTATATTATTATAATTTATTGAAAAAAAAAAAAAAAAAGTCAAAATAGGCCTGTTACTTCTGAATATCCTTGATCCAGGTGTCTGGTGTCTGGGACTTGAGAGCAATGAGGAGGGAGAGGCAGGGTAAGAAAGACATGGTTTCAAAGGATTGTTTTGTTACAAAACAGTTTGAGGTAAAAAGATTTGCAATACACAGATGTACATTGGAGATCCCAGAGTGGCACAGCATGGCAGCTCAGCTATTAGCATCAATCTAACTGTGGCACAAGTGAGTGCAGAAAATATTGCCCTGACCAAGATCTATGGCATACTGTACTGGCCAGGGTCCTATGAAGGGCATTTACACTGAGTCTTTTTGTGCTCATTCTAGAAAGGTACTGCATTACAGACAATCTTTTTAGGTAACCCCATTTGGCAGAGGGCAGAGTCCTGACCTAAGAGACTCACTTTCCTGAAGTTAGTTTAGATTACTTAATTGAGTACATATAGGTCTTTCAGGAGTTCATCTTCATCTGTTAAACAGTAAACTACTCCCTCTAGCATGCTTATGTCACATCTTTATGCGTAAATGTATGATTCCACTGCATGAAATCAAATGCAGTGTGTATATTACAAAATATTTTTTGTTTCTAATAATTTGATTAAGTGATATAACTTGACTCTTTCATAGTGCCTTTCTTATCTGTTTCCGTAAGCATTCAGACTAATAAGCAATGTTCCCTCACTCTCCAGCTCCAAAAAAGTCATAGAAAATCTTTTGTATTCTTTTTTTTTTTTTTTTTTCTGACAATATGATTTCCCCCTGTTAAACTATGATTAATCACAGGGTTCCACAATTTTATCTCTGAAATAACAGGAACTAGGATGACACTTTTTAAAAACATATTCCACAAGATTGAGTGGTAATTATAGAAATTCTGCAGGTAAGCAGTTGAGATGCTATGAGTTTGTTCAAATGCAAATCTGAAGTAGAAAAGGTGCAATTCAGATTAACAAATTCTGGAGTGCATAGTTTGTTATGCTAACTGTGGCAGTGCTCATCTGACAAACTGAGGCTCAGAGTAGTTAAAAAATAAAAAAATCTTATACTTTATTCTATTGGGTTAGGTAGCACAGAAGTCTTTGTCCCAGCACCAATAATGTATGTAAGATTTTACTCATTTGCTTCAGTGATCATATTGCACTGCAACAATAGTTGTCATAAACAGCTGCCGTTCAGATCGTCTTTGGAAAAAACATCTGAGATACCCAGTGGATTTAATGGAAATACTGCAAAGTCATAGAATGGTTTGGGTTGGAAGGGACCCCGAAGATCACCTAGGTTCCCCCCCCCATTTCCCCCCCCCCCCCCCCCCTCCCCACTACAGACAGGGACACTTCCCTCTAGACCATGTTGCCCAAAGTCATGGCTTGAATGCTTCTGGGGAAAAGACTTTCTCAGCCTCACTGGGCAACTTGTTCCTGCGTTTCACCATTGTGTGAAATGTTGTGAAAAATATTTTAAACCATGTAAGAGTTGTTTGGAAATTATACTCTTGCTATAACATTAACATCTTAAAAATTTAGAAGAATAGCAGTGAGTTACTGAAGAAATCTATGTTTTTTTTCCTCCCCACACTTTGCTTTCTTCTTGAAAAGATGTTCTTTAATGATAAAAACTGATGTCTAGTTCTAAGTACTGGGAAAAACTGCCCAATTCATGAACTGGGCTGATATTTTGCTGTTCCTTCTTCCACAGCCAATATTTCAGAAGGAAATACAGACTTTCTAGCTTAAAGGCTTATAGGAACAATCCTGTAGTTCTTGCTTATATAAGTACTAGTTAAGATGCATGCTATGATAAACCTCTGTGCTTCCTGAGGCATTACATGTTCTTCTGAAATGACACTGTGCTACACTGTTTCACAGAATATTTCTAAACAATAAAAGCAATATAATTCTGATGGTCTCTTCTTGGGTATCAGATTACTCTGAAGTATTCAGAACATGCAAGAATGGAGCCTGGTTGGTTGCTACAAAGCCTCTCCTTCTCTGAGTTAAGCCAGATTGTATATATTTGCAATTCAATGAAAAACTCGTATAAAATTAAATCCTTGTGCCTTATTTTCCTCCAGCACTTAGGACACCTTGTGAAAAATGCTTTAATTAAAGGACTAGTCAGGTCAGCACCTGTCCAAGTGCAACATGGTTTTATTTTCAGATACAGTGGTTAAAACTTTGGAACTTATATTTTTCCCTGTTTTGCAAAGGGTAAGGAAAAATAGGGAGGGAAAAAAAACAAAAAACAAAAAACATTGATGGCAGGAAACAAAGAACATTGTTTGCTATGTATTAAAAACAAACAAACAAACAAAAAAACCAGATCTAGCAACAAGAGCTGATTTGTAGTTTTGCTCCTAGACTTTAAAGTGTAGCTTGTTCTCTTGAGAACGATTGTTTTGAGAGCAAAATGTGTAGATGGATGTTGGTCTGCATTAGTTGGGTAAGGAGTCCCTCTCTCTGCCACTTGCAATGGAACTGAACTGCTGCCCCAGAACCCTTTTCTTATCTGTAGCCTAAGACAAATTCATGGTTTATGTGTTTGATGCGATTTAACTTTTCATAAATAGGATTACCAGTCACCACATAAGCACAGTAGTTCTGCACTAAATATTTCCTTCTATGTAATATTAGAATATAGCTGAATGCTGCTACAAATCACCTATCCTGAAATAGCGTTGCGGTTGTGACTCAACCCTACAAAACCCCAGGAAAGTCAGAAGTAAGGCTAAAATTAGCATCAGTCTTTACCTCATGCCAGAATGCAAAGTAAATGCTCTGAAGGCACTCCAGTGACATTCAGCCAAGACAGATCAGAGGGTTAACAAGATTTTGTTCATATTTGGGCCCTGCTCCAGCAAAACACTTAGGCATATGCTCAAGTCCTGTAGCAATGTCATGTCAAACATTTCTGATTTTCTGTAGATAACTAGCTATTGTTTCACTGAAAATTTCAGCCTTAAGTACCTTATTACTCAGAGCAAATCACATAAATACACAGATTAAGAGTGAGTAAACATAAGTTATTATTGAAGCTGATTTATTTATGCAGTGCTTACTTCTGGTAAGTTCCTAACGTGAGCAAGAACCACGGTAACATCCTTCTCTCAAGTATTACAAGGCTCAGTTTAGACTGTACAAACATGAGAATGTATTGTGCCTGTGTTGTTGTCAGAGGCAACTTTCCCTGCTGGACTCTATGACCTACAATGCTTTATGGTCCTACACCACGGGGTTGCAGTGGATTTGGGGTGTTATTCATCAGTATTTGCACAGCAGATTTACAAAGCATCTCTTGTAGAGGCTAGCAGAATTTAGGAACTTCCGGTTTTTGTCAGTGTTCAGGTTATGGTACTTTCTTTACATGAGAGTTAAAGCTAGGGTTCTGCTCACAGAAGACTACAGATTATAAAAAATAAAAAACCTCAAACCTCTTTTCTAATTATTATATTCCACTGAAAGTGCATATTTGCACTTCTATTTGCTATTGTATTGATTTCCTCTCAAAAAAAAATGTGGTTTTGCTGTTCTTCTCTGAAGCCATGATTACTGTGTTTTCTTCTGTGGAGTAGACACAGCTCTCTTTCTATGCAGTTTCTGTAAAAATTGATCAATTAGCGTTTGTAGATAAATTTGCAGTTGTAAGGCAGAAGTTATTAGAAAGCTATAAGGAAACATCACCTCTTATAGTGCAGGGAATAAATTCTAGAAAAACTGTTCTCCGCTAGGAAAACAGACATTAATTAAGGACGCAGCAACTCAGAAAAAGCTATGAATAATTATTTGGAAATATTTCTCAAACGCCATAGCTTCCAAAAAGACATTTTTTGTATGGTGTATTTTCAAAACAAATAGCCTCAGTAAATATATGTCCTTGTTTTGCCAAGTTTGTGAAATATGTCAGTAACCTGATTCTGGCAGAATGGAGGAAATGCAGTGGGAGTGTAATCGTATGTTTGTTCTATAGGTTTGGCCATGCACCTGCATTTATGGAAACTTTAATACCAGTTAAAAACATCCCTCCTGATGTATATGCAAATTGCTGTGGCTCTTGTCTGCCATTGAGTAGTTCTAGTTGGGTTAGTGAAAGAATATTATTTGGGCATTTTATATGTACACTTTTGTGTGTATGCATTTATAATTTTCACAGAGTCACAGAATGGTCCAGGTTGGAAGGGACCTCAAGGATCCTGAAGCTGCCACCCCCATGAGCCCCCCAAGGAAGGGTTACCAACCTCCCCATTTAATACTAGACCAGGCTGCCCAGGGCCCCATCCAACGTGGCCTTGAACACCTCCAGGAACTGAGCATCCTCAGTCTCTCTGGGCAGCCTGTGCCAGCACCTCACCACTCTTTCTGTAAAGAATTTCCCCATGACATTTAACCTAAATCTTCCGTTCTTCAACTTAAAACCATTTCCCCTTCTTCTGCTATTACCTGTCCTTTCAAAGGGTTGATTTTTATATAGAATATGTATGTAAAATCCTATTTGTCTATGTTCTAAAGCAACTTGTGCACTAATTACAGATCTGAAAAGAAAAAAAAAAGAAACCATTTTGAGTGTTTCAGGTATGCTAGAGGCTTTCTGCTAAACCTCAGTCATTCTCAGAAACAGAACAATACACAAAGTTTTAAACAGCAGTGTAAGTAGAAAATACCATTCTAGCAGCCTGGTTTTGCTAGTAAGCACTAGGTTCTGTGCTCTTAGTCTTTCTAATTCCGTGTCTTCTGAATGTCTCTGGTGAGAAGAAAGAAAGGTATTTACAACAGTAGAGAACCATTTTGCATTGGAGAGGAGAAAGTGTTGGTAATGGAAGAGGGCAGGGGCTGGGGGATAGGGTCTCCCAGGTGTCAATAGTGAAGAGGGAGGAAGGGGTTGAGATGCAGCAAACAGGAAATCCAGAGGGAGGAGAACCGCAGCTTAATGGAGTACCAGTTATCTCCTCTCCTGCGTGGAAGTCCTTCAGTAACTGGAGCAGGTCAGAATCCACACCCCTCTAATGCAACATAATGACAGCAGAAAATGATTGAAGTAGGTACAGATAAGCCAAATGCATTGACTCCTGTGGATCGTATGAGGAATCTTATTTTTGTCTAGGAGGCCAATACTTGACCCCACACTACAGGACTTTTTGTGCAATGCCAGCATTAGAATAAAACCAGAGCCCCATTACTGCAGTAATTGGGAGAGAAGGAGGGAGAAATAAGAGGAGTAAAAGGAGATAAAAGCTTTTTTTTTTTTTTCCTGGCTTCTGAAAATCAAAGTGAGTAGTGTGCAATAAGAGTAACAGTGAAAACTGAGTTTTTATAGAAACCTACTAGTCTGGAACTGCTTATATGGCAGAAGGTTTAGTATAAGCTCTCAGTTCTTAAAAATCTGCCATTCTTCCTGCATATCCCAAAATTTCCCAACTTTCAGACCTAATTCTCCTCTGCAGTTCTCCTTTTCTCCACGTGCCATCTCATAGCAGGATACATTATTCTATTTGTTTGTTTAGTTAGGGATATCAAGGCCAAATTTCAGAGGGAATGACACTTCTATAATATCAGTAGATCTTTAAAGTGTCAATACTAGGGAGCAGGACCTTGCTTGGGCATCACAGCAGTAAGTAGGTGTTGCAGTTAACAATGTAAGTTGCTCAAGGCTCTGAACTGAGCAAGCATGAACAGATTAATGTGAGGAGGCCAATAGTCACTGAGGTATTTGTTTCCACCTACAAGTTTTGGGTTGAAAATTCCGTAGTCATATTAAAGAAGAAAAGCTCCTTTTATTGCAGCATTCCTGCTGCAGCCCACGTGTTAACTGATTCCTTTCTCACATCTGGGAGAGCACAGCCAGTCCTTCTGGTGGGTTTCTAACAAGCCACTCAGTCCATCATCTCCCCCCTCCCTCCCAGTGCCTGGGGCCAAGAACGCTGAAGATGAGACAGTACAGTGAGTTCTTTGAGCTTCTGTGGTTGTAATGGGGAATTCCAGGAGTGGCCTCAATTAAAATATCAAACTTCGCATCTCCTCCTTTCTTACCCCCAAATGCCACGTGAACTTCTTTATAAAGAAAGGGAACTTTGCAAAGTGACCAAAGCCTACAGTTACTTCTGAGCTTCTCAGGGGAGTGAAAGATCTCTTATCTGTGAGCAGCCAGACCAATCCTGCTTCCATCCCAGATAATAATAGTGAATGATGTGGGAGTAACATGCATCTCTGAGTCCAGCTCACCTGCCCTGCTAACTGTGGGTCAAGGCTTCCACTGCAATCAGAACATTCCAAGCACAGGCTCCAAGTAGGTAAGAAATTTCTTCTGTTCATGTCTTGCCCCTGCTTGTCCAAGTATTTAGCTATGAAAATAGCAGGGCATGAGTCTGAAAGCTGTTATTCTGTGCCCAGAAAAGGGCTACTTCTCTTTCCATGCTTCTCTTGTTGCTCCAGCTGGAACCAGAAAGTTGATGATGGATGTTTACTTCAAATTTTTTACAATGTCCTGACTTACTTTTAGTGCAGTTCAGTGTAGCTGCTTAATTAACAAAGCCTGAGAAACCATAAATCTTTACCCCAGCAGGAACTGCATAGATAATTTTCTCAGTGATGAAAGACAAACAAGATTGTATGTCACAGCAGGATGCCTCTTTTTATATGGACAGATATTCCACCTTGTTATTAATAGTAATGTTTTGTTGGAACTGGTACAAACAGACTGCTTTAACAGAGGGAAATGGTGTCCTCATCAAAAATTTCAGTTATTTTTGAAGTACTTCTAGGGTATTACTTAAATTAGAAGATTTTTACTAATCAAAGTAATCTTACCAATCAAAGTGACAGCCTCCCTTGTCCAAGGAAATTGTCGTCTGAGAATATGACCCAACTGAAAGTGTCTGCATTTACTCAGTATGAAAAGGTGGTTCTTTAACATCAAATTTTAAAACAGGCTTCAGCTGTGTATGTGCATATATATATCTACACGATTTTATTTCTATATAATAAAAGTGTTAAAAGATTTGTAACATTTCCTTTCTCAGCTTGTGAGCATTTGGACTCATGGCACAAGGTAAATGTTTAAAAGGTAAATGTTTAAAAGGTAAATGTTTAAATCAATGTTTAAAACAAATGTTTAAAACAATGTAAATCTTTAAAACAACAGAGTTGTTGTGCTTATTTTGAAGTCCAAACACAGTACAGTAAGTTAATATTGCAAATATTTCTGCTTAAAAAACAAAAGTGTGTCTGTGTATGTATAGGTACGTGTGTGTATATACATATATATGTATGTCTCTATGTTCCTGGGAACCTGCAATTGTTTGTACGAGTAACATAAAGCTTTGTTTCATTGGGTTTTTATGTTTTGTTTATTGGTTTGGAAGCACAGGAAGAAATGTCCCACATAATTTCAAATGTTCTTTTCTATGACCTCTTAATTTTCTGGTTAATTTTCTTATTCATTCTATTTCATTCCCTTGAAATGAAATTCTAAGTACACCGAGGGGAAATAATATTTCTCACACAAAAGAGGAAAAATAAACCAGCTTATAACTACATAATAAGACAGTAGGTCCAAGCCTAAAGCTTTAGGACATTTTTAGAAAGTGTGACTGCATTGAGGTTAAAATGAAGTAAACTGGACCCTAATTTTTATCAACAAACAGCTGGCATTAGTATTCAGTTCAGGGTAGGGCCAGGAAATGCCCCCAGAATGACGTGCGCCAATATTTAACTGTACTTTCTGGTGATTCGGTCAATTATTTGTGGAAAAAGGACAGGAAAATTCTGAACTGTGGATTCAGGAGAAAGAGCAATTTTCCTGGTAGGTAAAATTGGATCCTAATAACACTGATGCAGTAGACCATATGTCCCCATAGTAGGTGTGCTAAAAAGCATAAGTGCTTACTACAGAAAAGTTATTAATGATACAGTAATGTAAGTCTGCTTGGCACAGTGTACTAGGGGGACTGTGCCAATGAAATAAAGAATCACTGCTGCTTATGTATATGGAAAAATATAACAAGAGTCTACTCAGCACTTGTCAAAGCATGCTGCTTGGCTTGAAATCTTCACAGTTTATGTGGTCCCCCAGTGTTATCTGAGCGAACTTTCAGGATTGTTAAGAAATTTGCAGACAAGTTTAGGGCATGTGGAAATGGTGACTGCTCTGAAGTGCGTTGTAACCACAAACATAGAGACTTCAGATTTCTCCACAAGTTAATGAATAAGCACCCTACCTTACAACATAAGCTGTCTGCTTTGCTGCTTGTGTGATGGACCTAGAACTGGCGTATGTGTTTCTTTGTTCTAGTACTTCACCTCTTCGTGTTAGCTGGATATCTTCCGTTTTCCAATTTATTTCAGTGATGCTAATGGTTTTCTCCAAGGGGAGTCTTTGCACGTCTTTCTTAATAATGCATAGCCGCTTAATGAGTAGAGATTATTTTGCAGAACCTTTCTTGAGATCTCTCCAAACAATATCCATTAGATGGTAGTTTGGTTTGGCTATTTTTTTTTTGGGGGGGGGGGGAAGAGGGGAGAGTGGAAGGGTGAGAGTGGAGAAAGAGGGGTAGGCCTCATGAATTTCATTTTTGTCACAGAGAGTACATTTATATAGGTTTCAGGACATATCTAGCTTTCAGCTTACTGGTATTAGCTTTGCATTTTTTAATTCAATTGGATTTGAATAAATGGATTAAGAAGCAAAAACCCTTACCTGAAAATCAGCTTAAGGCTGAGAAATGAAGATCCCTGATTCTGCTAGTTACATCTGGCACACTTGCTAGAATTTTGCTATTAGAGATTATAATCTTACTGGTGAGGAGCAGAGGTAATTCATTCACTCTTCATAGATTAGAAGCATGAGTTTTAAAATGCAGATTTATGAGTTGTAACTTGAGGATGGTCAGGAAAAGCATGCCCTGGAGATGAACTTCCAAGCCTTTAAGGAGTTGCAAGTACACTGAACTGCTCCCGATAACAAAAATTACTTGCTGTAAGTAGTGAGATACCCTGAGCACATTTCACCTTGGCCTTCTTAGCTGTTGTAACTAACTTCTATAAACTGAAATTAACAAATGGCAAAAAAAAACCAACACAATTTAGTTTGATCTGAAAGCCTTTATTTGTGCATCATAGATACTGGTACATAGCAAAGGCATATTAAGTTACTGATTACTTTTCAGATATTATTTTAGAGAAATAATACAGTAGAAACAATAGGAATACAGTGAGGCAAAGACCATGAGCTGAGAGTACCAAGAAGTGATGAGAGCTACTTTTTGTTTCACCTATATCAAGAAGTTACTTTTCCAACAGGAAACTAAGCATATGCATAAGAGCAAAGGATAGGAAAGGCTTTAAGCAGCAGAAACGATGTGAAAAGAGAAGAAAGATGATACAAGCTTGTGAATGCCAGAGTTTAGAAATACCATAGCCTAGCATTTAATATGCCATTTGTTGCTTATGTCCTCCTTATAACTCCATTTAATTGTGAAAAGGTAATAACATTTGCTGTGGTTTCTTCACAGCTAATCTGTTTTAGTAATAATCTGTGTTTATGTTTACTTGAGCATGCAAATATTGATGAACAGCAAAACTGCACATCCATATACATAAATAGTTGGCCTTATTCTGAAGACAGAGCTAGGAGGTTCTGATGTGGGATGCATACTGGAATTGAAAAAGTTTACTTGGATTTTCAGCAATAGAAAATCTCAGATACCTTGATGTTTCTAACTTCACTGGTCAGTGAACGTTTCCATTTCAGTGACTGTGCAGGGAAGTGTACCTTTGGTATTTTTCACTGAGTAACATCTGCAGTCTGTCCAGTCTGCTGAAGTAGCAATCAGTGTCTCTGAAATACGTTTGTGCTAAGTACTTCTTTCACTGTCACCAACAGTATACATATGCCACTTGGTCACAGTTCACCAGGAATTTTACCTTTCCTGAAAACTAGTTCAAGGATATTTAAAGCTGCATTTCCAAATGAAATAGTGCGTGATCTTTCATTCACAAATCCTAGGAACTTTATGGGAAGTGCAGGTATTAGCATCTTTTGGTGAGAAAAAGAACATAACATGGCTGAAAAACATTGAGGAATCTAATTATTTATTATTAATTAATAATTATTTATTAATTAATAATATTATTAATTAAGAGTTTCCAATAGCACCTAAAACATTGCCTTCCTTTTTCTCTGCGAACTCCTTTATTCTTCCATATTTGAAAACAAGCATTTTTTCTACTTAAGCTTACTACTTCTTGATATATTCATTATTTCCTTGGGTTGCTAAAGCCTTTTGGATGCTGATGGTACAGTAGAATGTGATTGGATTTGACAAGACAGACATGGATCCTTAGTCAAACTTCCTTTTTTTATCAAGGCTTTTACATTCACACTTGTTTCCTCACATTCAGTTATTTCTAGTAGGCTATGCATTTCTTCTATACTACTTATTTTGTTTCATATCATACTGACAACTATTGTCTTGTTTGGTATGATTCTGATCATTTTTACGTGAGAGTTGATTGCGATACCTTAAATAGGCATTCGCTATATTTCCTTGATCAGTTATTTGTCATACCTGATTTGGCTCTGAGCTCTCTCCTGTTTATTTTGCGCTTGAAATGCACTGAAAGTTTTATTAAGGGAGTGTCTCTATTTTCCATATGCTCTATCCTCAGTGATAAATCTCTCCTTAAACTTAACATGGTTTATTAACTGTTAGGCTGGAACTGGGTTAGGATTGTGGGATGCCCCTGTCACAAACATGTGACTCAAAATCATAAATACTTGACTTTGATGTACATTATCTGGATGTGGTGCCACAATTCCAGTTTCTGAACCATTTTGACCAGTTCTGTTTCTTGTCATTGAAACTGCTTCAACCTCAGCACGTATGTGATAACATCACTCATCACAAATATCCTTCTACCTTTTGAGTCATGGCAAGAAGCTACTTTACACAAAATGGCCAGCAGCGGCCTTTACACTTTTGCTGTTTCCAAGACAAAATACTGCCAAGTGTCTTGCTTTGAATCTCTGAATCACCCTTGGTAAGAACTTGTAAAGATTGCTTGTAACGATGATACGGTGTTGAGCCAAAACCAGAGAAAAGACTTCACAGGGAAAAATTATACTGCCAGTGAGAAAACGCTAATGATTTACACTCTAGTGTGCTTGGTGGCCTCCGTATGATTGTAAAAGCATTCTTGTAGCATGTGAATAATGCAGTCCTCCCAGCCTAGGTGCTCCCATAGCAATAGAAATATGTAGTTTAAGGTCTAACTCTTAGGTCTTTTTGCTTTGTGTCTAGAGGCGTAGTTGTGTAGAGATAGCTGGTGCATCTCTGAGTCTAGAAATGGCATAGCCACTAAGTCATGGACATTGGTGCAAGTCCATTTACTGGGAACTTACTTTAAAATATGGCAAATTAAAGCTATTATGTTCATAACTCACTTCCCCTGCTTGTGTGCTGTTTGTAGTGTAAAACATCATCCAGAAATGTAGATGAATCTTTCCTGTAGGAGTCTACCTGGCTCACTTCAAGTAACTGAAACTTTTTAAAGAATATGTAACCAAGTATATGTAAGATTAAAAAAATAGTAATAATAATTAAAAAAAAGCTATGGCTATAGATAACTTAAAAATTTTGTGCTGGGGGCCTTTCACATTGAGTGAAAAAGGCCTTTTCACAACAGCCCAGTCATGAATGGATCTGATCATTTTGTCTAATTCAGAAAATGTGGCAGGTTTTTTTATACTGACTAATGATATCAGGTTTTGTCTATTTTCCACCCTGATCATAAACTCTCTGCCAGATACTCTATTTAATTTTATAGAAATTACTCCCTTAGTTTCTGTAAATATTTAGGGAATAATCTGTTTCTTATTCATTTTAGATATAATGGAGTGGAAAGGACACGATGATCTATAAAACAGTGTAGGTTGGGCCTCTAAGATACATATTCTGTTGGTGTTCTGTTTGATTCATCAAAAGTAAAGTCCTAAACTGGTTTTGTGAAATGATTTCACACTTAAGGCTGCGTGAATGCAAAGAGCTTATGCCTGAGCAGTTTTAGAGGGATAAAATTCTCCAGGTTTGTCTCACATTAGAGTTTAGTGCTTTGATTCTTCCGTAGGTGAAATTGATTTTTGGAAGGCTTTGAAAGAAGAAGAAAAACAAAAACAGCAAACAAATTTGCTATAGCAATAACTTCAGTGTAATTGATCTGAAGATGAAGTTTTTCATTGTACATAAAAGATGATGGGTTTTTACAGTGACCTATCTAAGTCAGGTTGAAATACTCATATTTACTTTGCTGGATCCTATAGGCCAAATTAAATTCTGTGTCATGGTTTTATGATTTTTGGTCATCAGTATTCCACACCATAACATCATGTAATGCATTGGGGGTGGGGTTTAATTTCTGCCGAATGTTCGTCTGTCGGAGAAGAACTACATTTCCCCAGGAGACTTTGCGGTCAGCAAGGGGATATAACTCCAAGCAAGGTCACCTGATCCTTCTTTCTTCGCCTGCTCTTCGCTGCCTGCGCTTCGCTGCTATCTGCGCTTCGCTGCTATCTGCGCTTCGCCGCCTGCGCTTCGCCGTCTGTACTTCAGTCACCCAACTGGACTGCACTTCTCACCCCAGCATTGTGGTGAGGTCTATACAATTCAAACAGACTCTCTCTCTCTCTACTATATTTAGTAAAATCATTTGTTCCACCTCAGATCAGTGCTGTTGTTTTCAAGTATTTTGGGGTCCCCTGCTTCCCCTTTCCCAGAGGCGCGGATCCGCAGATCCCTCCGCCCTGCTGGTCACGGAACTGGGCCGGACCAGCCCATAAACCGTTGACATTCTGGTGCACTGCCAGTGGAAAGAACGCTTACTCTTGGGTTAAATTTGGCCAGACATATCTGACCTCAAAAGATTTCAAGAAAATGGTGCTTTCTCTTCACTATTTCCCTTGAAATGGATAACCTTTCAGTAACACTAGATTTAAGATTGGTCCTTTTTCCCATTCCCTCACTGTGTCAGTAGTCATTGCATATGATAAAATGATTAATAGTTGCTGTTCTAATGTAATTGAGACATTCATCTTGCATGCTCTTAAAAATAAAAAGCCTCTCAATGTATCTTTAGGTTAGTTGCTAGTGTATTTCTGATGCGTTATTTAATGGATGAATGCTTTCTTAACATATTTTAGTGCCTACATTTATATCAATGTTTGGTATATAAAAAGTTAAGTCTCTGATTATGAAGGCTTTGTTGCCAGCAACTCTTGTAGTGTGAGAGATCCCATTTGTTTCCATCCCAGATGAAGCCACAGCCAAACTGCTATTTGTCTTTCTGTATGTACAGACAGCATGGGTACAAAGTAGCAAAGTCAATAGAAAATACAAACACAAAGAGTCTAAGGGATAAGCTTTTTGAAGTGTGCAACCTGCACCTTTTGTACTCCCAGGGACGGATCTTCAGTACAGTTTTCATGTCTCTTTGACCCTTTCAGTGCCCAAGACCTGTAAGACTTAGGAAGGGAGCACCCTCAATAGTGATCTTGTATCCAGCCTCAACCAATCACTGGTGCATTCTTATCTCAAGAACTGGTTTTATAGAACTTGTTAAATTGATTTGAAGCAACTTTAGGGGGGGAAAAAAAAAAAAAAGAAAATGTAAGTATTGAAAGACAGCCAAGCATATTCCAATGAATTTTTGAGTTTGATCTTGTAGGAAGGGTATCTACAAATCTCTTCATTTTAAATGAAGTTTAGTTTGTTATGAAGTGAAAAGATTGTTCCTTTCTCTTGCACTTATTAATGTTAGCAATTAGTAGGAAAACTTACTGAGGTAATATTGGAATTTAGAAATGCTGTGTTAAGACACTCTGTGAAGTCTGCTTTTAAGGAATTAAAATTTTAATTTGTTCTTTCAAGGTATCTAAGCACAGATATTTTCTTTTGTCTTTCGTTTCTAAATTTTAGTGGAATTCAAAAGCTACGTGGCTCATGTTTTCAAATACCCAAAAATCATTTTATTCTCGCGCAATTTAACTGGTACATCATGGGAAAGACAAAAATCATGCCGTCCCATTTGAGAGAGATCATTCCAAATGATGTCATGCTTAGAAGTATGCCTCCATGCTGAGAGCCACTCCAAAAATAACAACCCTGGCCTTTCAAATTTTTAACCTTCACAAGACAGCAGTGTCTTTCAAGGAGAACTTGCTCTGATGGCATGATCTCACATATATTCCATGATTACTGCTTTTTAAACACCACTTCTCATGCTGCATTGATTCAACAGCCCTGTTCAAAAGATAAATTTCACATATATGCATATAGAGTATTGTACATTTACTCTGACAGAACTCTTGCCTCTATTCTTGCTGTTGGTCAGTATGTTACTACCTCTGATTTCCTCCTATACCTGTTTTCACTCATCCTCTGATAACCTCAGTGTTTTCTGAGGTCCTCAAAGCAGTCATGAGTAAAAGAGAAGATTTTAAAAACAACAACAACAACAAAACCAACTAGGCTGCTGGGCTCCTTCCAAAACTGTACTTAACTGGATGGAAATCTATGGGTTATGTTCTAAACAAGTTGTTTGTTATGCTTAGTTTCTTTCATCTTTCTCTAAAATGGATGTACTTTTTTTTTTTTTTTTTTTAATGTTGCAGAGAATGTTAGGATAAGTTTGTGAGATCTACTTGAACTCTTTGTTCAGAGAAACTCTTAGCAGAACTAGATAATAGAACTTGCTTTCTCTCCAGGCTTTAATATCATCTTCAGCTCGGCATATATGGTTATGATTTATTAGTGGAAGTAGTTGAATAAAAATAGCTCTTGGTTTTGGGGAGGTAGGACACTTTTGATGTTGATGTTTTTCGAGGAGAACAATTGGTAAAAAATGAAAAAGGAACTTGAAGGTTGGTGGATAACTTGCGCTTATTCTGAATATTTTGTGGGTAATGTTTTTGGGATTGATTTATGTGCGTGCGGTGAGGTTTTTGTTGGTTGTGGTAGTTTTTTCATTTAAATAAATATACAGTAGCACTCTACTTTCTATAACTCTTGTTTTAAAAATATTGGATGGAATGTCATTTGCCCTCTGCTCATTTGGGCTCAAATTAAATTATTTCAAGCCAGACATTCTTGGAATGTCTTAGCGAATTGTATCTCAGAAGAAATTATTTTTGTGTTCCACATTTGCGGAATGAAAATACTGTATTTTACTCTGACAGTGCTGGTAAGTCTGTTAGAGAGATGAAGTTTCCTCAGCAGCCTTCAGTGTAAATTGGTGTAAATTGCCTCCTTCAGGGAGGCATGGCAGTTCTTTCAATAGAAATGGAAGTTAAATGAGATCCAACAATTAGGCTATATTTATGCAATGATTTAAATTGGCTTATTGACAAAAGGTTGCACTTCTAGTTATTACTGTTGGTGTTACAAAACAGCATATGTGTACTTTTGTGTGCATCAAAGCTCATTAAAATCCAAAAAGATAAATAGAGCAGGAAACTATAATGTTTGCTTAGTTAGTTTTCAAACTGTAGGAAGATTCAGAGCTGAGCTTTAACCAGGACAATGTGATAACGTTTTTTCAGAGTTCTTATGTTTACAAATTACATTGGTGGCTCGATTTGACCTTAAGTTGATGTGAGGCTAAAATGTCTGCAATGAAGCACTGATCTGAAATTTCAGTTCATTTCCTTCCATTTCTGCTTTCTTTCACCTACGATTCAGTTGTTGTTTTCCAAATCTTTTTTTTTTTTTTCTGCCATCAGATTCCCAGCAGCTGCCTAGTGTTCGCTTACAGTTTGTTGTATAGGCTGATTTATACTAGATGTTTTATACAGTTTTGATTTTGACTGGTAGGTATCAAAATTACTGTCTGACTTGGAACCCTGGGTGGTCTACTAACATGGCCTATTTTAATGTATACGATGGCACTGAGTTTCTCTCCTGTGTTGTTTTACTGCAGTGCAATGCTATGATAATCTGCACTTCTCAGATTATGCATTGAGCTAAATTTTGGAGGCAGAGCCTAAAGTTACATGGCAAGCTGTCTTATAGCAAAAGTTCTATTACAAGGATATATGTATTTTTAATGTGAGTGTAGCTGTGTACTACATGGGTTTAAGCTATTGAGAAGATAGTTTGTTTTATAATAGGGTTCTCAATTTCTATTATCTGTTTAGGATCTCCAGTTCATTACATTCATCTGAAATAGTTTTCTGTATTGTTGCTGATGCCACCAATATTAAATCTTTATAATAAAAATCTGAAGACTTTCAGCTGGAAGCAAAACTATATGTCACTTTAAGATATGGACTATATATACAATAGATCATAGCACTGAATCTTTTCAAATTCTTTCATTGTTATGCCTTGGGAAGGAGGTGTTTTCTTTTGCAAATACCTTTTGGAAAAGTTACATTTTCTGTGTGTGTATTAAATAGTAACTGGAATGATTAAACATTTATAAATAAACCTACTCAGGTCAACTCAGTATTTCTAATACTGATTTCTTCCAGTTTGGATACTGAGAATAACTAAACCCTCATCTCCTCTCTCCACACACTGCTGTCTGTCAGTGTGATGGTGCTACTTATGGTCTTGCTCATTTGTGTTCTGTTTATTTAATTTGAAAAACATTGTCAAGGGAAGGTGAAGAATTTTTAGAGGACTATGATCTGTTTGTTTCCATCTACTAATTTGTTGTGTCCTGTTAGCTTCCTTTATTTATTTATTTTTTCCTGTATCCTTGGCAGGGAGCAGAAATGAATACGACTGCGTTCTGTTGAACAGCCGCCACTGCCTCAAGCTGTTTCAGCAGCTCACCTTGCCAAAACGCTTTTTCTTTCCATTTTTCTCTCTTTGAATAAAGGAGGAGCATTTGAGCAGTGCTTATCATCTAAAGGTTACTTTGGATCTAGCTGGATTAACTTCACAAGGTGACACTTCCTCATACTGAAGTGGGACAGAAAATAGGCAGAAATTAACAAACAAGAAAATTACAACCATACATAGGCTTAACTGAAATATTTTGATTTTATTATTCTGCTACACTTTTAAGAGTGTATTTTAAGATGAATCGCCAAGTGTTATTGAATATTTTGTTTCTTCATTTAAATGAATTCTTTTCTTATTATGTCATTATGTTCTGATTTTGTCAACTTATTACAATGAATCTAAACATACAAACTGTTTTTATCCAAAACCATGCAATTTCCCAGAAAAAAAAAAATAATAGCAGAAAACAAAATAAAGGAGTTATAGTGGCATGAATTCCTGTATCTATTGGTAACTTTATAACAATAAATACCTGATCTAGTGGTTGGCCACCCTGACCATGACAAGAGGGGGTGGAACTAGATGGTCTTTGAGGTCCCTTCCAAGCTTAGCCTTTCTGTAAACAGCTGTTTACTTTATCAACTGTCTCATACTTGTTTCAAAGTCTTTTGTGTAAATGACATCATCTTGTTCCGCAGATGATAATTGTGTTTCACAGTGAGAAATTGTTTCACATAGGCTAACACTTAAGAGGTTGAAAGGTGCAGCTGAGCTATTTCAAACTACATGGTCCTCATTTCAGACCTTTTGACTTACACTTCCTCTGCCTAACACTGTAAAGAGAGAGGTGTCCAAACTGCGTCTGCTGCGTCCACTGATATTTCCATTCCTCTTGCTGTGTAATTTTTAATGTGATGTCTGATGTGACAGATGCAGTTGACTGAGAATTTCAATGATTAATTCAAGGTTAGCTTTTGAAAATGAACAATTAGTAATTAACCGAATGTGATGTGCTGAATAATTAGTTGATGTTATAAATAGCCAAAGTTCTGTTCACTTTTTTAAACAAATATTTGAATTATTTGAAAAGGCATTAAGTTATGGTAGCTAAGGATACTTTGTTTCAACATTTCTAATTGCAATATCAGATCACTAAAATAACTCTGAATATTCCTAATAAGAAGGTAGGTTTCAAAGTCAGAAGGTCAAAAGTTAGATTGTGTCTAACAATAGGTCTTTGGCTATGGATTAAAGCTAGCAAACTTTTCTTCTCAGTTGCTGTAAAGTTATTTATAGACTTACAGCTTATTCCCAATTTCCAGCATAGGATTACAAGTTATTAACAGATTGTCATCTTTGCTTGAACTGAATCACCATAGATTTATTTAAAAATTTAATCATATTTCATCTCTAATTTTAGTTCCCATAATTTTATTTTATACAGGAAAACATGCACTAGTAAAGTAATGATTAGCACACTGATAGTTAGCAAGCAGTATTCTGTTAGTGGTCACTGTGCGTAATAGAGGGTATTTTTGGAAACCTTCTGTCTCCTGATGGTGAATAATGTTTAATTAGACATGTAGCCCTGGAGCAGGAGGGGAACCTTTGCTCTTAATTGCCTCTGTTGGAAAGCTGGGGCTGAGGTGTCTTGGGTCAGGTGGGAGGGGGAAAGAATGGGGTCTGTGAGAAGTTCTGCTGCTTTGGGCCATGCTGCTGCTCCTGCTGAAGCCTGGTGAGCAAAGGGACTCAACAAGCCCTGCTTGTTTAGCTGGAGCACTACAGTCCTCCTTCCACTCCCTGCTTGTTTGATTACTGTTCATCCTGTTATGCTACTCCAGTAAACAAGGTTTTTAATGGGAGAGGAATTAACCTAGTGTTTTTTAATATTTTTTAATATAATTTTCTCCACTTTTCTTTACTGAAGCAACTGTTTGATTCTAGAGGGGAAAATAAAACTGCTGAGATTAAATTCTGCTTCCACTGAAATCAAATCCCTTCTTTTCCAATGAAAAAGAATTAGGTAAATGACAAGCTATCATGTAGTATACGTACTTTAAAAATAGTGTTCTGCTGAAAGAAAAAAACTATAAGTGGTTTTCCTAGGGGCTCTAAAGCATAGGCAAAAAGATGACTCAGTTTGTGTGAAATGGTGTGAAATAGAGATCTTGGGGCTTTTTGTTTGTTTCTTCTTGTTTAGGTGGACATGGTTTATTTCTTTGTTGTTTTTATTTATTTCTTTTCCCAAATATTTCTAGAGCACAAACTTTCACAACAGGTCTATCAGAAACATCATCTGTGTGTTGGCAGTGCTCATTTGCTCATCTGAATAGCTGGAAGCATTAGAAATGTTCCGCACAACTGGAGATTTTTATTTTTCTTAGGAGAAAAAAAAAAACAGACCTCAATGAGTTGGAATTCCACAGTTAAAATAAGGACTTAGTTCTGGTGAATTCAAAGTAGTTCACTTTTTAGTTTTAGTTCAGTGGTCTAGATAGCACATTATTATAGCACATGGAATGCTTTTTTTACTTTGCATATTCAAATAAAAACTTCATTGACTGAGAACTTTTGGTTAAAATCATAAGCAGAGAGACTTTGGTTTGCTTCTCTTGAGTAATATTTTGGAAATATTGGAATATTTTGGGAGTGAAAGAGGTACTGAAAAAAGAATGAGCTTTTTTGGTTATGCTGTTTCATGGGGTGTAAGACATCCATTTCATCTTTCTCTCTTTTTAGTGCTGATATATTGCACAGGAAACAGTAGCACCAATGATCTTCATTATATTTTTACTAGATTAGGGGGAAAAAAAGGCTTATGGAGCTAATGGTGCCAATTAAAAAATGATTCTTTTAAAATCTGGACTTAGTTATTAAGAGAGAACAACTGAAAACCAGAGTGCACCAACGAACCCTTCAGTCTCATAACTTGCTTCTTACTGTGCCCAATGCTGCATACTGTAGAAATGGGCAAGGCTAATCAAAGCACCTCATTGTCCAGCATTTCACCTTGCCTAACAAGCACTTGAGTCTTACATTGTGCCTCGAGTTGCAGTAAGTGCCAGAAATATCTATGACATCCATATGTTACAAGTCAATTATCTACTTCGAAGGAAGTAGCTAAAAAAGTGCTGGTTGGGGGAAAAGTTCATCTAATTCTTTTAAAGCTAGCAGTTTTCAGGAAGTTTGCTTGGTCCTGCTCCAAGCAGCTTTTTCTGATTATGACAGCAGGCTCACCTGTACAACCCAGCCTGCACAGGGTATAACTTCAGTTTTATATGCCTCTTTCAGTTTCTCTCTAAGATAATACTAATCCTTCTCAGTCAGCTTTGAATATTAAAAATATGATAACAGAAGCTTCAGTAAAGCTAGGAAAGCAGCCTATCCATCTTTATTTGACTTTAATTGTCCCTTCAATGCTGCTTCTGTTTTTGCCATAAGACAGGGCTGTGTGTTTTGGGTAGCTCTGTGGACCAGTCCTAAAGGCACAGATGTTCTGCCCAAAGGACAGCACTGGTCTCATAGAAGAAGCCTTGGGCTCTGCTGTACCCCACAGTGAGGGAGGGCATATTTCCCACTAGAGCTGTGAGTAGCCACTGGGATAATTGGATTCCACTCCAGGCATTACCACCAGCAGGTCTAACTCTAGTCCAGCAATTGACAAATATATCTTCAGAAACCAGGAGCATTAGTAATCTGGAGGAGAGGCAAGAGCAGAATGCAAAAAGACAGCATTTTAAAGAGATAACCTCTGGCTACAAAAGATAAAATATTGTATTCAGAAGAAATCCTATAGCTTGGTAAGGAGAGGCCTTGGAATAGAAAGGCAAACTTAAAATCAGAACAGATTTTTCTTTCTATTATATTTTTATATAATAAGCACACATTTTCAGAAAGATAATTTGTTACCTATCTACAGAATAGGTTCCTCAAAATGAAATTTCTGTACAGGCAGAAATGTGAAAGGTCTTTGGTACAGCAAAGCTGCACGTGAGATTTGTGCTAAATGTAAACAAATTGCACGCTGTGGTCCAAAAGGGCATTGCTCCGAGTCCACCTCTGTGAAAAGAATCCCAGTACCTTCTTTTTGCAGTCAAAATTTAGATTTTTTAATTGACAGTGCAATGCATTTCCCTTGTGGTGTTACAAGCCAGGCTGGAATAAATTTGTAAGTTCGATCTGACTATATCCTTCATTATTCCAGTACTCTTCTTGTTGAGACTGTGTGTGTGTCTGCTGCTGATTCAACAGTGAGACTTCTGTGGATGTGGAGTCTTCAGTATCCAATGTATTCCTGATTCAGAGTAACCTGAAGAACCTGGGGATGGATTATTGCTGCTGGCAGTGCTTCTGGTCACTGTCCTTTTAGAGAGGGGCTTCTATAGATTCTGCTTACTCTGAGCATTCCTGGCTAACAATCATTTTGTACGATGTTTAAAGAAAAGCTCAATTTCTGACATGGACTTCTATATGTAAATCAAAGGCAACCTCTTGGAATCTCATTTTATCAAAAATTTGCTTTTATAAGAGAGGTAATGAATTAACATTAGTGGTTAAAAAGTATTTGGATATTATGTAATGGGGAAAATGTCTATTCCATTTTCTTGCTCTACTGGAGGAAAAAATAGTAAATTAAGTTGAAATATTCATCA
The DNA here is from genome assembly GCA_035772895.1 of Perdix hodgsoniae. Lineage (NCBI taxonomy): Eukaryota > Metazoa > Chordata > Aves > Galliformes > Phasianidae > Perdix > Perdix hodgsoniae. The sequence continues at coordinate 4,722,131 of JAPSGF010000053.1, forward strand.
AACACGGCATGCACATTGAACATAGCTTGTGTTGTGAAGTGTAGTTGGTTTCTAGCCATCGAGGTGGGGTGGGGGAAGGGGAGGAAAAAAACATTTTTAGCTGTCTTAGTAATTTCCCATCCTTTTGCATTTGTGGAATTTTGTCATCTCCCTCTGGTGGCAAATGTCTGAAATATCAATCACATCACAGCAGTGGGGGAAAGGGAGGGGAAGGAATCTGTAAGTCTATTCCAAGGTGCTCTGTCAAAACCAGCACACTTCCAGTTACAAATATGCGGAGCTTAACAACCCTACTTCCACTCTCTTGGGCTTAGCTGTGACATAAGAAAATGAAATATAGGTTGACCTGAGAGCTATGATTTGTGGTATCCAGTTTGAACCAATTTCAGAAAAGAAAGGCAAGAACAGAGGCTCTTGCAGCATGATCTGAAGAATGGGATTCCAAATTTTCATTCAGCATAAAGCACTAGTGTGCAAATCTAACAGTTTTTAGCAAAATTGAATATTGTATATGAATTCTGGGGGAGAGGATGTTGTGGGCATAGGAAAATGAAGGATACCAAAGGGTAACATTTAATGTTCTACTTTTTAATGTTTAAGGCATAATAGTGCCTTGACTGCTTGCATAGCCTGTTAGATGGCAGTAAGTACTCTGGACCAGAGGAAATCTAATTGTGTGTTTTTACATATGCAATGATGAGAAGCAGGAAATGTTTCTTCCTACCCAGTGAGGTTTGCACTTGAGCATTTAGTGTTGTCTGTTGATAAGTTCTTTTTTATTAATGTCCGGGCTCTTTTGATAAGCACTGGAGCCAATAGCCTAGCTTCATTTTTTCCAGTCAGCTCACTCATTTTCACCCCTTTTAAAGAGAATGTCAATACCAGAGCATTTCAATCGTTTATCCAGTAAAACTATTCAGCAAACAAGACAAAAGCTTTTAAGAAACATTGAAAACTTCCAATCGATTTAGGGAATATGGGATATATTTTTACTATGGCTGTCCTGCATAGTTTATCCACTTAAGATATTCAAAAGCTTGAGTAATCTTATCAGGTTGGCTGTGTCTTTTTTCTTTGGCAGAGATCCTATCTATATAGCAGAATGCGTTCTTCCGTATCAACACTAATGCTCCATTTAGCCATTGGTCCTTTGTGCCTTAACATTTCATGTGTAGAATATAAGTAGGTGCTCTATATAAATAAACCCCCAAATGGGAACCAGATGCTGAACTTTCTAGCTGACTTAACTGAACCACTGAAAGGTGATATAATATGCCCAGCATCTGCGAGTCAGCATCAAGATGTGCTCTAAATACTGTTGCGAACAGTGACAGCTTCTGGACGTAAAGAACTCAATGTGCTCTCATTACCGCTGTTGGAAATTGTTCCCAAGGGTTGTACTTCTCACTTAATTCAGATCACTTATGTAATTTCAGAGTATGAACTGTTCCAGGGAACTGCAGCGTTCACTGATTTTTGCACTGTTCGGTGAACTTTCTATTTAAAGGTTTCCTGGTGTTGAGGATGGAGCTAATGCATTAAGTTCAGCAGTCTCTAAGAACCCTGAAAGGCTCAGATTAGGAAATGCCTCTCATAAGATGTCCCCTGCCCTGCTTAATGGTCTGAGTGAAAAAGCAGAGATACGAGCAACTTCCAGCCTGTTGGGTCAGGGCCCAGACTCACCTGCAGTAGCTATCTTCATTAATCTTGTGTTTATAGTCTTGAAAAAGTAAGTGCTGCCTGCAAAGCGCGATAGCTTCATAGTCAAGTTTGATATCTGATGCCTGGCCTAACTCTCAGTGGAATTTAAATTGGCTTCCTGTGTGCAAATGTGTGAAGGCTCAGTGATTAGAGAGGCTGGAGATACAGCAGCGAATGCCTGCAAGTGCTGATGCTGTGCCTGGCTTAGCTAATGAGCTTTTCACAGTCTTCATTGTATGGAGTATTTGTTTTCTCTACAAGAGAGCTTTATGGAGTTCATCCTGGGCTGAACTGAATTTTTTTAAGGGAACTTTTGCAGAAGTCCTGTTCTCCTTTTCTCACTGTTCCAGCCACCGCTGAGTCGTGCAGCTCGTGCTTTGCTGACAGGCCATTTCTGTGCTGCTTACAAATATGCAAGATGCTTAATGGACAGCTGTAAAGCTGAATATTAGTTCAAAAAGCAATCAGGCCATGGACAAGATGTGTATTTTGTTTGTTTATTTTTTTAAAAAACTTGTAGGTAGTGCAGAAGCTCTGCCTGCAGTGACTGGGTTCTTTGTTTCTTTGTTGCAGACAATAAAATAAAAGATTTTGGTTAAACCCAAAGCTCTTACAATGATGCAATCAGGCATGCACCTACATCTGGAAGTAACTGGCTGATGATGTTTCTGAAGTGCAGTGATTTGAGATCTCTGTGTGAAGACTGAGCCTTATCTAGAGCTGCCCTTACTCTTTCAGTCTTCTGGTGGCTTAAACTCCTGCTTTCTAGGGAAGGAAGTATTCAAGAAACTGAGCTGTGTAATGGATGGGTACAATCTCGTGAGCCAGTTATCTGAATGCACTCTGAGCTAGCTTAGCCAAGCATTGGTAGTTTCACGTCCTGAGGTAAATCCAAAGCAAATGGTGGATTTATGCTGATACTCTGTGCACATCACCATCTTGAAAAGCCTCACTGAAACAGATGAGTAGTAAAAAAATAAATATTTTCAAGCACAGTAAGGACACTTGATTGCAGCTACTGTTTGTGGAGCACTTGCTGTATTTTTTTTAATCCAACTGATCCTGAAGTGTGGAATCTCTGATGTTTGGGGACAGAGGCTTGTGGGGCTCTGTTTGTTGGCTGCTTTCTTGTTCTGTTGCTCTTTCAGATGTTTTTTTGGTTTGTGTTTGTATTCTTAAGTGGTAATAGCTGAAGGAAAAAAAACAGTAGTCTTAATTTGCCATTGGTTAATCTATTTCAGAACTCTTATTTAAATGTTTTGCAATTTGCAATTAAGAATTCTGTTGGACAGTGTTTCATTCTACAATGTTTTTAAAAGTGCTAACTGTTAAATATTCATGTCAGTGTTCTATAATATAGTAAAAAAATTAAAGGCAGGAAGTGAAGAGGTGAAAACTTTTTTTTTTTTCTTTGATTCCTTTTTAACAATTTAGCATACAGATGCAGGACGCAGGAAAATAAGGTTAGATTTTCTTCATATGAGGGGTAAAGCAGAAATACTAGTGAGATTTTCCCAAGCATGTGAAGGCAAATCGGTGCACTGGAAAAGTTGGTGGGTAATTATGTGGACATGATAATGAGGTACTGCTTTGGTTCTCTGTGTTGGAAGAATAGTAAGCTGTTGAGAATTGCATTATGTCGGTAGATAAAGATTGTGTAGCCAAACATCACAGGCATGACCAAGTTTGCAGTAACTTGATTATTATGTGCTGCTGAGTTTTCAATTAGAGTTTTTCATTTAATTTCAAACAGCATTCCTTCATAGGAAACATCCAGGGGTTACTTTTCTTTTACTTACCAAAGCCATTGGTCTGTGTAATTTATGTCATGGCTTTCCATTTCCTCTCTGTGATTAGAGCCAAATTCACAGGGCTTTACTAATCTCTTTACAGGGATTTATAAACTGTCTTCTGTTTTTTGTAAGTTGCAGGTTCCCAAGCCACATATTTGGCTTCAATTCTGTGATTTGGATTGACCTGAAACATCAAAGCAAAAGACATCCAATTCACCAAAAAACATTATAATTTATAGCCAACGCTTTATAAGTTAGGAATTTCCACGGGTACAGAGGGGATATTGCTTCCAAAATCTCATTGACATCCAGAGGTTTTTGGACACACTTTAAGCTTCCTTCAGAATCCTATGCTGAAATGGTCCAGCTCTGCTTTACTTCCTAAATATTTTTTTTTCTCATTTTATTTATTTTATAGTCTTCCTCTTTGTTAATATTTAATGCTTGCTCCTCCCTGAGTGACATACCTTTTCCTCTTGCCAACTCTGAGTGGTGTTGACAGCTGAGAATAATTATATGTAATAACTTTTGCTGGGGAAAGTAGTTATTTGTTGACAAGTAATTTCCAGAGGACTCCCACTCCTTACAAAAAATATCAGCAAAAAAGCTGGGCCTTGCAAGCACAACCAGAAAATCTTTGTTCTTTGAAAAAGTATCAACCTTTTTTCTTGTTGTTGCGATGTAGTACGTGCATAAATGTCACACAGCAAAGGCAGAACTATCTAGCTTCCTGTTAGCATCTATGAAGGAAGCATATCAAAATCAGCCTATATAAGTAAAGCACTGTCTCTGTAAGCAATTGGAACCTGACCCTGGAGTGCTGTTTTAATTCCTGTCACATTCTTAATCTTTCATTTGTTACTCTGTTAACTATTATCATTTAATGTAGTAAGGCCTATTCTACGCTAAACTGTAAGTGGGAATTGCAAGGGCATGAAACATCTCAGAACAGAGTGCAATCACATGTACTATCATTTTTGTATGAAGTGTTATGTGATCTAAATCGTATGATAATGCTGCACTGGAGATTTAACTTACCAACTTAATTTCCAAAGAAAAAATAGACCAATACCAATGTATTCTTCAAAGATTTTCCTTCACTTCCTGTCGTCTTCTGTATTGCTTTCCCTCTTGATTTTTGCTCTTCACAAAGCATTCTATATTCTTTCTTACTTCACTTGTAAATACTGGGAGACCAATTCTGGGAAGCCCTAGAGAATGGTTTATTTGACTTATGGACTTGTTTTGCTGCTCAGAAGTATAGTGCAAATATTTGCATTAATATGTCCTGCAATATTTCTTTCCAACAGATCATCGCAACGTGTTAATATTGCCAATAAATTGCTCCTACCTAACAGTGTTCATGTAGAGTAATGCTGGCTGCCAGAAAACTTAAGATTTTCTAAACTAAACAAACTAATCCTAACGGCTGTCCTGGTTTCCTCAGTCCCCACTAAACCTCCTGTTCTCTTAAGTTGAATTGGTCTTTCAGACAAGAGACTGAATAACAGAGTGATGCAAAATACAGAGACAAGAGACGTGAAGAATATGATTAGGACTGGCTGAAAACATTCAAGCACTCTTTTACTTTAGTTTTCACGTGTCTTGGGGGAGCGAGTCTATGCCTGCGTGCATTCAGAAAATTTGCTGCGAGGTCCCCCAGTTGTGCAGGTTTCAGAAGTTAAACTAATACAAGCACAAATATTCAACTTGAAATATCTGGTTGAATCATTGTATCTGCCCCAAGTGCATGCCAATGGTCACAGATAAACTCATAAACCTCTGTTTCCTAAGATCACAGAACAGAAATGTCTCAAGAAACAGCAACTGAAATCCTGTCAGTTCATTCTGTGTTTAGCTGCATGATTTCATAAAACACCTCTGCAAGGTGATACCCTACATTAAATATTAAAGCCCAATGTCTTTGCAACAAGAGGGGGAAAGGATTTAAGGGGATAATGTGTATTTTCAGATGTACTGTTTTAATTTTCAAACAGGAACAGTTAGGGATATAACAGGAAAAAACGAAGTGCATGTCAAGAATAGCAAAATAGCTTAAACTTTTCAGAAGCAATTTGTTTTCAATTTTACGTTAAGGAACTTCACAAATTCTATTAAAATATTAAATTTAGATATTGTTAAGACTGGAAATTGCAGTTGTTCCTCCTCTAACCTTTGGTATTCTCCCAACATCCTTATTTGTCAAAAGTACTTAATTCTATGAGCTCATTATTTTTCCTGTACTAATACATTTTCCTTATCTTCTAATTAACTGCTGCTCCTAGCATATATATGATGGCATGCTCACATCTTTTGTGGCTTCTTTGCCTGATTTCAGTGCAGGTTTCCTGCTGCAATTGACACAGTTGATGCTTTGTCATTATTCATATTGTCTTCTGGTGCCTTTTGATATCATCCATAATTCTACCTGGTTCTGGTTTGGCAAAACTGGGAATCCAAATGGATAAATGCTAGTAAATCTTCCTGTTGACATTTGTGAGGGGCTTTAATAGACAAATAGTATCAAAATTCCTTCTATTTTTTGAACTGTTGTTCCTGAAAATTTTATTTCTGTGTAAAACAATGGGAGCAGGCAGCGTATTTTCTGGACTTTCAGCTTTAAGCAACGTTTCGTGTCACTTCTTGAAACCTCACATCTCCCATTTATGCTATGATTACTAATAATCTCTCAAGATTTCAGCTGAAAATAATAAAAACTGTGCAAAAAATGTAAAATATTTTCAGTCCTGCTCAATCTCTGCCATAAACTTTGGTCTTAAAATTTTCCAACGTGTGCTGATAAAGGTTGTCTTTGTTGATTTGTTTTAGATCACCACCTGATATTTTATATCCGCTCACATGACTAGTGAGCTTACTACTTGTCTTTTATGAGACTATTTTGTTAGCAGATTTTATTGCTTTTTTTATTTGTGTTATTATTTTTGCATGGGGCCCGAAATGAATTAGTCCTTCAAATTTGCAGGTTGTCCTTGCTAAAAGTTAAAAATGGACTTTGTGTTTATTAGTTACACTATACATAATAGATATATTGCTATTGTATAGGTATTGTATATATTTAATATATATTTTACTATACATGAAATAACCATTCTTACTGTTTATATTAAAAGTTATTCAAATGAATCTTAAATATGCTTGTAATATTGTACAGCTAAATACTTATTAAATAATAGGATTATTAACATATTCTACATATGCTGAAGAGCTTGTGTTTCATGGTAAGGATACTTCACCAGCATCCCCATCAAAATATATATGCAGCTTTTTACTCATTTCTGTAAAATTCAATATAGAATGTTTATTAAGATCTCAAAGTGCTGACTGAAAATCAAATGTAGCCTTGGGGCTTAATGTGCTGACAATGATTTTCCATTTTTAAATGCAGTCAAGTTTTCATGAGTTGCAGTGCAAGAAACCAGTCTGCCAAGTGTAACGGAAGTTGCAAGAGCTAGAGTCCATTTGGAAGTCATTTGAAGAGGTCATTAATTAGAGATAGGCTTAATAGGGGAAGGAAAAAAAACTTGCTATTCTCTAGGGAAACACTATTATGTGAATGTGGTGGGCTTACAGAACTGGATGATTTATTTCCATGTCACAGAGAACTTCATTGTAAGAGGAGAAGGATTTCCCCTCTTTCTGAAGGGGGAAACCTGAATCTTTTGGGTTATAGCCTATATACTAAAAGAATAGTAGTTTTGTGAGTTATTAAATGTAAATGAATGCATTTCTACCCAGAAATTCTCTGCAGTGACTTTTCTGTGTGAAGGAAACCACCCTATAATTGCTTCCTTAGTAACTTCAAGTACTGTTGTTTATTGGATGGACCTACTGCATGTACAACCATGTGTTGAAAGCCAGACAAACCTTTGTGTGCAAACCTTTGTGCAGCTTCAAACTCTTAGTAAGTCACGTTTTCTGTAGTTGAACCCAAATTTCTATCAGCAATAAGGATCTGCTGTTCTGCTTTACTTTTGAAACTTGACCAGGTTTCTGCAGTCTCTGTCTTTTTCCCTTTTCCTTTGCCCACATTCCTGTTCTACTCTGTCTTTCATCCCAGATAAGTATTTTCATCAATGTCTCTGTGTTTCATGTGGCTGCTGATTCATTTCCCCTTTTCCTCTCCATGGATCTGTTCAGCAATTGTTGAACAAATGGTTTGAGGTGGCAGGAGCAAACTTTACTTGTAAAAAGTAGTAGCAAATAACAGTAGCAGGTCTCAAACAAGAGTGAGTAATTCTGAAAATTCTGGGAAATGCTTCTGACAATTCCTTTCTTTTCCAGCAGAAGTGATACACAGTTTAACTGAGTTTAATGACATCAAAGGAGGGTCTCAAAAATGCAAAGGTGTGTGCACATTCATGCTGTTAGGCCTCACATTACTGCTCTGCTCTTTCTCACATCCCAAAAAATTTCAACCACAGGGCTGAGTAATTTGCTGGGTACTAGAGCACAGATCCTTTTCCTGGGCGAGGAGATGCACACAAACTCCTTTTCTGTTTACCTAGGGTGTGCAGAATCCTTTCAATCCCAGAAGTTGAAGTGTGCTCTTCTTTTACTTGGCACTGCTTATACTGGAAGGTGCAGATAGACACCTGTTCAGGGACAGGCAGGAGAGTGCAGCTGGCAGGCACCTCTGTGATGGAGAAGGGTGGGATAAGCAAAGGAAGTGTGTCCCTATGGGATCTTCTCTGGGCTTGTGTATGTCACATGTGATCACCTCCGTTACACGCAGAAGGTTTGTACGTGTGAGGAGGCGGGCAGCAGGACTCTTGTCATAACAAATCAAACAGTGAGAACTGAGCAGTCTGAACATGTTTGTATGGTAAAGGTTTTGCAAACTAACGATCCAAAAGAGCTTCTTATTAGGACCATCTATAATGCTTTTTGCCTCCAAGTAATCTCTGCTATGCCAGCCTCCTGCTGTCTTACTCTGGTTCTTGTGCTGTGAAGTGGGACGAGCTATTTTCCTGCAGGCATCTTTCCTTTTCCTCTCAGTTAACTTGCGATAATGTGAAATGGTAGACCAGCCTATTTTAACATCAGTGTTTGCACAAATGAGTTTGTTGGAAGCAGATGGGAGCACAGAGTCATTTGAAGAGCCTGACCTGAACAAGGAGTCCTTCCCTTTAATGTCACAGAATGCTGATATATGAGTACTTCTCTTAATTAAACACGCAGGATTAGGAGGTGGGGTCTATGTGCAGTCTTTTACTAGAAATTCCAGGTTCTCTTGTTTTCCCAATAGCAGACCTGTTAGAGTTATTCAGACGTTGAATATAGAAGTTGAAAAGAGGCACAGTTTCCTCAGGATTTGTCTTTCCAGAAGGCTGCAGCACAACAGAAGAGTACTTTCAGCACTGACTTCCTATAGCAGAGGTGGTAGTGTGATGTTTGTTAATTCACTGCTGTGGTGTTTTAGGCAAATAGCATAAGTGGAGAGGGAAGAAAATCTATTCAGTAAATAATGTCATCCCTTGGGAAAAAAAAATAATAATACAAATTATAGGGGAAAATGCTTTAGTATCATTACCCACAGTCATTGCTTGCCAGTTTTCAAAATACCAACGCTATGTCAAGTGCTTTTAGGACACCTGTAAGAAATGATTCTTTTCTCAAATAATTTACATTCAGGACAAGCTGTCATCTGCTGGTATGCTTGTGTATTTTCTTTTTTATTACTCTTTTCCACAGTGAGACAAAACAAACAAACAACAAAAAAAAAAACCACCAAATCATCAGATTTTTTTTTTTCTGTTGTCAAATGAAGAGAAAATAAATGGGAGAGGTGGACTGCAACACAAGTAGGCAGTCATTATTTATTTGATTTGTTGAGGGGAAAGTGCATATAATTATCTAGAATGTTGCAAAGCTTTGCCTGTCAGCCTTGATACATGATGAGAATTTGTTGGTAGACATCCAGAGGGAAAACTGCTTTGAATTCTTGCATTGCATTTTACAGTGCATTGTTCCTATTTGAATGAATGGTAGTTCAGTGCATGGATGTACAGTGAGCTGTAACCAAAATATGCACTTGGATAGCAAGATGGGGACTCTCCTCCACACCTGTGTCTACACAGTTCTGGCCTTTGCAGTGTAAGGCATGAGTCCACCTCTTCAAGGGATCACTTGAAAAAAATTTTTTTTCCAACACATCGTGGCTGACTCTTCTTTCAAGATGAAATATTACAGTGCAGTCTTCCCATCACATATTTCACAGAATGCAGCTCAGACCTCTTGAATAAACTTGTTTTGTCCACTTCTGTACTTCTGCCAAATTTTAATGTCTTTATCACAAACTTTGAACTGCCCACCTTTCAAAGTTTTACAGCTCTTCATTACAAACTCTTGGAAATGGCTGCATTTCTTGTTGAAGATTTATATTATGTTTCATTTGAAAGGTGGAGAATTTTAACTGAAGGTTTACTGATCTTGTACCAGGATTCATTTTACCAAAAACATAAATTAGTTTTACTGGATACATTTCAACCACTTCTAATCTTTCCATATATTTTCTGTATTGATTTAAATTAACTGTTATTCTGGGGGTTGCAGGCTCTTCTTTATGACCGCCTAATGACTTTTACCAATGCTCTATCACACTTGCTTTGAATTTCAATGATTCAGGACACGTGGAGTTTCTTTTCTTCTTCTTTTTCTTTCTTCTCTTTCTTCTCTTTCTTCTCTTTCTTCTCTTTCTTCTC
>JAPSGF010000053.1:4732356-4868366 GCA_035772895.1 Perdix hodgsoniae
CTCTTTCTTCTCTTTCTTCTCTTTCTTCTCTTTCTTCTCTTTCTTCTTTTTCTTCTTTTTCTTTTTCTTTTTCCAAACAAATGTAGGAAAGAAAACACTATTAGAACTGGTATGGATGAGAGACCAATTTGGGAAGAACAGGGATGGATAACATCAAATTTCTCGAATTTAGGATTCCTGCACTATATGTTACATTTCACCAGAGTTCTGAATTTTACCTTTGAATGTTGGTTGCAAATTTTTTCCTATAGCTCCAGGAATAATGAGAATAGGATTTAGGAGAAAGGAGGAATTTTCATGTCAACTTCCCTGCATTTGCAGAATCTGTTACTCATAGCAGAATGAGAAATGTCTAAGTGACTGCCTTGGTAGAAAAAAATAAATAAATCCAGAATATCTTGACTTAATTTTCAAAACTGGAGAATCCAGTGATGCTACTCTCTACAGTAAGTGACAGATACATCCAAATTGCTCCAATAATCTTGCTAAATCATAGAGTCACAGTAATTTAAGAGTTTAATTGCATAGAATAGCTGTTGTATGCACTATTTCAAGTAGGTACATTTTCCAGGTATATCTACTTCTACTATTTCTTTAGTAGTTACTTGCAGCCATTTGATCATGTTAATGTAGTACTGCCTTTTTGGACCAGTGATGATTTATGTGCCAGTAATTCCCAGCGCAGCCCTCGTGTGTTTGCTTGAGACAGATGACTGATGATTTGAAATGACCTAAAATGCTTCTTCCATTACTATGCTACAGTTCATTAACAGATTATATATGCAAAAACATCCTCAGTTCTGTGCAAATCAGATTCATCAGCAAATATATGAAACATGCAAAACATGCGTTTAGTCTAATTTGCTTGGATGTACACAAATAATCTATTAAGGTGATTTATTATTCCTATTTGTCTTACCTTGTGTGATCAAATTGTAATCAATGAGAAGTACTATTCTTTCAGCTAAGAGATTTATAGTATCTGGTCATAGTTTAATAGCCAACATGCACATAAATTTCACTTTGAAAAGCTTTTACTTTTATGCTCTAACATCCTTAAGACATAGCTACTGAATTGGATTCCATATCACAAAGCAGAATCCACATTTTAATTAATCTAATTCAAATAAAGTGGGGTGGGTGGGTGTGTAGTCTGTATAGTAACTTAAATGTTTTTCTAGCCTCTGTGACTATAAAAACATCAACTCTCAGATCTTTAAACAGTAGTGGAAAACTTCAACAACTTAATTTGAATCTAGCTGTCTTGAGAGTAGAATCCTTCTTGACAAATTCCATTTTTCTTACTGTTTTTTTTCAGTCAGTTTGCAGATTCAAGATAATGCTGCTGTATCCATTTTAGCATACATTTATGTGTTCTTGTTTTTATTGTCTTGGAGTAATCTCCCTTTTGGATTCCCAGTTGACCTCTGTAGGTAAGGCTGAGGAGAAATTCTGTCGTAATAGTGACACCTCAGTTTCAGCCACAACAGTATTAGCTGCAGTTTAGTATTGGATTAAAAATTAGAATGCAGGCAAGGAATATGATGGACAACTCTCTAAGTTCTCAAAGGCAAGAAATGCAAGAGAAGGAAAAGATCCACCTAGAAGAACAGCAATTCCTACGCTTTTTACACTTGTAATAAAACAAGATAAATTAGGGTTCAACAAATTGCCTGGGAGTATCCATTTTTTCCATGTGTTGTGTTTGACAGGTATAATGATATTATGATGTATTCTGTTGAAGTTTCATTTTGATTCCTCAGATAGGAGGTGTCTACACTGTGAGAGAGTAGTTGCAGTGTTTCCTTCCTTTTTGATGCTCTATAGTACACTGTCAGCAAATTTGTTATATTAATCTTGCCACTGAAGATAGTAAATGTTTACAATTATATCTGTGTGGCAGTAAATGAATTACACTCCATCTGTATGTGAAAATAGAGACATTGGATTATGAGAGAACATATAACTTCATCAAGTGTTGGTTCCTAAATCTTTTATTTTCCCATTTATTTTGTATCTCTTGAGACACTGAATACGTGTTCTGCCACTAGGGAAACATCTAACTGAGTTTTAAAAAGTGGGGAGAAAAGCAAGCTTTCCTGTCCTATTTCTGTTGGCAGTTGATGCTTACAATACGTAATGTGAAGAACTCAGAAAGGTAGAAAGCAAGGGGCTAAGTGTAGAGTTGAGAGGGAATGAAAAGGAATACAGCTGTGAAAATAGGAATCTTGTTCCTATTTTCCTTTAATACAGTAAATCTTAAAGCACTTTTCTGCAGGGGAGAATGTTTGTTTGACAACAGGTGAGTGAAGGATAAAGGCAGGTATTCGCACTGGAGAGCCAGAGCTTCCCAACACAAAGGGCATCATAGTTTTAGATACGATAGACTTTTTCTTGTAAGGCACAATGGTTTAGCAAAAGGCAGCCAAAGTCCATGTCTGGAGCAACAGCTGTGTTTAACAAACTGCTTTCTGCAAGGGTAATACAAATTTCACATTATTAGAGTTTCATTTCCCAGTGACATGATGTGTTTGTCTTAAGGGGCTTGCTGTCTAGTATGCAACTCTAGTTCTTTCTTTGTTTTTATTAATTCTTCTGACAATACATGTTATAACAGATTCTGTCATCTACTGTAGTAAATCCTTTGGAGCCTGTTTGTTCTTAGTTTGGTTTTTGGTTTTTGTTTTTGTTTTTTTGTTAAAGAACATTTGTCACAATGTTTTGTGAATACAACTGATTTCTTCAGATTCTCAAGGGAGTAAATGGAGATGAGATTTCACTTTTAGCATCTGTGTGTTATTGCTGGCATCTGGCAGTCCACGTGCCCATTGCTGGTAATAAACAAGATGCAAACATACTGCTTCATTTGTAGACTGCTCTCCCTAGTTAGCTCCAAGCTTACTTTTCTACCAGCTGTCACTGAATTTAGTAGTAATGATTTGGCCTAAAATGACTGGTGATTGCTACCTGTCAAGAGTAGCAGCTGGAAGTAACTTCTAATATTTCCTTTTCTTTTAAGGTTTATGATCATCTTTTACTAACCTCCTTTCTATGGTCAGAGGTGTGACAGACCTATTGCAGGGCTGCATGGTCACAACTAGGAGCCTTGGCTGTCCTGAGTTATCATTTACTGTAGCTGTACCATGTGAGAATCATGGATAGCATTTGTTCCAGCACTCTCTGCTCTCTTCATCCATAAATGCTCATTACTAGTCCTTTCACGTGTTCTCTAACTGTAAATATGTTAATTTTATTTTTCATATATTTATACCATATATTTATTTCCTCCACTTCTATTCTGTTTACCCAGGAAATTGGACTTCTTTATACTTAAGCATGGTGTCAGTCTATCATGGCATATCTAGACATGACAAGCAGTTCGATTTACAAATTTCTGATCAGCTAGCAAAGCAGGCAAACCCAGCCAGGTTACTTAGATCCCATCTTCTTACTAAATCATTTACTGTCCATGATTTCCAAACAAGCCTTACACCTACTCTATAGTGAGTGTTGGGAGCTCACTATGTTTTAAGCTCCCAGTGACATGATGACAGTGCTGCCTGCCTTCCTAAATTGTGCAGCCCATATCAGTAGTGTGTTACAAATGGTAGTAAGGGACTGGAAAGTGGTATGTGCTTTGGTAGTGCTTCTTCATTTCATTACACTTTGATCAGAGGAAAATTAACTTGTATCTTAATCTCATCCTTAATATTTAAGGTTCTATTTATTCTATTGGACTATGTATTGGCAGATTTTTTTAAGAGACATTTTTCTAATATCTGGTGTAAATAAATTCAGAAGACCAGCTCTTTATTGATTCTTTATTTCTTTTTTGTGTTACTGCCTTTCCTTACATCCAGAAGAAACTGTTTTGTCTTCTACTACCAAGCAAATTTCATGTAATTACTGAGCAGTCTGAAGAATTCAAACCCTTTTACATCCCTAGGGGAAATAAAGATTATTACTCAATGAGGACCATATGTATAGCTTTGAGGAAGAGAGGCGGTAGAGACACAGAACGGGCTTTTATTCTGTATGAAAAGTGATTTTCTTCTCCATGTGGAACTTTCTACAATATTTATCTTCTCTGTATTTTTTATTTCCATAAAGAGGTAGTAAGCATATGCACAGTTATTTTGCCAGTAGCTAAGTACTGCCTAAGGATCTCAAGCAAAGGTTTTTATCATATTTGCATACCCTTACAATGCATGGGTGATACTTTTTTGGTGATAGATGTCCAGGCATCATGTCTCAGTATACCACGTTTTATTTGGCCATGCTTGGTGTAAAAGCAAAGATGTGGAAGTTCCCTGTGGTCCTGGCGATATTTTCTTGTTTCATTTGTTTGATAGAATCTACTTACTGGTGAGATTAGCCCTGCCAATAGGAAGTCTTATTATATCAAAAATTTATATTAAAATATTTTCCATTTTCTATGCTTATGGTTGCAGGTACAGGGGTATGTTTAACATAGGAATGTGCTTTGGCATGTCAGCATGTTTACAAAAGCAAGTGTACAGCTCAGAGCAACATTAAGAAATGTGCAAAACGAGACTGTGATGGACATAATGGAGCATATCCAACATGTTCAGCTGCTAGTGAATGTAAGCTAAAAAGCTTGCTGTGAAATATGAGTGCCCTGAGCTTACTAATGTTCATATTAATATGAGAAAAATCCTCTAAAATATTGCAGTTTTTCTTATGCTGGCTTGCAAAAGCTGTATAGTTATTCCTGCTTGTGCTGAGGTCCAACATGGTTTCTGCAGTGTAGGAGCAGATAAATGCTAAGCAACATATTTCTGTTTGTGATGACCGATCTTAGAAACAAAAAGGAAAAGATCACAGTCTTAAGAGTCTGGCTTAAGAAAATCATAGGATGGCTTAAATTGAAAGGACCTTAAAAATCATCTTGTTCCAATCCCCCTCCCCCTGCCATGGGCTTGGTTGCCAACCAATAGACCAGGCTGTCTAGGATCCCCTCCAATGTGGACTTGAACACTTTCAGGGTTGGAACATACACAGCTTCTCTGGGCAACCTGTTGCAGCACCTCACCACACTCCTAATATCTAACTTAAATCTCCCATCTTTTAGTTTAAAGCCATTCCCGCTTGTCCTGTCACTGTCAGGCAATGTAAAAAGTTGTCCTTCCTCCTACATTTAAACTTCCTTGAAGTACTGGAAGACTGCGATGAAGTCTCCCAGAGCCTTCTCTTCTCCAGCCTGGACAAGCTCGGTTCCTTCAATCTTTCTTTGTAAGAGAGGTGCTCCAGCCCTCTGATCAACTTTGTGGCCCTCATTTGGACCCACTCCAAGGGCTCTGCATCCTTCTTGTTCTGGGGGTCCCAGGCCTCCATGTAGTACTTTAGATAGGACTTCACAAGAGCGAAGAAGAGGGAGAAAATTATTTCTTCACACTGCTGGCTCATGACGAGCTGTTTGTTCACTAGGACCCCCAGATCTTTCTCCTCAGTGCTGCTTTCAAGGATTTCTTCTCATAGTCTGTACTATGCCCCCAACCCAAGTGCAAAACCTTGTGCTTGGCCTTGATGAACCTCATTAGGTTTCTGTGACTCATTTTTCAAGCTTGTCCAGATTGCTCTGGATAGCATCCCTTCTTTTTACTGTGTCAACTGGTGTCATCAGCAAACATGCTGAGGGTGCATTCCATCACATGGTCAAGATAGTTTATAGAGATGCTAAAGAGCACCTGTCCCAGGATAGACCCCTGGGGCACGCCGTCAGAAAGTTACCCACAGTGGACACCTGGAGTCTCCTGTGTTGCTTGCAGCTCTACTTGTTTTCCCCATGAAATCTAGTCTAAAGATTTGGTGATAAGCCCAGCCAGCTTGGCACTCAGTTTATTCCTGTGCCTTCTGGTCACTTGCATCCCATCCAGTGTCAGTGAGCTTGGTCTCTCAGAGATGCATCCAAGAGTGCTGATGAAGGCCAAGGAATGACCATTTGACACCTTATTATAAGCAGTTATAAGGCAGAGCAAAGTGTTTTGAAAGTGCTTCTTGTAGCAGGCAAAGAAATAGTAGAACCTAAGAGATGGAAAATTAAACTGGGAAAAATTGTAGTTATTGGAATAGTCCACTGAATATCTGATTACTTGTAGCCATTAAACAAAGACAGCAAGTCTCCTTTTACCACAAATTATTGCATAGATGAAGAAATTATATTTCACAGTTTATTCAGGATTTTAAACTGAATATTAAGTTTCATATCCAAAACCTTATGAAAGAAATAAGCATGAGCTCAATAGCTGTTGGAAATGTATGAAAGAGGATGGTAGAAATAAGAAAAGAATGGCTCTGTGAGGTAGAGACTGAGAATGGTCTTTAGAAAAGTAGATTTGATTTTTGTCAGTGCTTCAAATATTGTGAGATATGGGGCAAATGGTTCAATTTTACCTCTGTTTCTATTATTAAGTTAAGAGCTGCCAGTTTCTACTGTGATTTCTTTTAAAAACTGATCTATTTTATGATGCATAGCACAGTAGGAGTTTTCTATTAGTTAGGGTCTCTAAGTGGAGTTTTTGGTAATGATATGTATGTTACTTCAGTGAAGTAATAGTGAAGCCTCAAAATTGAAATTAAGAGCAGTATAGGAAGTTGTGAAATGGAACTTGCACTGAAACTTCATTGAAGAATTTGGAACGGGGATTCTCAATGGCTTCAGAAAAAGTTTTAACATTTTATTTCAACCTCAAACTTTTTGCAGAATTTTTATTTAATTTTTATTCATGATGCCTGGGGAGTCACTGTTTCCTTTTCAGTTCAGGGGTCCCTAACTAAAACCTTTAATCTGGGTCAGTCCACCCAGAAAAGTCTGGTGGCAGCCTTCTCATCTAACATTCTTGTTTACAATAGGAATACAAAATCACTAATTGCTGTTTATTATAAGAAAAGGTGTAGTTTCAACTTTACTTTTAAACATATTATAATGAAGGGGATGTTTCAGCCCTAGGCTGGACATCTGTGCTTAGTTCACCTCAGCCACAGGGTGGACATCTGTGCCTTGTTCTTTCATCTTCTCCAAAGGCACTTTATCCTTACAGAGGTGAGCTTCAGAACAGAATGCAGATAGACCTCTTCCACCTTTTTTTTTTTTTTGTACTAGCCTTATTCCCCATCTGTCCACTTATTACATTTAAGATGTGCTTTCCATTGGTAGTTTGGATTTGATTCACATTTTGTTATGATAGCAAAGTTGAAACAATAAAAAAAAAACCTCTGTCAATAGTACAGAGATCTCTTAGTTATTTGTATTTTCTTTCCTGTTCGACTGCTGGGAAACTAGCTGAACCCAAAGAGAAGGGTTTAAATTGCTTAGGTTTGCATGGATTCAAAAGGCAAAATTTTTTTGGAGGAAAAATGAATTCTAAGTCAGTAGATAAATTTAAAAACTCCTTAACATATCCACACCTGGTTTTTTCCTTTTATATTGATGAGGTTTCCCTTGGTCAGAATACATGACGTGCTATCTTCTTGCATCTACTTTCTATCTTTTTTGAATTATACGTGAAATGTTTTTCAATGAGATATGACTGCATTAAGAGGCAAGGAAGAATTGTTCTTACAGTTCAGATTTTTTCCTATTCTTTCTTTCTCCCTTTTTGATCTCTTATACATATTTATGATGGCTTTTCAAGGATGCTTGTGGGATCTGACACAATAGGAAGGAGTTTACATCATCTTCTAGCATAGGAAAGGTGTGCTGAAACTACTTTCCTAAACGCTTGTGCTCTGACTGTTAGATTACTTCCATGCCAATTGACTTCTATGCAAAATACTGGCAAATACATTGCTATTTCTTGCAAGTCCATTAAGACGTCCAGGAAGAGGAGTGAGTTAAGTGTTTGGTAGTTTGGGGAACAATTTTCAGCATCTTTACAAGTGCATTTAGAGTCAGTATTTGCAATGAATGAGGATGCTCTCTGAGACTGTAGAAAAGACGTACAACTCAACAAGAGATGGCAGATGTTATGATACAAATCATAAGAGAGTCCTTACGGAGACTTTAAATAGGCATGAAGGTAGACTGGAAGCAGGCTTATTAAAAATCTAACTTCTTCATAATTAAATGATGATGGTGGAAGCTGGGGACACAGATTGAGCTGGACCATAGGACAAAGTCCCAAACTTTAACTCTTGTCTTCAGAATAAATTGCAGATATGTCACGATCTTGCTTCATACATAGATTCTGCATTAATCTCAGAGTTTCTCCATTTGTGCTTTGTTTTTTGTTTTTTTGTTTTTTTTCACAGAAGTCATACTGAACCAGTTAGGAAGCATGTTACTTTTGTAACTGTGATAAATGCAAGAATCTGTAGTAGTGGATGTTGAGTTTTGATAGCTGCGCTATGCAAAAGGGTCAGAAGATAGTAAACCTTTGAAAAAAGATGTATTTCTCCAAGGATAATTTGGTGCAAACCAGAGTAGGATCTGTCTCAAACTGTTAAAAAGAAATGCATGATGAAACATTCATCTTTTATGTTATCCTCAGAGGAACTAGGCAGTATGACCGCAGAAGCAACGTTGCAGGAGCAGGATGGGTCTTGCTAAGCCAAGCTTTCTTGCTGCTTCTTTTGAAGGCAAAGCAATATCCTTTGGAGTGCACTATATATGGTTTAATTTATGGATTTGGTTAAAAGTATTTGCAGAAGTTCCACTTCACAGACTCCTGCTTAAGCTGAAAGCTGCAGTTAGCCAAGGGAGAACATAAGAGTGGATACAGAGGATAAAGACTAGCTAAAAAAAAATGGAAACAAGCAATTGCTTGTCAGAAAAGCACTTCTAAATTGGATAGAAGTATTAAGTAGGGTTCCCAAAGGGGCAGTCCTTGAACATAGACAGTGCCTAATCTATATACATGACTGACAGGGAGAATGAACTAGTTAGTTGCTGATGAAACTAAATTTGGAGCAGCAGAGGCTGCAAACAAACAATAAGGGAGACTAGGAAGGATTCTAGGCCGAAGTATGAGCCCTGGTGTATTAAATGAGCTTTAATACAGACAGATATACAGCACAATAGAGCAAACAGGCAAAGTGTCCAAAAGAATAAAAGTTAATTTAAACTATAAAAGAATGTAACTACACAGCTGTAACTTCCATAGCCTATGTAGGACAATGCAATGGGCAAGCAGAAAACACATCTTACTTAGATTATTACCCATGAGCTCACCATTCTGATAAGCAGTACCAGATTTATTTTTTTGTGTTTACATACCTGATTACTTGGGTCACAAAGGATTATTCCTAATCCTTTTTCTGATACTATTTCTTTATATCAGTGAATTGATTGTGAGGCAGTTCTAACCACAGAATTCAAAATTCTGAAGTAGCAAGGCACTTGGGGTAATTCTGTGGTAAAAAGAATTTTTTCACAATCCCTTTATCTATCACTAAGAATCCAGTCATACGGTGAAAAGTGAAGTTCTGAACTATCAAATATAAAGAGCAAATTTTTTTCAGGTATTTTTTTCCAGTGTTTTTTTGGCAAGGTTAATACATCTATAGGACAAACAAGGACATGGTACTCAGCACTGCTGAGCCTGCATCTCAAGTACTGTGTTCAGTTTTGGACGTCTTGCTACAAGAAAGACTTTGAGTCCCTGGAGTGTGCCCAGAGAAGGGAAACAAAGCTGTGAAGGGTCTGGAATACAAGTCTTATGGGGAACACCTGAGGGAACTGGAATTGTTCAGTTTGGGCAAGAGGGCTCACAGAGACCTTATCGCTCTTTACAATGACCTGAAAGGAAGCTGTGACAAAGTAGAGTTTTACCTCTGCTCCCTGATAACCGCAATGGGATGAGAGAGAACGGCCTTAAGTTCTGCTGGGGGAGGTTCAGGTTGGATATTAGGAAAGATTTCTTCTTGGAAACAGTGATGAGTTATTAGAACAGGCTGCGCAGGGGCTGGTGGAGTCACCATCCCTGGATGCATTCAAGAGGACAGATGTTGCACTGAGTGATATGGTTTGATTGGCATAGTGGGAATAGGTTCACCGTTGAACTTGATGATCTTAGTGATAGTTTCTAACATTAATGATTTATGGTGTTACTGATGATAAAGTTTGGGATGGCCACATGGCAGGCAGTAATAGTTTGTTTCTTGGTACTGTGATCACATGCATCCACATGGCTCTTGAACTAATATGTTGTGCTGGGGGGTGTTTGTTTTTTTTAATTTTACTGTCTTCAAACTGTATTAACAAATGTATTAAAAAATGAGTTAAAGTATCTATCATGTTAATCTGCTATGGGTACAATGAAAAATACATTATGAAATGCTGCCCATCCAGTTGTAGGCCATGTATCAAAAAAAAAAAAACAGCAAAAACTTCAAGGTGAGTTACATAAGCAGGCCCATTTGTACTACTGTTGCTGAAAGTACAGGAAGTATGAACCACCTTCTTTTTGCCACAGGTTCAGATCCCACAGGCAGACTCCATGGGCTCCGCTAACAGTTCACAGTTCTGCCTTCTGCCGTACATATATCTAGTCAGCCTCTTCTCATGTAGGTGCATGGTTAGTATTCAGACCATTCTCAGGGCAAAGAGAAAGCATTCAGGTATTGGAGCATGTCTTTATTGCCTGAAAAGTTATATCCCGTGTTTAAAGAAAAGACAACAAGGCAAATATGAGTGCTCTGCTATCTGAATCCAGCAAACAGAACATAATTAGATGTTGTGGTTCTTCCTCACCAAGATATAAGGATATATAAATCCAAGGTCCCTGTCCCTGATTTCTGTGAGTTACAGGCCTTATTTTGCAATTTTTTGTTCTTACACAATACCCATAAGACCACTGGACATTTATGCACAAACTTAGCCTCTTTTTGCTGTGATCCCCTTAAAATCTTGCATGGGTCTTTCACGCAGCGCACACTGTGGAACTGATGGACAAGTGAGACTCCAAAGAAATCAGTGCAGCAAAGCAAAGCATTTTGTTTCCGTTGGTAGTGCAGTTATATTTTATTGTCCTTTCTGCCTTGGCTGTCACCTTGGACAGCTTTCTGGCTCCAGCTCATGTGGGTTAATCACAGTTACTGGGGCAGACACAGCGTTGTATACAAATAACTATAGTCAGCTCAGAGAAGGAAAAAAATCAATAGTAACTCCATGTAATTTTATTTTTGTTTTTGAAATGGACTTGCAAGTGGTTTTGGTAATGATTTAAATTGCATCTCAGAACTGCTTTTAATTATGATTAAGAAGAGTATTAAAGTTAACAAGATACAATTAAATACCAGTTTATTTAGTTTGGATTTGTTGCTGATTAGCGGTTATGCACGATGTGCATTTTTAATATTCTTAAATCCTGAATTAATGGTTTGGATAATCAATTGGTATTTAACATACTAATATTTTTAATCTCAAAATGCAAATAAAAGCATGCAGTTCTGAGTCACGTTATATCTGCTCCATCTATTGTAGGCCTGAAACCTAGTACTGTGCAGAGCAAAACTTCAGGAACTCCTTTGAGTGAAATTTAAAGGCAGCTGAATATTTTGGACATGCCTGTGTTTAAAAGAGACCAGTGGTGATTCAGAGAGAGTGACTTTAACCTCCATTCTCCCTTGAGCTTTATACTGCACATAATTCAGCTTAGTCTGAGGTCTGGGATCTTCATTGCTGCCATTTTATCACCACTTTTTAAAGTGCTGTCATTACGTACACGTCATGCTTCTAAGAAAGCCTATTCTAATGGAGTATCCATTACACTGAAGAACTATTTGTTTTGTATTTTTGGATTATTTTTTTTAATGGAGTGTCTTAGAATGCTGCTGCCTGGTGCATGCAAGCTGATATTTCTCATTTGTGCTTAAAATACTGCTTATTTGCTAGTTGTTGTTAGCTGTGTTTATTTTCATGGTGTCTCTGGTATTTCCAAAAAGATATTTTTTGTCCATGCACAGGGTTTTCAGCAAATACTGATAAGGCAATGATATCTTCAGTTATGAACAGTGGTGCAGTTCATTTTTTTCAGTCCATTTTACAAATACCTTGATCTGAAATCCCAGTGCCAATAAAGCTCCTGTTTGGATTGATTGCATGTTTCAACTGAACAAAGAATGCTACTGTGCTTTTTTTTTCTATACCATAACTTGGACATCTGTGCAAGCTACTATGAAGACTGCCTTTTTGTACTTGCAGAGCAGCACAGGTCTCAAACACAAACAACGGCTGTTTTCATCCACCAAAGCATCCTGCATACTTTTCAATATCTTCCTCTGCTCTCCTACTTACTGTGAAAAGCATTCTATCACTGCAGTCCCTTTAACTACCTCAGTAATCAGAAAAATGCACTTGAGCTCTTCTTACATGAGCCTGTTGAATAGCTAGCACTTGAAATTAAGGGACCTCAACAAACTGCTGCATTACTTGAATGCCCTTTGAGATCTCTGGCTACCCAGATACCTTGATGCTTCAAACGCATGTGTTTTAAGTATTGGCTTTTGGATGCAGAGCAGGAAGAGGGGACTTTTGTCTCTGCCCAAAGCAGAGACATCCCTACAAGAGAACAGCAGGTCACGTTTGGGATATTTTCAGTTTTTTCAGTTTCTCTTCCTGTAGATCTATGTGCATGCAGTTTTATTCTCACAAATGAACAATATAGATTCAGACCTTCCCTTATATCCTGGTATGCTTTCTTTGATTCTTTACAAATGCTTCAAAACAGGCATTGTCAGTCCTATTTATCTTTCAAATTTGAAAAATATTTGATTTTTTTTAAGCTAAGTATGTAATTAAAAATTAATGTTCTGAGGAGTCCTGCAGTTTTCATTTTAAAGCAATGATCTAAATTAATAGAAGCCTTGGAGTTTTATGGATTTTAATTCAGTCTTGGGGAATCCTGAAAGTGGGAGAGTTATTGTAACTCTTATGGGATTTATCAGAAAAAATATATGTGCATAATGGCTATGTGCATGCTTCTGATATTGTGACATGTACAGTTTTTGCATGTAGAAAAACAATTTTTTTCATGAAGGCTATAGATTTTTTTCCTGTATCTTCCTGTTATAGTTCAGCATAGTACAAAGCAATGTCCTTGTGCAGGAATAAGAGTGGAAGCTTGCTGCCCACTTAGAACTAGAGTTGTCATCTACACTGAGCTCTGCCTAAGCCCAATAAGACAGCATCAAGTCCATAAGTCCTTCTGAGGTCCCTTTGCAATGTCTAAAAGTAGCTCTTCTAAGAATACTCATTGAGTCCTTCTCCTATTCTTCGTATGAAACAATCACATCAGAAAAAGACAGTAGTAAGCAGCTCTGGGAACCATCCATCCTCTTTTCAGTAAAACTAAGTGCTTATTCTTGCCACTCAAGCTTCTTTAAGATAATATACCTGAATTATTTTCAAGCTCATTTAGCTCAAGTTAGCCATGCCTCAGTGCCTTATGCTAGTTTAACAGAGCAACTGTATATGTTGTTCACAGGAAGCTTTCATTAGATCCAATGTAAATGATAAGCACAAAAATAGACTGTCCCTGAATACCGTAAGGCGAGCCGTAGGGGAAGAAGACCAGTGTGGATGAGCCAGGAACTACTGTTGAGACTCAGGAAGAAAAAGAAAGTCTATGTCCTCTGGAAGAAGGGACAGGCTACTAGGGGAAATTACAAGGAAGTTGCTAAGGTATGCAGGGAGGAAGTCCGGAAGGCAAAAGCCCATCTTGAACTCAGACTGGCCAGTGCAGTAAAGGAGAATAATAAATTCTTTTACAAATATATCAATGGCAAAAGAAGACCCAAGGGTAATTTCTATTCCTTAATTGATGCAGCGGGGAATGTGACCATGGAAGGAAGACAAGGAGAAGACTGAGGTCCTCAACGCCTTCTTTACATCTGCCTTTAATAGTCAGACCAGTTATCCTCAGGTTACTTTGTGCCCTGATCTGGAAATCTGGGCTGATACGCAAAATATCCCCACAGAGATTCAGGTGGAGGCGGTTAGGGAGCTCCTCCTCCACCTGGACTGTCACAAGTCCATGGGACTGGATGGGCTTCATCCTAGGGTGCTGAGGGAGTTGGTGGAGGTGATTGCTAAGCTGCTCTTGGCCATCTATCAGTGCTTCTGAATGACTGGAGAGGTTCCAGAGGACTGGAGGCTTACTGATGTGACTCCCATCTACAAGAAAGGCCGTAAGGAGGATCCGGGGAACTACAGGCCTGTTGGCCTGACATCAGTGCCAGGGAAGGTCGTGGAACAATTCCTACAACTTTCTCTGTTGGATAAGGAACTGGCTGGAGGGCCATGCTCAACGGGTGGTGTTCAATGGAGTTAAGTCCAGCTGGTGACCCGTTTCAAGTGGTGTCCCCCAGGGGTCAGTGCTGGGGCCCATCCTGTTTAATATCTTTATTGATGACTTAGATGCGGGGATTGAGTGTACCCTGAGTAAGTTTGCAGATGACACCAAGTTGGGAGGTGGTGTTGATCTGCCAGAGGGTAGGGAGGCCCTTCAGAGGGATCTAGATAAGCTGGCTCACTGGGCTGAGGTGAATGGGATGAGGTTTAACAAGGCCAAGTGTCGGGTCCTGCACTTTGGCCACAATAACCCCATGCAGTGCTACAGGCTTGGGGATGAATGGTTGGATGACTGTGAAGAGGAAAGGGACCTGGGGGTGTTGGTTGATGCTTGGCTGAACATGAGCCAACAGTGTGCCCAGGTGGCCAAGAGGGCCAATGGCATCCTGGCCTGCATTAGAAATAGTGTGGCCAGCAGGAGCAGGGAGGTAATCGTCCACTTGTACTCAGCACTAGTGAGGCTGTGTTCAGTGTTGGGCCTTTCACTACAAGAAAGACATTGAGGCCCTGGAACAAGTCCAGAGAAGGGCAACGAAACTGGTGAGGGGTCTGGAGCACAAGTCTTATGAGGAGCGGCTGAGGAAGCTGGGATTGTTCAGTCTGGAGAAAAGGAGACTCAGGGGAGACCTCATTGCACTTTACAACTTCCTGAAGGGGGATTGTGATGAAAAAGGGTCTGACCTCCCAGGCAAATAGTAGGACCCGAGGAAATGGCCAGAAGTTGTACCAGAGGAGGTTTAGGTTGGACATGAGAAACTTTTTCCCTCAGAGGGTGGTCAGGCACTGGAATGGCTGCCCAGGGAGGTGGTGGAGTCGCCATCCTTGGCATTGTTCAAGAGGCACCTGGATGAGTAGCTACGAGATCTGGTTTAGTAGCTTGTGGTACTAATAGGAATGGGAAGGCAGTTGGACTAGATGATCTTGCAGGTCGTTTCCAACCTTGTGATTCTATGATTCTATGATGAACTGCATTGTCAACCACATTTCTAGTTGTAGTTACTAGCCCAGTTAGTTCAACTGTAAAGTACCAATTAACTGAATTTAGATTTTAATGGAGAGCAAGGAGCTTGGGGAAGGCAGGCTGTGGCATTTCCAAGGAGAACAAAATGATGGTGAGAAGCTGAGACTAGGCTGTGAGGTTAGCGTGCTAGACTAGGGCTCCAGAAACAGGGACCAATTTTTCTTTGTTTATTATGTAGTAGAGTGTTGAAACTTTATTAGACCTTTGTTTCTATGCTTTCTTCATCGCTTTGTCTCTATTAGGATGAGAATTATGTCTTCTTGTATTAGGAAGCCTCGACTTTACTGAGACCTCCAGGCACCGCCATGCCAGAAATAAATAATACAAAGAGAGACTGGTGCCTTATAACCATTAGTAGAAAAGTTCTTCTCAATTTTATTCACCTTCAACCAATTTATAGGGAATATTTTACTTGGCAAATTCTGTGACTTATTCACATTTCCAAGGCCAAATTACTCTGAAAACTTGTTTGTCTGCCATTTACTGAATATAAAATATAATTTAAAATACTAACAGCCTTTTCTGTTTCCCCCTTCTCTTTCTGCTATGTTTCTATTATGGTTGTACTTAGGGAAATGAGTCAAAATCTGAACAATCACAGAGCTATTGGAAGGAGATATGACAGATGAATTTGGCCAAGACCAGTAGAAAAAGATCTGTGATTGGTTTCAGTATTGCAATTGCATTGTATCTCCTGCTGTGTTTTCCTTTTTTTAACCACACTGCCTGAAGTGTTTCCACAAAATAATTAGATTAATGTCCATGCATTTTTTTTCCCCTGTGGCTTTGAGAAGGCAGTAGCATTGCATCCTACCAGACAGACTGGATTTGCTTGCTATTCTTAGGTTAGAGAGCAGCAGACCCTAAAACAAAATGAACGGTAAATTCATAGTAACATTTAAATTGCACTTCCTGTCTTCTTTCTCTAAAATTAATTAAAATTTTGGCCTATTTTTTTCTCTGAGAAAAGCTCTTTCTGATGTCAGAATTATTATGATCACTAATGTTGTTTGTTTAGACAAAAGACAAAGCTTTTCTGTACATTACATGTCCATTGCATATATGGTTTTATCGGGTTCTTTGAAGAGGAGGATGACTGCAGTTGAAAGAAAATGTATTTTTGTGTGAGAGATCTTGATTTAGATGTTCTTTACATAAATGGGATTCTCCCTAAATATAGTAAGTAAAACAATTGCTTAATAACAAGGCATATTTCTGAACTCTGATTGGCTTGTGTTTTCCTGTCGGAGGATGAAGAGTAGAATTTTTAATGTTCCCTGTACAGCAATTGATTGAAAGGTAACTTAACTAGACCAGTGGAATTTGTTTATAAAATTTATTTGTGTGTTCATTGCCAGCATAAGGATTGGTAGGACAGAGACATATATCTAAAATGTTAAGAGCCTTTTGCTCACTTAGCAGGAAATAGGTTTTAGTCCCATTCAGTAATTTTGCTTGGTTTTTGCTTTTATTTGAAAGACAAAGAGAAAACCGTATTGTTGTTTGTCTGATGAAATAAGATATAACCTCTGTTTCACTTTTTGTTGTGCAGGGAGAAAGACTCAAGTCTAGGCTCTGTGAAATAGATTAGTTTTCTTAAAAAAACTGTTTCAAAAAAAAAACCCTAAGATTTCAGTGTAAAAAAAGTGTTTCTAAAAATCTGTCATCCCCTCTTCATCTTTCTTCTATCATCATTTCTCGCAGTAGTACCTGCAAAAAAAAAGTTCTTCTTTCCAGCTTTCTATGTCAGATGTGAATATTGCCATTCCTTACTAAAGCAGACCTGGCTGCCCAAATCTCCAGTGGAATTTAAGCAGGAATCTGTAACAACTGTGAGAAGTTTGGTGTCCTCCGTTGTTTTAACACCCATCACATGAAGAAAGAAAGAATTTAGTAAAGGTCCGTTATATTTATGTTCCTTTTGCTCATAATTTACTTTGAGGCACTGAATCTATATCATAACATGTTATTTAAGAGACAGTAATAAAACCATATGATTCTACTGTATGTTTTGCTTTTATCGAGATGTGATTTTTTTCTTAATCTACTTGATGGTTGTATCTAGGTTATCTCTCTTTTGTATCTCAGAAAAGGATTTTGCTAATTTTTCCATGATTTTACATGGATTATTTACTAAGATTTGGATCTTTATTCTTAGCTAGATCAAACATTCTTGTCCTCCTTTTTAACCCGAAAATTGCTTTCCTCTCATAGAAGATCCCATTTAATCACTGTATCACATGACTAAATAAAATCTAACATTGCCATCTAGTGTCCAAATATTGGACTATATAAACTTTTTTTAATTCACTGGTACCAGATGGCCTTTCTTACAATACTGGGAATATTACTTAGAACTGTGGGGATGCTCAGTAGATGAAAATGCTGTTTGTTTCCATTGCAATTTTTTTTTTTTTTTAAGGAATATTTTTTTGCCTAACTTCATTATACTGTTAGCATCATAATGACATTAAGTGCTTGGTAATGCTAAAAATCTTAGCTTTTATGTAATTTCAGTAGGATTGTGATCAGTGTTGTGAAGAGTAGCTGGGGTAGGAAATCTAAAGAATGAACTATTTATACAGCTCTTCTGACTGCTCTGCTAGGAGCTGTCTGAAGTGTTAACTCAAATTAAGGCTTTAGTACAACGTCTGGTTCAACTATAAAAACTGGGGAGAGTAACCCAACAGTTCCGGGACAGGAGTTGATAGTAGAAAGCAATGTTATTGAAGCAGGGAGGAAGGAAAACAGTTCAAGAAAATATGTTATTACTGTCTTGCTTTTGGATTTTTCTTTTGTTGTTCTTGAGTTTTGGGGTGGTTGGTTTGTTTGTTTCATTTGATTTAGTTGTGGGCTTCACTTTGTTTTTGTTTAACTTTCTTTCCAAGAAGAATAGCAGTTTCATTACCTTGATGATGCATTTGCACTGATAGGCAAGCCATGGCTTTGCAAGGGAAAACTTGAAAATCATCTGGCAGCTCCAGCTACCCACAAACTGCATTATGAATTTGCTCCTGAATACAAAGAAGAGTTGTGTCTTCCTGGAGAAAGTCCATTTCTTAATAGTGAACCCAGAGATCCTGCAGAACTGGTTGTCCATGGCTGTGCGTTCATGTGCCGTTCCAAGTGCTTGTAAAACAGCTTAAGAGTATGTAATGAATGGTGGATGTATCTCTTTTAAAGATGCATTGATTTCAGGTCTATCCACTCCTTAAGTAAAATGAACTGTCATGCTGAAAGCTTCTTTCAAAACTGCATCCTGATAGCCCCAAGCAGACTGTCAGAGTGTGTGTTTATCTACTGCTCCATTGCACCCTCATGATTTACTCCCTTGCATGCATTCCCACTATCGATCTTTCTTGCCTGCTTTCTTCAAACACAAATACAAAGCATTTCCTTGTGAAACAAGGTACCTTAACCACCTTTACTTCTGAAGAGTTCTTTATGTCTGCCCACACAGGCAGTGCCTGCTGGCAGCCTGCAGATTTCCTCTGGGTCCCCCAGCCACTGGGCTCAGGGCAATGGAGGGAGCAGGTGTCAGCTCCCAAATGCTGGAGCAGTTCAGAGGAACTACAGAGCACTTCACAGCCAAGCTCTGCAATGTGGTCATAGATAATCGGTGTAACTTTATTATTTTCCTGAAGCTAAGATATATTTTGCTCATATTTAGGAGATTTCTTAATATTTAGGAGACTTTCTTAATCTTGCCACGAGCATAGAAGGTCAACAGATGTCCAAAAATCCTTCTGGCATCCTCCTCAATAAAAATATTGGCAGGCAGCTGTTTTTTGTTGAATTCATTCTCAGTCTTTGAAATTTATTGTTAAAACTTCAAGCTAGGAGATGATGAAATAAATGGGCAATGTTGGTTAATGTGTCTTTATGCCCATGTATTTCTTCAGTTCAGAGAAGCTTCACTTCTCTTCAGATTCTGAACACTTATTGATTGCTGCAATGAATATTTTATGTTTACTGCCTTGTTTATATAATACTCATATGGTTCGTGTTTCCAGTTTATTCTTTTGACTAATGAAATGATACAAGTCCTGAAAAAAATACTCCAGATTGCCAAATCACATTGCAAGCTTTGCTTGCATGACAAAAGCAATTCTAGTTTGATTTTGTTTTAGTTTTTTTCTTCCTATCTGTTTTTGTTGTTGTTATTTATATTTCCTGTTCAGTGAGAACTAATGAAACTTTAAAAGTATCCTTTTGTAGGTTCTTATTGTTTCATTATTTAATTTCTAGGTAATAATTGCTGCATGGTTGTAATGTCCCTGTTCCTATAATACATACACAAATTAATTTAGCAAATCTTCAGACCCAGGGAAGTTATGTTTATTTAGCATGGAAACACCATCTTGGGGCTAACAGATTTGGAAGCAAATTCACTCTATTTTATCATAGCATTTTATCATTGGCTTCCTTTTATATATTAGTAGCATGCTTGCATTTCTCTGCACTGTAACTTGCTGCAGATACCCATGCATTATGGTATAGGGAATTATTTTGTTTTTCTAATTTTTCCTCTTGTGCTGTCATGAGATGTGTCAGTAAACCCACAGCAATAATCTCAGTAGCTCTGTTGGGTAATATATGTGATGTAGCTGGAGCAAGATTAGTCCTTCATTTTTTGATACGCTCAAAGACACAATAAATAACATGTGAATTAGCCCTTCACCTCTTGAAATAGCTACCGATTCTCATCCCAAACAAAGTGATATTAGAATTGCAAATCATCTTGAATATCATCAAGCAATCAAAACCTAATATAGAGAGGTAAGCAGAGAGAAAGCACATACTGTGTTCTCTCGGCTTAGTGGAATAAAGCCTGCTACTTTTGCAGTCATACTTCCATTTGATCTATTTCTGTTTTTGTGATGAAAAATCTCAATCTGATGATTTATTAAGAAATAAAAGACTATACTCTGGCTATTTTATTTTGTAAATAATATTTTATAAGCATCTGTTACAGATTGGTCACAGCAGTATTTCTATTTAAATTCTGTTTCCCCAGAAAGCATATGCTGAATGATCTTTTGTGTTGTTATAAAGAGTTTAGAATCACTTATTAAATATCTCATATTTTTTTTCCCTTTATTTGTCATATTTCCTATGTCTCTCAAGAAAGCTTCCTACCAGACCATGGAATTAAGAGATTTTTTATTTTTTATTTTTTTATGCTAAGGGAAAAACCGAAGCACTCTAAAGCTATTTGAATGTAGGTACAAGCATTAAAAAGTAATAAGCCCCTAGGAAGCAAATGTTAATGCCATTTGAAGAATGAGCAGTTGTTGTGCACCTGGCCATCTGTTAAAATATGTGACTGTTAAATATTTGTTATTTATTGAAGCTCATTATTGTGAAGTCATGTAAAAATTACTACTGCTCTTTTAGGAGCTGTTTTTCATAAAGGGAAAAAATAAGTTGACAGTGTATGTTATTAATGCCAAATAACATTGTAGAAAAGTAAAATGTTAGTAGTTACCTGTTCCTGGAGGTGAGAAACAGGACTGGAAATACAGGAGATCTCAACCTTCTAAGTGAACCCTCAGGCGTGCTATTTTCAGCAGTTATTGTGTCTCATTTGCATGTGGCTTTGTAAGCTGTTTTTCTTGATTAGGTTCTTCACAATAACTTCTGAATAAGTTTTTCAGACAGTTGCACTTAAAGCACTCAAAGTCATGGTGCTGTTAACTACTGTCTGTTTTCACTTAAGTTTCAAACTGGCACATTACATGCATGTTGGGCTGCCTAGCGGAATGGTTCTCCATACTCCAAAGCTGCTGTATTTCTTGTTCTAAGGCAGTACAAATCTTGCCACCTGTTTTGATTACTTCTCTTCCTTTGTTTCATAAAAAGCAGAACTGCGAGGTAGGTTTCTCACAAACTCGATTCATTTTTATTTCTAGCCTTCTATCAGAAATAACTTAGAGCCTCTATATAAACATGTTTGGTTTAACAGCCGCACTGTGGATCTGTGTCGCTAAAACTATCGCTGTATTGGGAGAGTCTGCGAATTGTTAGCGGTAGTAATCAGTCATTCAGATAAATTTTTTTCTGCTGGAAAATTCTCAGGCTGTGGTATGTTGCTTACATGAATTTAAC
This sequence comes from Perdix hodgsoniae, assembly GCA_035772895.1. NCBI lineage: Eukaryota > Metazoa > Chordata > Aves > Galliformes > Phasianidae > Perdix > Perdix hodgsoniae. The sequence goes on from JAPSGF010000053.1 coordinate 4,753,797, forward strand.
ACTAATACTTCATTTTATCTGTTTTCCAATTTGGCAACATCTGCTTGAGATTAGGTCCTTGATACAGGATCTGTGTGGATGCCTGATAAGTATTTGTTTTCCTTGGGCAGCTTCAGCTCTTCTCTTATTTGATCACTTCAACTTCAAACTCTTCCTCAACTGATATAAAATGGGTAGTTTGATTCATTTCCATAAGGGGAATACATCTATTAAAGTTGCATTGAAAATCAGTACATAAAGGTATTGGTTTATGCAAGTTTGGATTTGCGTTGTTGCGTTTGAGACCAAGTCCATAGATGATAAATAGTCCTGGCTCATCAAGAAGGCAGAGGCTGTGATTAAGGAGCCCAGGAGTAAATTCTGACCAAGACAGGAGCTTCTGAACTCAGTCAGCTGAGGCTGCAGCTTATGCTCTCCTGTCATGGCAGATGAGTCTCACTGCATAGATGACACCAAGCAGAGGAAAGGGTGAAGCAGATCCCTCACATGTGAAGCTTATGTGAGGACAGAAAGGTAATATATAAAAAAGCAAAGAAAATAAAGAAAAGGCACCAGGGAAATAGCTTGGAATAAAATAAATGCATTTCAATCATGGCTCTTCTCAATCTATTTCAGGTCAAAACTTTTCCTGCTCCCTACATCAGTGCATCACCAGATTTCATCTTCTCAGCCTTAAGAGCTATTCTTTGATTGCTTTTCCTTAGGCTAGAATGCAGAATGTAGCAGTGTCATTTATTCTTTTTCAAAATGTACTTTTAAGCTTTCCTGCTGCCCATCCCCACTGTTATGACTAGTTAAATACTATTTGCTTAGCAATTGACTGAGTGCCAATCATTCAGATGGCATTTTAAATATTATGACTGATTTGAATGTTTTCCTTGAATGAGAAGTGATAACTGAAAGATATATATATACAAATAGCAATGAGTGTTAATTACTTGATTTAGTAACTGAAGTCCAAGGTATGATGCCGATGAGCTTTATACCAACTACTTCAATGTAATACCTGGAACATAGCTAGGAAATGATTCATGGGTTTAGATGAAAATGGGCACTTTCTAGAAAAAGGAGAAAAGGTGTTCTGCCATTGAGATCTGAACTTCTGCTCTAGATTTCTCAGGTCTCTCCTTAGACCTCTGGATAAATCATTTCTTCTCTGTAGTTCTATATTATTTTCTCATTCCCATCTTTTTTTTGTTGTTGTTCATTCAAGGAGATAATTTTTTCATCTTTTATAATTTATAATAATAATATGTCTTGGCACAATATAAATCTGATTGTTGTAAAATAGTTTTTTGAGGTCTTGCAAGGAAGGAACTGTCATAATCATGGGCTATTGTATCACTAAATCTTGCATATGCATGTTCCTTATTGGAACTGAAAATGTATTGCAAAAGCGTCATCTAATCTGGCAGATGAATGAAGTCTTGAAGATGAGAAGTAAATATAAAAGATTCATGTTCTAATCACAACAAATTTTGTTCAATTTATTAAACATAAACTCAGTTGGCAAAATTAACCATAGCTGAAAACTGAAAGGAAAAGATATACATGTATATCTATCTAAAATGAACACCTTGCAGTTGGTAGTCTGGGTTTGTTGTTGCTCCTGGTGAGGTTTGGTTGGTTGGTTTTTGTGTGTTTTTTTTTTAATTTGTTATTTTATCAGAGCTTTTGTCCATTCCATTTCTATCAGAACACGGTGATGGTTATGTTGTTTGAGGTCACAGACTCAGGATGGTCAAATATCTTTTCTCCCATGACAACTGGAAGCTGCAAGATATCCTGTAGTGGCTAATTATGAAATTATCGGTCTCTAAGGAAAAATTCTTCTTAACTGCATGAGCTGGCTTATTCCCCGAAGGAGTAATGTTTTATATTCCTCATATAATTACAGAAGGGAGCTTAGAAAGTACTGAAGGAAATACCTTTTCTAAAATAAGTGGATATAAGAAAATTATAAAATCCATTTTCTGTTGAAACATAGACACAAAATAACTAATGTGAAAAGCAGGTATAAGATAGGGGAAAAAAATCTTCAGATTTTCTCCTTTAATTTCAAAGTGTAGATGTGGATTTAATACTCTTGGGAAGTTAGTAAGACTGGGTTTCCTACTATCTGCTGAGGAGAGTAAGGAAAGTGAGGCTGGCATTGCATGGCCTCTCCCTGCCTAGACCTAGATCTAGACTTATTACTGTAGTCTAACCCACTGTAGACTTATAACAGAAGGATGTTTTTAGCTAATCTGAGACATAAGAGCTTGAAAGAAAGTTAAAAATTTCTTCTACCTATAAAAACTCTATTAGGTTTATAGAGAGCAATATAAGTTAATTGAGCACTGCTGTCCCACAGAGACCATATAAAAGCATAACCAGAGCTGAGTGAAGGCCTCCTGTGGTTTTCAGCCTATCAGTTTGCATGGTTTGGTCCACACCCTGAGGCTGGGTGGGAGTTAGTAATTGCTCTAATTAATCACCTATTAAAACTGAGAGGATGCTGCTAACATTAAAATAGGAAGTCCCACTTTGCAGACCAGCGCCAGTGAGTGCTGAGCAAGAGCAAGACCGCTTTGCCACAGCAGCAGGTAACAAGTGTTGAATGGACTAAAACTTTGAGCTGCTTCCATGCTTAATTTGATGCTGCTTCTGTCATTTTCTCCCCAACTTCTTTCTTTGAGTTTACCCTGGGCTACTGGGAGGAGTTCAGTGCTGCAGCAGGACTGACCATGTGAATTTGGGGTATTTTGCCAGGCTTTGGTCTGCAGCTGAAACCTAGCCCATGAGCAGCACTAGAAGGATGCTGAGTCAGTCGTGATTGGGAATCCAAAAGAGCTTGTTAATTGCCTGCACTTGTCTGTAGAGGTATTTAGTCACCTTAGTTTAACTTTCAGGAATCTGGTGATTGCCTAGCTGGTATTCTAAGAAAGCGACTGAGTGAATCAGCCTTTCACAAAAGGTGGAATATTTTAACAGGCCTGGTGATTGTTGGGCCTCTTCAGCCCACCTTGGTTTGAAATACCCTGCTACCATCCTGGTACCGGGTGCTATGACTGAGCACCAGGAGCAGCGTGGAACATCCATTCAAAACTGCCCTGTGCAGGCAAGGTCACAGTGATGGGCACCTTGGGAAACAAAATCAGAACACAGCATGTTAGTTACTACAGACATCATATCTATGGTATGAAAGAGGTATGCAGTGTTTGAAACAGTGGAATACATTTAACAGAACTTGATTTAAAAAAAAAAATAGAAGAAATCAATGTCATGTTCGGCTTAGAATAGCTTTTGGAATGTTTAAGTTATAACTATGATGAGAGCAACTAAGCTTATAATGAAAAGGGTAAAATTCTTCACTGGCTTTCAACAACGATAGGGCTATCAAAATGTTGCTCTCCTTTGCAAAATGTTAAGTTGGCAGACATAAATTATTTAGGTAATTTCTGAGAACCAAATGTCTGCAAAGGTACCGAGGTTGCATATAAATTCTAAAACACAAGGGATACTGCTGCAGACAGGTACAGAGCAGTGGAGCGTAAGAAATGCAAACTGAATTACACAGCATACAGGCAGCATTAAAGAAATGTATCTCAGCTTCTAGTCAGTGAACCCAAACATGTTGTACATTATGCAGACTGCTTAGTAATTTGCATAATTATAAACTCCCCTCGAAACTGTAAACATTACTGCAGAATTGAGTAATAAAAAAAAAAAACCAACATTAATAAGCATTGCTGATTTGACTTTTTAATTTTTGAGGTCTTTAAAAACACCCAGGACTGTTCTACCCAACACTGTAGAACAGATAGAAATAGAGATTTCTTCAGTAACAAGTAATCCACACAGGAAAGAAATGGAGCATAAAAGTAGAAACTTTCATTTTTATCATTGAGAACTTGCTTTGGTGACTTCTGAAGATAATATTTCTGCTAAAGTTTTGTTTTACACTTCATATATATTAGACTTCTCTGAAGAGTAATCCATTAAATGACGGACTACCAATGTCTGAGGAGATTCAGAAAGGATAATCTTCATTGCCGTGGGTTGCATACAGTGCAGTTCCATTAGGGTACTCTGCTGTGTGGCAGTGAAGTGGAGGACATGAATTAACAATAGAATACTAATATTGACTGTATTTCATGGAAGGCTGCAGGAGAGCTCTTTCCAGAGAGATTCAGGGAAGAAACATAGAAGTTCAAAGTATGAAAATGATTGAATTCTCAGAATTCTCAGTCAGGAATTTTTTATTTTTTTATTTTTATTTTTTAACAAAATAAGAAGAGAATACTGCATTGAGCTTTATGCCTACTTCATATTTTAAAGAAAATCTAGTCTGGGGAGTAGTTAAAGAGGGAAGCTTATGCAATACTATTGGTTTGCTAAGTTGTTGTCCCATTCCTATTCAGGTATCTTCTGAAACAGCTTCAAGTAAACCCGCATGTTTTGTGGAGGAAAAAAACAAAGGTGGAGAGCAAGGGATGCTACCAATGCAAAGGCTGCAAGCTAAGCTCAATCCCAGCGTTAGGCAGTAAGAAGTCAAGCTGGGAGGTAGCCACAGGAAACACAGCTGTACAGTGCTGCTCAGAGCAGTGTTTTTCAGTGGTTGCCTACTGATTCGAGTATAGAAAGATGAGCTATTAAGTTAAAAAAAAAAAAAAAAAAAGGCAAAGGCAGGCTTCTTATAGAGGCTAAAAAAAGAGTTCAAAAGAATACGTGGTATGTCAGTGAGGCTGGTGCGTCAGAACTCTACGCGTTCCTTTGCCCTCAGCTATTTCATTGCAGGGCTATTGTGTCAACTTTGAGAAGAGCAGTGATGTGTTTGCATTTACCTCTGTGAACGTGTTGAGTCATTCTTCGCTATTCTTCATTCCAGAGGAAAAAATCTCCTTAATTCCAGTCTTTTAAAAAAGCATTAAAAAAGAAAAAAAGAAAGAAAGCAAACTGTATCAAGGAAACAAAATAAAAGCTGTAAGCATCTTTGCAAAGAAAATAATTACCCCTGCAAAGAAAGCTGCCTCTAATTCTTCTAGCAAGAGAATTGGCATAACAATAAGTAATGCATAATCTTGCTTTCTGTTTCTAGCAAAAGGCAAAACCTGCTAGCTCAAGCAGAGCCAGATCCTGTTAAATTCCTATATCCTCTAGCCAATTAGGCAAGTTGAAAAATCAATCTCTGTCTATCCTGTCTATGGATATGTGTTGGGAGTGGGGAGTTGTGATGGCTAATGGTAATTTGCTTCAGAAAGATAAGAACTTGAATGCCAAATTTTGTGCATCTCTGCAATAATACTGTCAATAAAATAAGATTTCTGAAAGTTTGGATTTTGAATACTTTTTTGCAATATCATGGGAGACTCATTCTCCTTTATTTTTATCTGATCTTAACATAACTAGAAACGAGGATTTTCTGCAGTTGCTCACTAACTGGCTAAATCCACACAGACACTTTACTTACAAGGTAATTTCAGGCAGATTAGGAGGATAAAGACTGGGAACACATACATGTGTTTGAATGCTGGTGCCTTTCTGTGGCCCAAATTTGTGCATTAGCAATGTTATTTGCTCTTCCCACTTTTTGTGGATAATGTTCTTTGCAAATATTGTGTGGGTTTAAGCTTCTGAGCTGCTGAACGCTGGTTAGTGCAGATAGAGGAAACATAGGTCAGGCACTACAAAGCTTCCTGACCTCAAGAACCATTTTCGAAATTATTTAATGCTGCTAATAGCCATATCCTTTTGTAAGATTCTATGTCACCTATATTTCACACACTGAGACCTTATACCCCATGATACCTACAGCCATCACTGCTCTGAATCAAAACTAATTTTGGCATGTTGCTGCTATTATATTTCATAACAGAGACATCTCAGTTCTTCTGAAGAGTGATATTTGATTTGCTCATGAATAAGCACACATTTTCTGTCGAACAACTTTTCCTTCCTATTTCAGAGATGTGCTGATATTGAGATAATGCTGTTTGGGGAATTGTCTGTTCTCATTTTCTCAGCGTGTGCCAGCTTGGATTCAGCAGGCAGTGCTCCCTCTCCTGCCCTCCTACACCTCTGGCTGCAAACACCCTTGAGTTATTCTGCACTTTGGCAGAGTTTTCTCCGAAAGTGTTGTGGGCAATTGCTCTAAGCAAGTGCCCTAATTTAAAGTTATCAAATTCTGAGTGGTCTCAGTCACTATGGGAGTGTACTTTTTAGTAGCTTCTCCCTAATTACAAAATTGGAACTAAAACAGCTTTAGTTATTTGCCACCTTTCTACTTACAGGAACTAGCAATGGTAGGTGAAATTTTGTTTTTTACTCCTCATACGTAAGCAAAGAATACAAGCCATAAATTTGCAAAATGACATGGGCTGTTTGTTCTTGAGAGATGCCACATTAAATTCCTGCTTTAAGCACTGTACAGCATCAATATGAAGAAACCAATTAACACCATTTTTCTCCCCCCCCCCCCCCCCCAGTTCTCTTTCATTAAGCATTTTAATTATTTGCATGGACACCTTGATTGAGTGGTCCCAGTTGTTAGAGGCACTCTCTCCATTTGTGCGCAGGTGGGGCTTGTTCTCATCCACACATTTCTCAGAGCAATTCTTCAGGTCAGTGTAGAGCTCAGTACCTCCAGACTAGTTTTGAAACAAACTTTTTGTAAACCCGAGGAGACTGTTTGTATTGGTTTAATAGAGTTTTATGTGCCTGGATGAAACAGCGTAACTAAGGAACAATTACAGAAAACTGGGTGTTTTCTTATGCATTCTCTGGGGTGCCATCAACAAGCATATTTTTCTGCCTGCAGTCTGTTACCAGTTGTTACCTTTCACCAGAGGTATTCGTTTATTTCCTTGCCCATTGTTTTTGTTACTTCATGAATAAAGAGAATTCCGTTTGCCTCAATCTCAGAGATGCTGAATTTTTAAGTAATTGCAACTGATATGGGACTATCAGAGCTTAGCGTATTATAATATGTATTAGCTGCTCTAGCCAGCTCCTGTAAACAACATTTTTTCAGTAATATTTCATTTTTATGCAGCTAGAGGTTTGCCTGAGCATGCAGCATACATATTTTAGCCTAGAATAGTTAAAAGTACATTTAAAAAGGCAAAAATTCATGAAGCTGATACTTGCATAGACTGGGCAGTGTTAATTTTACTTTCACACTGAAACAGTTTTATAGCCTCTTATTTAAAATTAATTTGTGGATTTGAGTCCTGCAAGAAACTTGTAAATACATTATTCCAGATTGGATAGAGAATTGCCAACACGTACTGAAGAAGTGTTCTGGGAGCAGGCAAGGAAGCTGCCTTGTTCCCAAGCTGTAGTCTCTACTCTGCCCTTTCTTTTTCCTCCCTCCTTGCACAATGAAACACTTCTTCATTAGTATCCCTTGGTAGATGCTATATTGCTATCCTCAGAAGTGGTCCTGTGCTGTTTGTAAAGTAAAATATGGCTGAGTGGATGCTGTTCGTTCTTAGTTTTTACCAATTCAATGTGCTACTTCGCCAAAAGGCTGCACAGGTAGTTCTGCTTATAAAACCAGCCAGTGCAGGGAGTAGAGAACTAATACCTTAATTTTCTACCTTGTCTGGAATTTAATTAGCCTGACAGGGGCTTGGGGAGTTCTGCCTCTTTCTGAGCAGTGGTGTGTGGGCACCTGTTCGTATCTGTGTGCATGTTTTCCAGCCAAACTCCTTTCTGCTTTTTTATTCAGAGTGTTTTTTCTGATTTGAAAGATGGCAGTTGGCAAACAATACAAATATTAAGGCCAAATATCCTATGGAGTATGTGTACCTCTTCTCTCTTAATTAGCCTTTTGGCAAATTCAGTAAGCTTCTATCAAAGCATTTGAGGGCACGTAACACTAATTTCAAACATCTTCAGGGAATGTCCATAGTACTGGTAGCTGGAATTTGACCTTAAGTAGTTCTTAAAGCACATAAATCAAATAGATACAGAAGCTGTAGGTGTTCTTATTGTAGGTTTGCAGGATCACAGCATTTATTGTTTTACTTACAATGTTCATTTGTTCTTTACACCTATGCGGTGTCTTGTCAGAAGCCCTCAGTCATTTACAGGCATTAATTAAGCTGTTCACCTTTTTCAAGATTGTGGAGTTAAACTCGTTTTGTAGAAAAATAAGAGGAAGCGGGAAAGAAATCAACACAACATCCTATCAAATTTACACTTATTTGCATTGAAAGGATCAGTCACTGTTCGTGTTTCAGAACTGCTCATCTCTGATATGTTTTCATACTGTATCTTTTTCCTGTACCTGTGCCAGAGAGCAACAGATACATGAAGGTCTTCCCTGCAGTGGTTTCTCTTTCTTCATCCCCCCTCTATTGCATTGTGCTTGGCTAGCAACTAGCACCTTGACCACTGTTTTTCTCAGACCTCATAGAGAGCGTAGGTGAGGTGACAGCTACGTAACTCCCATGAGTGATGTGACAGTGCCAGGAAATTAAATAAATTGAAGTAGACATGAAGAGTGAGATTACAAGGAAAACAATGATATTGGAGTCAAAAGCACTGTCAAAGTAAAATCACCTGGGAGAAGAGGCATTTTTTTTGTTCTTTTTGTATTATGATAACCTCATGATGCATGGGATCTGTAAGAAAAAACTGCATGTTTTGACTATATTTATGACAAAACTCAGTGTTATAGAGTAGTCTATTCCTGATCTTTTGTTAGTGCTTATTGTTTAGCACGCTTGCTATTGTTTATTGCTTATTGTTTACCACGTTGAGAGTGCCCAAAAGAATAGCAGGCAAATTGGTCAGTTCAGTGATGATGTATATATACATATCACATTGAAGAAGTCTTTGGTAGTGTAATCTCATCCTGTGGATTGACTTTTCTCAAAGAGCATCCTTTACATCCTGAGCTGATAGGCTATGAGTTCCATGAGTTATTTAGTGGTTTTTGTACCCACAAGACTAAAATGATAAATACCTTGAGTTCTTGGAAGATGTGATTTATTTTCTTTGCTGTTTGGGTTATCAGCAACTTATGGGTGTCCTTTCCTGCTAATAGTGTGGGGAAAAACATTCTTTTTGACTCTGGAGTGTCTTAAGGGAACATGAGTATTGAAGTTACTGTGGTTTGTGCCCAGCGGATCCAAACAAGAGGGTTTGAAATAGTGCCTGTGTTGCACTTGCTGTTAGTTTACTGTTTCCAACAGCGTAGTCAACAAGAAAAAAAATGACTTCTTATAAAAAGATGTAAAAGTAAAATTTATTAAATAAGCAGTTTCCTGCAAAAACCTTTACTGCTCTCTCTCCACAGTTGGATTTGAGCTTACATTCTAATGCAGTTAAAAGTTTGATGAAAATTTGCTCAATGTAACTGGGCTTTTTGCTTTCCAGTTTGTTTTAGTTCTGAGAGAGAGAATACAACTCTCAACCAAAGGCCAATCAATTACTACTGCTCTAGAACTGATCTGTGACTTTTTGCCTTAAATTCTACTGCAGTCTCTAAATAATCATTTTGCAGTGTAAAAGAGAGTAGGGTTTGCCTGCTTTGGTAATAGCACTAAAATTATCTTCAGACTATCTAACCCTAATCAAAGCCCTTGCTTTAATACAGAAGGTAAGCTAATTTATCCTGCACTGCAGAGCCCAAACTAAACCAAAAAAGACAAGAGAAGCAGAAGAAGGGAGCAGGTTAAAGCTGCCCCAGCACCCTGCACTGTAACTGCTTTTTAATAGGGCAATGCAGAGTATAAAACAACTGCCACCAAGTCCTGTTTTAATACAGACCTAGATGCAAATCCTTTCTGCCAAGCTTTCTACCTTCCTGTAACCAAAGCTTTCAGTAGCTTTCATTGCATGAAAAGCAATTTTCTGTCCAGTCTGTCTTTAGTGTCTGCCTTTGCTACTTATGATGCTGCTCAGTGAGTGGATAGGTTTCTGAAGATCCAGATCCTGAACACAGCTGAAATCTCACTGCTGTCCACAGCAACCTAGTAATTCATACATAAATTAAACACCCAACCTATTCATCCTACTACAGTCCGCGACCATGCAGTTGCGCATGATAGATGAGTCTAGTGATTCTTGCTGCAACAGATTTACAAGTTGCTGCCCTCAGCACTGGGTCACTGCTATGTAGAGCAAGCAGCAGGAAGGCTGATGACTGCTGCCCCCCGCAGTGCCCAGGTTGAAGCTGAGCTTTGGGCCAGTGAGCTGAGGTGTGGGCATGGGCGTGTGCTCAGTGGTGAGGAGTGGGGCAGAGAGCTTAGGGATGTGTCCTGCTGAGATATTGCTGCCAGTCGTTTTTGGTCAGCTAGGATATGCCATCAAAGTTATCAAGCCTTTGTGATGAGGAAATTCTCTCTGAAACCAATGACACGTGTTACAGGGGGTTCAGTTGTGCCTGTGCTGGCAGACTTTAATCCATCTACTCACCAAAGTTCTGTTTGAGGCAGAGGATGCAGCACAGCACTGTTAGCCGGCGTCAAGTCTGGACCATTTTATCCCATATCTCAAAGGGGCTCATTAGCTCGGGCTCAGTGCTTTTAACTACAGATACACAGCTTTCTGCTTTGGAGCTGGTTCACATCTAGTCAGTTAAAAACACGGGCTGAGTGATCTTATGTTTGCAGACAAAATAATAAGTAAACAAACCACAGAGCCATGTTGGCATGGCTGACACTGTTCGTCTTTGAGACCGTGACGCTCTGCTAACTTCAGAAAGTGAGAAAGTACATTTGAAATTATATGCTCATATTCAGAATATTTTGAACGAGAAATGAGTTACCAAGTAAATGGGAAAAGTTGCCATAATCCTAATTGTTTGACAATTCACTGCCACTATCTACCCAAGCAAATGTCAATTCTAAAAGTGAGATAATTATTTCAGTTTTTCTTTTTATGTCCTAGGACTGACAAGTGCTTACATCACCATAGAAAGCTTAAAGAACAGGCAGACGCTTCTCATCTGTTTAACCAGAGAACCATTCCTGAAATTCCTGAGACCATAGCAATAAGATCCCAACTTAAAACGACACTTGCAAAGTCTGAGTCTTTACAACATTTAAAATCTCTACTTTAGCAACATTAGGCAGTTGCAAGATGGGGAAAGCTGCTTAGAAGCTTAAGAGTGACATTTCTTGTCTTGGAAGACTTCTATTTTCACTCGAGTTCATTCTTCTGTTTGTTTCTGTGGACTTAATCACGAACAGTACTCTTTTTTTTTTTCTTTCTTTTTTTTTTTTTTTACAAATAATTCCAGTGGGGATTAAACAGGGAAAATTAGCTATGGATTTTATTGTCTGTGGAGTGATGACTACTGTGGTTTAAGAAAGAAAAAAGTGCTGTCTGCAAGTAGCATTTGCTTTCTGTAAATAAAATCAGCTCAGATGCTCTAAATGTCCAGGCTGCTCTTGGCCTAATTTTTCACATACCAGAACTTCAACAATGAAGACAAAACTATGGTGTTTTGAAAGACACATTTCTAGATCAGTTTTCCAACATTTTAAATGAAAGTTTTGTTGCAATGCAGTATTTCTATCAAGCTCCTCCTTATGTTGCAGAGATGTTTCATCAGATTGACTTATATGCTCTTCTTCGGGTTGTTGGTAAAATATCTGCACTTACCTTATGTGAATGCTAAAATTTTGATTGCAAGAGAAGAATACTTTGCAACAAAAGATAGCAGGGATGCTCTTTGCATTTCTGATTTCTTGTGACAAAGGCAGAATACTGAGAGACCTCGTACATCCATTCAGACTGTTAATTACTCTTCACAAAATAACCTTCATGTTTGACAGCTACTTTCAGCTACAGGTGTAAAACCTTGCAGTTTTGAACCACTGTTTTAACTGCTTAGGTCTGAACAGAAAGAAAAGTTCCCTCCTGTGAAATGTTTTCCATTTGCAGTCTTATAGAATGTCTTCATTATAAGCAAAGGAAGGTTTTTTTAAATGTGAGACAAAAATTATTCCCCTTTTATAAAGACAAACTTTAATGATTTGTATTTGCTTCATCATGTTTACCTATTTAACATGATTCCTTGTTTATTTTAGCAGATTTTTTTCTTTGTTTCTTAGCAGGCATTTGGTACTCCATCTAAAAATGGATAAAATTAACTTAACTGTGGCAGGGGATTGAAACTAGATGATCTTTGAGGTCCTTTTCAACCCAGGCCATTCTGTGATTCTATGACACAGACACCCCATGTGGTGCAGAGCTGGCCACAGAGGCAGATGTCACCCTTTCAGCCTGAGACTCCCAAGAGCCAACAGGAAGATGCTCTCAGCCAGTGCCTTGTTCCTGCCACAGGAGCTGGGGAAGGGCAGTGGGGATTCTGGCTACTGAAGAGAAGGCAATTCTGTCTTCTCCCCAGCTACCAATGCACATCAGGGAGACAAGAACTGATTTCTGATGAGGGCGGATACCTGGGAGTGGTTGTACAAAAGAACAAAGAGAGGTGTTCACTTCGGGACTATAATACGTGGTTGTTTTTGAAGTATGTAACTGCATTCTCTTGGTTTTATATTTCTGGGCCTAGAAGAGAAAAATAACCAAAACAGAATTGAAAATAGTCAGAGATTTTGTGTGTGTTCACCAACGTGAACACGTGTTTATTCCTTATGGGAAGTATTTTCTGGCAGGAGTAAGCTACTTGTGTGGTAGCTGCAGACTTTCAGGAAGTCTGTAAGATGATTTCTCTGTGGTGAGGATAGAGTTAGCAGTTTCTCCATGGCCTCCCATGATAGACCAAGACGGATCAGCCCTTGGAATTACCTCAAGGCAAATGTTATCATCCTGATGATATTTATTCAAGGTTTGGTGGTTCAATTGAATATTGCATTTCAGTCAAGGTAATGAGGTAATCAAGCAAACATTAAAGCTAGAAGTTCCTCTTTCATCCCTACGCTGACATTTAGATGATGATTCTTACAGCAAATCCTATTGTTCTTTTTTAATGTTCTCTTCTATTTTTCTCATTTTCCATCTCAAGATGAGTATTACCAGTTAAGCAGCTAGCTTCCCATTTTCAAAACATTCTGGAGCCTTTAACAGTTCACAATATCTCCTTTGCCAGGCTGCTTTATAACCTAGTACTTTGTAAATCACTTTGAGACACCTTGTACATAGAAACACTATCTGAAAGAAGACTTTGCAGGTGAATTACCTCAGCAAGCTATTTCTTCTGCCATCCTCTGTCACAGTTTGTGTCTGAACTTTCAAAGAATTTGTCTTTTTAAGGATATCTGAATAAAGGATGAGGAAATTAGACTGTAATTTGGATTCTGTGTCAAGATGTTGTCATTAAAAAGAAAAAAATTGAATAGAACTTGGAATATTATTATTGAATGTGTTCATAGCAGTTCTTTTAAAAAAAATAAAAATCAATACTGTAAAAATTCTTAAACTGCCATAGTTTAAATGTATCTGAATATATTGCTGTCAGAAAGGAGTAAAATAATAATGCTGACCACAAAAAAAAAAAAGGCACAAAAAAATTGGAAGCCCTCACACATACTGAAAATCTATAGTAACGTAGTCCTTCAGAAAATCTGACTGCTCATGTTGTTTTAATTTAATAAATAATTTTGTTAACAGAAAGTGATGATGGATACAGGATTTTTTTTTTAAGTGTGTTTTAACTGTTACTTGACAGTAAAGATATGTTTAATACAGCATGGGGCCAAAGAACTCAAGCCTTTGTGAGAGATACCTTGGACACGGCCCTTGGATAAGGAGATAGGAATGAGATTGGTTTTGTCACTGAGGCACAGCAGTTAAAAGGAAAAGAAAATGCCAGAAAACTACTAAGAAACTGCTAGCAAAACTTGACTCAGCAAAAGGTTACATAGAAAGCAAGCTCAGGACTGTTGTCAGCTGCATAAGATTTAGAATGTATCCTGAAAGCGGGGAGGCGCAAGGTTGCAAAGAGGTTCAGAAAAGGCTCCAACCTCTTTCTTATCATCACTCATGCAGTTCCCTGTAATGCCTTGCAGCCCTTCAGACAGGTACACAGTACTTCAGTGATGCACATAACTACCTTGATGAAATGAGGTCAAATTGAAAGAGATTCAGCTCTCTGCACTGAAAATGTAGAGATTTTCCTTTTTCAAATAACTTCCAAGGCAATATTACCTTGAATGTCATGACTGGATTGCATGACTACAGATCAATACAGAGCAAAATCACTGTTGCTCAACAAGGTTTGTCTTGTCTTCCAAACTGAAATTAGCGAAATATGTAACACAGTTTGTCCTTCACGGCTCATTACCTTGGTTGACTAGTTGGGTAGCATTATGTTTAGCACAGAAAGCTTAATGACCCATAATCCTAATTTATAAGCAAGAAATTAGTTTTTTGAAAACGCAGTCTGCACAGCACAGTTTAGATTCGCCTGTCTAGACCTTCTGCCAGTCAAATCATGGTGGCATATTCTGATACCGCTTGTCACTATTTATTCAGTAGAAATACAATGCCAAGAATTATTACCCTCATAAGCATGAGTGCAGAAATGCTTGCTCTCATTTTTGGCTGATGAGAAATCTGTCCTTTAGCTGTGTAAGTGCATGTGTGTTTTCCAAAGGGGAAAAAAAAAGACGATTTCTTTCAAATGCTCATTGACCCAATACTTGGTATGTCAGTAGAGGATGGAAAGTTCCACTCCATGGAAAAAAAAACAAGCCTGTGCAATTACGAATTGAATGAATTCCATTCTTGCACATGGCAAGTAGCAAGTAGCCAGAATCCATTGTAAACCACCTTATTGCCTTTTGATTAATTGCTTTTAGTCTTACTAGTGTGAACAGTATTAATTCCTCTTGACACTATGGTTGTGTTTACTGTACAAAGGAGCAGCTGCTATACAAAACTTAACACTATAATTGCATTTTGTATTGCATCTGTCTCATTGGTATTTTATTTTTTCTACTGGTGCCAACTTCTTAAGCAGTCTTCATGTTACAGAAACAAGTATACTGTGTTGCTGTCATTTCCTTTACCTAAAATACATTTTTATAGATTTTTAATGACTATGACAATTAGTTGTGGACCTTGTTTCATTCTGGAACTATGGAGCTCTGGGGGATGTTTACAAAACATTTAATTCCAATGCTACACTTCGAGATGAACTTCCAAGTTGGTAACTGAGTATCTACTTGACAGAAGGAATGTACTGAGGATTAAAATAAAGATGCTGGTACAGGTAGAAAGATGCCTTTATGTGAAGCCAAATCCTTCCCCATTTAACATGAATGCATGAATCTCAGCATTATAGCAGAAACAAGCTCTAAAATAAAAGTAGCTAAATTGTTTGAACTCTAAAATAATTGGGGAAAAAAAAAATGCAATGTTTGTTTTGCTAGAGTTACTTGTTTTAAATGATCTCTGTAGCTGGTTAAAAATAAGAGACAAATTCCTGATCAAGACTTACAAAGAGAAGAGGAAACTGAATACCCAGATCCACTGGGTCCTGTTGCTTTACGGAATAACTCCTCTTCAGTGCCCTCAGCGCTTAACCTACATTCAGTAAGTCATGTGTGTGTCTTTTGTCAGTTATTTGTGGTGTAAAGACAGAACCTTAGATATAGCGTTGTCTTTGATATCAACATTGGTACTTGAGGCTATAATCCTCCTGATTTACAAATGCACTTTTCATTAACATGCAAACTTTAGGATGTGAGATGAAAATAAGACAGATATTTCTGGAGTTGCTGTTATACATTTCGGTGTTTGATGCTTGCTCAGAGATCTTTATATTTCTGAGCTTTATTTAAAAAGAGAAAAAATAAAGAACAAATTGTGAGTGAAGTCTAGAATGTTGCCTAAGGGAGGAAAAAATAACTAGATTCCCTGTGTCAAAGAAGGAGGAGGGGAAGAACTCTTCTTATAGGCTTGTATATTTCTTGGGTTTGCTAGACCGCTTGCTCACTATTTTCAGTAAAATAATTGACAGTCATTGTCCTGTTCCGAACTAACTGATGTCAAAGCAACTCCCCTCTAAAACATTTATTTTAGGGCTCTCACTACTTCAAGCACTGTAATTTTCATAAATTTCCATTGGTAGGCAGTTCTTCAGGACTGGTTCATCAGGAGCAGACCAAGACCAATGCAGTTTCCTCTACTCACACTGTACATAATATTGGCCATCCTCTTAATTGTGTGCATGATTTAGGTGACACTTGGTTTTTTTCATAACCAGCAAGGATAAAGAAAGGAACGACTCTTAGCTTCTTTTGATATTTGAGAAAGTAGCGGTAACCTCTGAATCCACTTTAATGCCACTTCTGTCAGTAAGTCTTTTTTCTTGCATACTGATAGTGAAAAGCAGGAGTATAGTGCACAGAAAACCACAGTCCTACTGTCAGAATGCAGATAGCATTGAGAGCATACCCTTTAAAACTATGTATTGTAATTAGACACTGATATCTGGTTTGGACTATGAATGTTTATTTGTACACCTGCAGACTATTTGATATGAAGATACCCAAAGTATATGGCAAATTTGACTGCAGAGGGTTTTCAGTGATTTAATTTAATATAGTAGTTGTGCAGAATGTATTGAATTTATTAGTATTGCAGTATTTTATCCTATATAAGTTCTATGTACTTAAAAGCTGTTTATTACATAAATAACATTTTCTTCTACAAATTTTGTAATTGACTGAAAGGTGAACGGAGAAACTTGACAATATTAAAATTTTGGAGGGTGGAAAAAGTTTCATTGAAATCCATCTTCATTTATAATAACATTTAAGACGTAGAGAAGATTGAATTGGTTATCCATGAAGCAAATATTCCCCATACTGCACCGCATTCTTAAAGTATATGTGAGGACCTTCACATTAAACAGCCTGAGGATAGTGAAGTTCACTCAATATCTGTAATTATTATAATGATCTTGTTCTGGAGTTCAGTTCTTTTGCAGGCTTTAAGAAGCATTCCATACCTTGGTGACAAACTGCTTTGGCCTATTTATAAGAACTGAGTGAGAGGATGGCAGAGTTAAGGATTGCATTACCAATCTGGTATAGCAGTGTCATTCTGATCTGTCTCCCTTATCAAAAAATCTATCAATGGGGAAGTGAGGACTGGAAACAAAACTGTATTCTGATAGTGGCTTCTGTCTTAGGTTACATGTATGTGTTCTTCTTGTTTTATTCCATGTTCTGTTGCTTTAAGGTAAAGAGATGAAACCAAAAACATGAGACAGAACTCAATTATGTACAGCAAAGAAGAAAAAAAGCTTTCTCCCAGAAGTGCTACAAGCCCTGCTGAAAATGTACATCCTTTCTGAGGGTTACTGATTGTCCTAGCAAAAGGTAGTTTCTCTGTTGCACCCACCAATCTCAAGGATGCAGCATGTGGTCACAAGTGCTTCTTGTAGCTTCAGCTACTCAAGCAATTCATGGAAGAGGGAATTCATCCGTGTAAGATGCAGCAGCTACTGGTGCTGTGTCACTTACACTGTACGATCCTTTCCCTCCTGATATGCACATATCCAATGGAAAATCTGACACATTGCTGCTGGAGGGGAGCCTGAAGTACTTTTAATTTGAAGTCTTAATTTCAAGTCTTTATACCTAGTATAAACTGTGCATATTTATTTGCTCACCAATGGGCATCTGACATACAGATTTACAGAGCAAGAATATATAGGCCTGCAGTACAAATGTGTAGCCTGTTGTCTAGTTTTTGTTTAGACAAAACTCTATCTTGTGATTTCCACCTGTTTCCCAGTTCACTTGCTTTTAGTCTCTTTATTAGGAAAAATCCTTTCTACTCATAGACACATGTTTGCTTGAAACAAAAACATACAGCACACAGTTAAGCAGTGTTGTGTGTTTGTCACTCTGAAGTAACTTGGCTGGGCAAATGACAGTCATAAAATAATCATCAGCATTAAACAAGTTGATATAGATTAGATAAACACAAGAGCGATTGAAATAGGAGGAATTGCCTTAGCCAAATAGTATCATGTGCAGGAAATAAAAGGTTTGAAAAGGACCACAGTACTGGCAGCATGTCCCTAGCTGAAGAACTACCTTCCCACCAAATATGATCTACTCTTACTGCTGGTCAAAAGCAATGAATCTAAACTCTGCTTTTTAATTGCTCATTTGACAACACTGTCACTGTGAGAATACAGTACAGCCTTTCATTATAATAAGTCAGTGACACACATAATTGCTAACCCGTAGTACTGGCTAGTAAGGAAATCTTGCCATGCTGTTAGACCACTGGACATGACTGTGTGACATTAAATTAGTGACTTGGAAATCTTGAAGACCACTCAAGTGGTTGCAGTAATTGAGTGGGATTTGGCCCATCCTCTTTATCTGAAATGTGTTACTATCATATCTTCATTTTTACAAGGTTGCTTTCTGCTATCTTTAGGTGATACCTTTATGCCCTTAAGGATACTGATGGGAAATGAAAGGTCAGTGTGTTTGTTTTTCTAATAATACAGAAGGTACTGCCATCTGTCAAATAAGCCTTTGAAACATACTGCTTGTTTTGTTGTTTTCTTTACTTGTTATAATAGCACCCAAAGGGGGTATTGGGCTTTCTCCTTTGAAGATCGGTACAAACTCTCTCCTTCACAAGAAAACAATACATCTTTCAGTCTTATTCCTTTGACCTAACTAGTTGAGTTACATATATCTGCAAGCAGAAGGAGTAACAGGATAGGAACTTGGGCCTGATCTCATCATAGGTAGGATGATGCTCTCCAACCCCGAAGAGTCCCTGACAGCTGTCTCCCAAGATATTGTTCGTCTTCACTTTCTTCAATATTGTGTCATTTGTTCAGCTAATTGGGCAGTTCTAACTAGGTCAGCTAGCTCATTCTGTAGATCTGTCTGGAAAGAGCAGAGGTAGATGTAAGAGTGCAAACTGGAATATGTCTGATTTTGTTAGCTTTAATCCTTGACTTATTGTCTGTTAATGTAGAATTGAGTTTCAGTTTCTGTTAAACCGAGTAATGCAAGCCAGAGCCATATGTGTACAAGCAATGTAGTGTTTCAAAACAAATTGCACAAATGTTAACAAAATCTGTTTTCCTTTCAGTTGTAACTCCTTCCTGGAATATCACATTTATTGGTTAAATAATTGGTTAATGAAGAAAAATATTCCTCTGAATGATAAGAGAAAGGTATCCTGTTGCCGAAGTAAGTAAGGTGCTAGTGAGAAATAAGGAAGCACTCTGTGATCTCAGGATGTTGTAATGTAATACTGTCGGTAGTAGCAGGGTATTAATTAACTGGTGGAATAATGAATAGCAACTATTAATGCAAAAATTGTCTTGTCATGCTGGCACTGAATCTGAATCATGATTTGGTGTGCCCTGAACAAAACAGAAAGCTTTCATTACGGGCATCTGAGAAGGTCAGAGGCAATGTTTTATCCTGGGAATGTAGAAAGCTAGATTTTCATCTTGTATACAGTCTCCTTCTTGTATAACGAAAGGCATGTCTTTTCTCAGACAGACTGACATATGGTAATGCCACGAGGATGGTCTTGTCTAATCGCTTAGTCATATTACAGTTTTGCTCATTTGTAGATGAAGGATGCAAAAAACTATTGGGCACCTAGGGGTTTATCAGAGTTCCATCACAGCTCATGAGACAGTGAAAAAATGCTATTTAATCCAACTGCAGAAAATGGTAGAACAATACTTAGTTTCCTTTGTCAGGTTCTGTTGTCTAAGCTGAACACACTACAGACATACAGCAGACATACTGATCTTAGCAATGGGAGATTGGTGAATGTAGAGCCAGCATAAATATAGGCAAGTCCCGTATAAAGTTGAGACAGTAACTATGTGGCTGAAGTGAGATGCTTTTTCTATATATTCATTGCTTATAAAAGGCATAATAATGCTTTCATCTGCATTATTTTGGAGTTTCTAGGGACTCTCGAAGTGGTAATTTATTGCTTAGTCATTTAAGTGACAAACTAATGTGAAAATATCAGTTGGAGGTTGATTTGGTTCATGAAATTATTATTTTTTTTCCAAAAAATCTTAATTCAGCAGAACATGTTAGAGTAGGTAAGGTCTTCCAAAGCAGGGAGTAGACCAAATGTAAAACATGATTTTACCAGGTTCAGAAAAACACCCCATTTAATTTCAGAAGACAGTTGTAATCAGAGCAGGGCTGCTTTTTTGATTTTAAAATGGTGTCATAAACAAAAACAAACAATTCCTAGAGGCATATGGTAAAAGAGGGAAAAGGAGAAATCTTGATATAAGTCATGATAAATTAAGAAAATAAGAACAGAGGTTCCATTATTTTTTTTATTCTGGAATTTTAGAAAAAGGTTGCAATATAAATATTTATCAGCCCCTGGTGGCATATTTGAACTATTAAGTCACACTTAGATGACATAATCTAGATGTGTACCTTAAAAAGTATCACAGATGGATGCTGACCATGTGAAAAGCCTGTGCCAGAGTGAAAAAAATAAAAAAAAAAAATGGACTCCCAGTTAAACTCAGTGCAGACATCAGAGTTTTTTAGTGGCTGTCCCAGTACTGTGACAAGTATGTGTGAGAACAAGGCATTTAACCAAAAAGGCACATCTTCATGATTAGATCACCACCTTGGGAACGGAAAAGATAAAAGAAACCTGTACTCATCTCTAAATCTTGTAAACCTCCTCCTTTTTTTCATAGTCACAAAAATTTTCTAGTTACAAATGCAATGCTTCTCCCTCCTATTGAATTGGAACTATTTTAGGAAAATAAATGGTCTGGAGATGGGAACCCAGAGTTAAAAAGTAATGCTGAAGTCAAACACTGTGAGAAGAATAACCAAGTCAATTCTTGATAATGCTTCCCGTCTTTTTTTCTTTTTGATTTTCTGTTCTGTTTTACTGCTCAGCAACTTTGTTAATGTGTTTAGCATTTCCTTTCGAAGCCCAGACTTGTACCTTCTGTGTCGCTCTGCCTCCCCTGGGGGAGTCTGCCTTTCCCAGCCTAAATGCAGACTTCTAACTCATGTCAGCTTCAGCATCACAAGCAACTTTGATGGTCTCTGGTTTCCTTCAGCTCCTGTAAGACTGCACTTCTTTCACCCTCAGGGTTGGTGGTAGCTCTGAAGGGTTGCTCTAACGCAACTGAGTGGCCAGCTGAGTGCCTGCGGAACAGTGAGCTCTCCACAGGAGCGCTGACCTATGGTGCATGTTAATGTGAGAACAGGCTAGGCCTCTGGCTTCCAGTAATGAAAAGTTCACAAAAAGTGAAAAGCTGGATACAGCAGTGGGGGGAAGGAGGAATAAGGTGGCACAGGCTGTTGTGTTCTTTCTTGCAATGCTGTCGTTCCCGTGTATAAATCCACTCCAGCTTTCTAGCAAGTTCACCCTTTGTTGAGTTGTTCTTCTGTGTCACTGAGTGATATTTCAGGAACCAACTCAAACATTAAAAATAACTATCTGCCATCATTTATTTTTATGAATTTGTATTATTTTAGGCAGCAATTACTGTCTGACTCACTCACTGGCAATGGAAATGTGTCATTTTAAGCAACTTGGGCCAAGATTTGAACAAGAATGAGATTATTTGATGAGGTGTCAACACGTGAAGGTTGTAGCCCCTGTCAGTGATGACATTAGGAGTTCTAACATGTCCTGTGCAAACTGTCATAACCTTTAAGCAGGGACTTCAACAAGATGAATTGTGTATGTCAAGTAAAGTGATGGGTCAGAGCTAGATTGAAATAAATGGGAATATCAGTGTGCTTTTATTTTGTGGAGCCTTAAAGATTTAAATAATTTAATAAGAAATAAAGGTTTCATAAAGATTGTAGTGTTGCTTGTTTAACTAAAGAACAAGACTTCAGGCCTTCAGAAAAGACGAATATAGACAGAACTTCATTGCTTCTGTGTGCTATGCAACTTGTCTTTTAACAGGGTGAAAATTCTAGG
Source organism: Perdix hodgsoniae (assembly GCA_035772895.1). Lineage (NCBI taxonomy): Eukaryota > Metazoa > Chordata > Aves > Galliformes > Phasianidae > Perdix > Perdix hodgsoniae. Next base: position 4,775,688 of record JAPSGF010000053.1, read on the forward strand.
TGTCAAAATAGTTGGAAATGTGTTTCAGGACTGATTTAAAAGTTTATTATGTTATGGTGAAATGAGTGATGCTGTATACAGTTTTAAAAGTAGAGTCGTTGGTCCTCCCGATGTTCCCCCCATCAGTTCCTGAATTGGCCCAAACATTGTCATACAATAAAACAATTCTTGAGATGAAATAAGTTCCCAGCTGACATCACCAAACGATTATAAAGTTTTTCTTTTTAATTTTAGTGAAACTACAGATTTAATTTAAAAGTAGGAAGGATATTCACTGTGTTCCAAGTGTTTGTTTTTTTCTTTTGAATGGGTAGTAATGTCTGAAGTACTAGTAGAAGTAAATGCACAAACATTTGTATGTCAGATAAATGGAGCACCAGATGCTAATAGCCTTCTGCTTTGCAGAAAGGCACCTGTAATTTGCTCTTTGTGTTCTTGAGGATATTAGGTTGGAGAGCTAAAGCCACCATGAAAATGAGTAGAATTGGTTTGAGTGTGTAGCTGACACGCAAAAAGTAATGTGAAACAGCATTTCTTAGATGTGGAAGTTGTCTTCTCTGAATCATAAAGTTGCTACCTCAGAACCAAGCATTTACCCAGGTGTGTTCTGTGCAAATTAGTTCATGGGATTAGCATCAACAGAAAACGCATGAGAAGGTGATGGGAAAGAGCTGATAAATATAACAAGATGTGCATTTTTAACCAGTACAAAAGTATGATTGCAGCCATTCCTGTTTGTATTCATACAAGTGATAACAGATGCTTATTGTCTTAACACATAGGGGGCTATCGTCTTTTCCTATAGACTGAACCATTCTTTTCTAACATGTGGTTTAATAACTTCTACTTCACTCATATATTAGAATGGCATCTGGTGCGCTTTCCAAAGCATTCTCCTTACAAGGCTTTTAAAACTTATTTTTATATTTGTTCTTTGATGTAAGAGACAATTTTTTTCCACCTAGTTCATAATACATGAAAGGCAAAAAATACTGGTATGATAATAATTGTCAACTGAGAACATTTGACAGGAAATGACAGGTTCTTTCCACAGAAAGAATGCTAAAGTTTTCATATGGATTTATACTAATCTCTTTTAACAGATCTATCCCGTATTAAAGATTTTACAGGTAATAAATGTGTTGTATCAGAATACACTGTCAGACACTTTGAAAGATTCCTGTCAAGTTATTATCACTTTATGGAAAACAATAAAACAGGACTTTTTTGTTTTGTCTGTAAAGGTATTTCATTAAAAAAAATGCCCACTTTGATAAATCTCCTATGGAGAAAGAGTCTTCAGTCAAGATAATAGTGACCAACTTCTCTGGCAATCACATCAAATGACAGACAAAAAGTGGAGGAACAGTTGGCAAAGCCCTGGTTACTGCTCTTAGCAGCTATTATTCACTTTTCCTGTCTGCTGTGCTTATTACCATTTTCTGGCATTGTATACATTAGCATATAGTCACTATATCTCTTGGTGTCTCTTTTTCCTTCCAAATATCAAAAATCCACATTTGTCCTTATCTCTGGGTCATCCAAAAATACTTCTGATAGCTTTCAATGTTTTGGGCCTCATACAATGGCTTCATGTTCATAGATGTCTTTGAGCCTTGAACCTTTGAGTTTATTGCTTTTTTTTTTTTTTTTTTTTGCTTTTTTTTTATGGTAGAGGAACTGAAATGGGTTGATACCTCTAACTTTTATACACACACACACACACACACACATATAGTATTTATTGCCATACAATCTTTTTATAACAACTTCCTTGTTTTAGAAGTTGTCTTAAAAACGTGTTACCACCATAACATGATGGAATCTCCTTGCATGTTTTTTCATCTGTTGAGATTTTGCAAGCGGGGTTGTCCAGCCACAGCAGTAAGTCCACAATCTGCTTTTTCTGAATTCTTCAATTTTACTGAAGTTTGTTTAGAGTGTTTGAGCAGCCGAAGTAATGTGGATTTTTTCCATCTCTGCCTGTGCTTCCAAGCAGAGTCTTCTATAGCCCAAGGAAAAAGGATCATGCAGCTTCTGAACAGTGCCTAGTTAACTTTGCTAGATGTTCACTCTGGTCTTTCTTCCTAACTGTACTACAAACCTCCATGAATTTTAGCTTCCTAAGTCACTAGTGTTCAGCTTAACTTTAAAATGTTATGAGCTGTAGCACTGCAGTTACACTTATATTCAAAGGATAATTTATGTTTGTGCCTGTTTCTAGCCAATCCCAGGAGGTCCACTGCTCTACATATTGAAAAAAAGAAATGAGAAACCCTTGAAAATGATTTTCTTCTGAAGTGCATAAGCAGATCCTTTGAAGCTGAAGGGAAAATAAGACTCCTTGAGCACTGGTGAGGTGATCAAATAAGGGTGCTGAGGGTATGGGCTGCCATTCTGAAAGGAACCACTGAGATTTAAGTGTGGTGCATTCCAGTTCTGTTTTGGCCCAAATCAGATACCGTGTACAAGGTGCCCTGGGGCTGCACAGTTGTGTAAGTTGGTGCAATAGAGAGGTTTCTGACTTGCTGACAAGTGGAAGCTGTAGTAAAAAGTTGCATTAGGAAAGCAGTTTTAGACATACAGTCTTATTCTCCTTGGCGTCACGTTCCCATCCTATTTGTTGACAGCTTAGCAGAGCTGTTAGCAGGACCTGAGCAGCTCTAAGCTCAGCCTGGTCAGTTCATAGAATTGTAGGGGTTGGAAGGGACCTTTAGAAATTAAGTCCAACAATTCTGCTAAAGCAGGCTCCCTACAGCAGGTCACACTGGTGGGTCTCAGATATCTCCAGAGAAGGAGACTCCGCAACATCTCTGGGCAGCCTGTCCCAGTGCTCCGTCACTCTGACAGTAAAAAAGTTCTTCCTTGTATTGTATCAATATGGAACTTCCTCTGTTCCAGTTTCTGTATGTAAAGGGGAGAAGCTGAGGGTTTTGACTTCAGATTCTTGCATGGAAGAGCAAGCTGTAGAAAAAATTAAAGTCAGTTTTTTGCTGAGTAGCAAAACATCTCTTCAGCTACATTCCCAGCATCTGAAGGGCTAAGAAAGCTGAGCTGACTGCTGCTGCTGGGGTAGGGGCAGCTGGAAAAAGGTGGCCAATACATCGGGGTGGACAAAATTTCTATCCTGAACAGAAAATTATTCTTCTTCTACTAATAATCCCTGGTAGAAACACAAAATCTTACTCTCTAGAGCTTCCACACCTTCCTTGCCTCTGCTTCATCGCCTGTTGTGTCTGGGATAGCCTGACCACAGCTTGCAACATTTGACCAGTGTCATCCTAGTTGTGTCTCAGCTGCTCAGTGTCAGGAACATTCTCATATATCCTGACAAGGAAAGTGGGAACAGAGTAGCTTGTTCTCCAAGGTCCTTTGTGAGAACTCCCAGCAATGGCCCTGAAGTTGTGGTGCTACAGCAGAGGATGCTGCCCTGGTGTGTACCGATGGCATCTATTGCCACTGCTCCCAGCACAGAAGCACTGGGATGGGAGGGGTGTGCTTTCATCCGATCTGGCTGAATAACAGACTACAGAAATTGTTCCATGTTAGGTTTTTCCGCAAGAGACAGCAAGTACACTTCTTTTTTTTAACTCACGTGGTTGGTTACCTGTGTGCCATACTTTGCATCCATTAACTTTCCATTTATTTACTTATTATATAGGCTTATCCTCAAAACGTGGTTCAAATTGGAGTCTGAATCATTAACTAGATTTTTTAATCTCTGGAGATGTATACTGTCTGTTATCAGTGGGAGTGTAATTATCTTTTCCCCATCTAAATCCAGAAAAAAATCTGAACGTTTGCTGAGGATTTACAGTAGCATTTGCAAAAATTGAAGCTCAGAGTAGAGCCCCTTCCATCAGAACCCTTTCTGTCCCCCTGCTCCTTTTGCCAACTGCATGCTCCCAGCTCTTTGTAATAAGCCTCAGGCAAGTAAAATCCCAGGAGATGGGCTGCTCAGGTTGCGGATATACTGACTGCACAGTTTGCCAAATTAGCTTATAATAATTACATTCTTAAATTGGTCTGTCCTTGTGGTTATTTTGGCTGGCAGAAAATGAAGAAGCTAAGAAGCTATTTTTGCAGCATTTACACACCATATGAATATAATTGCTTGGAAGCACTGCAGACTCCAGGATTGAATGCCTTTTTTTTTTTTTTTCTTTTTTTTAAAGGTATTTCTAATGAGCATGAGGCAGGCTGTGCTGTTGGCAGTTGCCTGGGTAACTGTGCTTAGACCTTTACCTGGATCTTTCTGCTACAAGTGGGAGAATATACACTAATTCTGAAATCTCGGCTCCAACCTAAAGTATTCTATGGAAATAAAACAGGTCAAAAAAAATATCTTTAAGCCTGCCCCTAGCGCAGCATCAGAGAATATGATGAATCAATTGATCCCTTACACAGGAGACCTGTATATGACTGGAAAAGAAAGGAGCTAGCTAGTTCCTTTTGCTTCTGCATCTAATTGCAAATTCTATCCTGTGACAGCAGAAACACAGCATCATGGATGTCTGAACCGACTCCGGATTTTCAGAAGCAGTTGTGAACCCCAAAGACAGGGATGACGAAGTTTTTTCCATCCTCAAAAGTCAACAGGTCTGCAGAGCCCGCTGCAGTAATCCAGGTTTTGTGTCTGCCAGCCTGTGCTGCTGAGCAGGGCTGTCTCTGCAGAGCGCTCCGAAATTTCAGTTACTGCAGACAATGTCTATCTGCTTTCACAGTGTTGCTTCCTGCAGGGAACATCTCTTCTCTGTGCAATTCAATGAGCTGCTTGAAATTTCTAAATTACTTGTGTCCCTGTAACCTTGGAGACTACATTCCTCCTACTGCTACAACAAAACGGTTGGAATCAAAGAGTAGTGGCCTTTGGAGCGTGCCGCAAGGCTGATTTATCTGGGTGTTTGAAAAGGGGAGGAGGTTTGAAGGTGAAAATTGCAAGGTAGTACATCAGTACTTCCTAGGCGTGGTAAATAGGAAATTAAAGCCAATCCCCAATGTTGAGATGTGTTGTACTGCTTCTGGCTTCTGCAAGTGTAAAAGAGAAGCACCTGTCACATGCAGAGGAGGGGTTGTTGAAATATCCCCCTTTTAGCAGGAGGTAGAAAAGATGAATAACCATTCTGAGAAACATAAAGGAAAAATATTAGCAAGGTAGTTTTGACTAAAATTAAGGGTTGAATATTGCTGGAAAGGGATGAAAATAAGCTGCAAACATGCTGCTTTTCATGTGGAATAGTGTATGCAGAATAAATAATTATGCAATAATTAAGTTGCAATAGGTATGTTTCTATTAAGGGTAAATCTCCCCATGCAGACAAGTTCACTTGCTGCCAAATAGAAGTAGAGACCCTGAAGTTACAGATGCCTCTTTCTGCTGCAGGATGCCCCAAAGAGGGTTTTCCTAAAAGCGGACTGAGGATATGAACTGTATTTTCAAATATTTCATTTTTAAATGATGGAAGGGGTTAAAGTACAGAGCCTGAGATTTTTTCTTCCATTTCCATCCACAAGTTTTTAATCTGCTACTTATGAATAGAATCCCTTTTCTCTAAACAAATCCGCAGAACTGTAGCTCTGAAACTTGCTTATTTGCAAGCTCTCTATACTGCTCAGTCTGTTATTTAACCTGATATTTTTTAAGTGCCTTTTTCTAGCTGTTTCCCTAAAACTGTGATAGCTGTTTTCAAAGTTATTTTAGTCAGGGAGCTTGAGAAGAGTCATGTTAGATAACATGAAAAAAATGTATTTTTTTTCCTCGAGATTGAAGAGAGTGTCTGTATGTGATATAGAGCCAATGAGGCACAAACCTCCATGTCAGAAAAGCAAACAGGCAGCATCGCTCTCATCTTTCCTTCTTACCTACGCACGCAGTGGGGGTTTGGCTTAAAAGGGCTGTTGCTGAGCCTAGTATTAAACATTTCAAATCACTGAATATCTTGAGTTAGAAGGGACCCCTAAGGACCATCAAGTCTACCTCCTGGCTCCACACAGAACCACATGAAAATCAGATCCCATGTCCAAAAGTGTTGTCCAAAGGCTCCCAGAACTCCAGCAGCTCGGGGCTGTGTCCACTACCTTGGGCAGCCCATTCCATGCCCACTTCTGGGATAGAACCTTTCGCTAACCCCCATCTGACCTCCACCTGACAGCTCTGTGCTGTTCCATGTGTCCCTGTCACTGTCACCGACAGCACAGCTCAGCTCTACCCTCTGCTCCCTATGAGGAGCTGCAGCCGTCACTAGCCTCCTCTCAGCCCCTCTGCTCTGACTTCAGCTGCCTCTCATACATCCTGTCCTACAGAACTGTCCCCATCTTTGTAGCCCTCCTTTGGACACTAATAGTTGTATGTGTCCTTTTTGTACTGCAATGCTCATATCTGCACACAGTACTTGAGATGAAGCTGATTAACCAGAGAAAATAGGAAAAGCTCTGTAAAACTGCTGCCATTCTGTATGCTAGCTTCTTATATCTATTCTTTTTTTTTTCTGAATTCATTGGAGAAAACAGAAAGGAGGGAATTCTGAATAAATCCTAGCAGGTCATCAGTTTGCTACAGTAAGTTACCTAGAAATATTCCTGGAAGCCCAACCTCTTTAATTTTTTTTAAGCATCTTTGGACTGTTCTCTGGTGAATGATGGTAACTAAGGGAGTCTTTTCTGAAAGCTTTCTTGTCTGGGTAGCCAACAGACTGTCAGGAACTTGCTTTGGACCCTATCTGGGCTCTGCCTAAAGTTTGAGTTTCTCAGTGAGAGCTGTGCACTGCCAAAAGCATTTCAGAATATGGCCTCACCTTCAGGTTCCTGGTCTCCTCCGATGGCTCTGCTCTGCTGGAACCTGGCTCACTGCAACCAGTTACAGCAGCCAGAGACAGGCCCATAGATGCCCTGTCACAGTATCATAGAACTGTAGAGGTTGGAAAAAACCTCTGGAGATTACCTGGTCCAGCCCCCTACCAAAGCAGATTCCTTCGACCAGGTTTCACAGGGGCGTCCAGGAAGGTCTTGAATATCTCTGATGTGAGCTTCCCATGCACCTCTGAGGCTGATGTATAACAGCTGGAGCTCATTCCTAGCAGACTGTATCCATGCCCAGTGCTGCTGCTGTTTGATGACAGAATATCCTGTGTTGTAGTAGGCAATAACGAGGCTTCGGTATGTGATGGCATGCTACTTAAATAAGGGCTTCTATGCAATGGTGGTTACTAGTGTCCTAAGCAGGATTTGACCTCTGGGGATCTATATAGCAAATGCTAATGGACTGCTTTGTCTAGTTTTGTTATGGATGGAAAAAGAAGTAGCAACATCTCTGTACCCTTGAGGTCTGCCCAGCCACACTGTCTGATCTGGCTTGGTGGCGTGCATAGGGATGGATGGGGTACGGGCTGAACAGGGCTGTAGCAGGACAGGCTCAGTGTTGCTGTGTTGGAGCCACACTGCACTGTGATGGCAATGGGGGTGCTGTGCTGTGCTGCGCAAGCTGCGCCAGACCAAGCAGAGCCAAAGAGTGCTATGCTGTGCTGAGTCAAACCCTGCAGGGCTGAGATGTGTCAAACCATGCTGAGTCAGCTGTGCCTATCTGCGTCATCCTGTACTGTGCTATGCCGAACCATGCTTAGCTGTGCAGAGCTAAGCTAAGCTGAGCTGTTCCTAGCCATGCTGGGCCATACCAAAATGTGCTGAGTACTGTGCCAAGCTATGTTTTCCCGAATCATGCCAAGCTCTCCCAAGCCAAGCCTTGCCAAGATATACCATGCCACACAATACTGATCTAAGCCTGGTCATGCAGAGACGTGAAGAGCTGTGCCAAGCCATGACAACCTGTGCCAGGTGAAGTCATGCCAAGCTGTGCCAACTCACACCCCATACTTCACTATGGGAGCAGCACATCCCCCTGCATGGCTTGGTTCAGAGCTGTTTGGCTCAGCTTCCCTCAGAACAGTACAGTTTAGCCTGGTTTAGCTCAACGCAGCTTAGTACAGTTCAGCACAGCTCTGCACAGTTTGGCACAGCTGCGAATGGCACAACTTGGCCATTATGCTCTAAGCTCCCCTTGAATCTTTGGTGTCTGTCTTGCAAGACTTACTCTACACTCTGCCAAAGGTGGATAGAGTGGGTCTGGCTGGAACTGCTGTTATCTTCAAACAGACCTGGACTTACCATTGTCGTTATAGCACTACAAGAGCTGTGGCGCAATAGAAGAAGATTCAGCCTCAAAGCTTGCATGCAGAGCTTTCCTTCTTTCCTTGTAACTTTCAAAGATTTCAAAAGAAACTCATAATCTTGATGTTCCTGGACACTTTTTCTTCAGTTTTGTCACTCCTATAGCCTATTCCAACCTGATTCTGTTCATATCCTGATCTGAGCAGTTTGAGATTGCCTGCACCCATTGCCAGCACTTTCAATTAAACTCAGACTAAAAAATTAGCAGCCTCCTTCTAAAAGCAGGTTATTATTAGTTAATCATGGCAAAAATGGTGTTGAAAGAGTGGTGTTGTTGCAGCTTAGTTTTGAATGAAAATAAGTACTGCATTTTCCTGGATGTTATTTCTTTGAGTAAATCCTTGAATCCAGCAACACTGTGCTGAGTCATTCTACTGCAGCTCAACTACTTTGTGTTGGAAATAACTCGGGTGTCCCTTTTCTGATGTGGTGGCTAATTAAAAACTTTATGTCGATGTTGACAGCCCTAAAATGTGTGTTGTACTGATAATTAAAAACAAGAGCACCCTACACATAATAAACCAGAGTTGCAATTTGGGTACAGAAATGTTTGCCCTATAATCTGTGCCTTTGTGGAGCATGAAGAGATTCTCAACGCAGAGAGAAAGGTATCTGATTTCTCTTCATTTTATTTCTTTTACTTTGCCTAAGTTTTGTTCAATCTAACAAAAGAGTTCTGAAGAGGGTAGCTTTCTGGACTTGCCCACTGCACCCAAAACATATTTTATGTTTTATGTTGCATGTGACTGATTTTGTTGTTTTGAGCTGGGAGGGCATTATGAGGTTGGGAATAGTTATAAGTATGTTAATTGTTGTCGTCTCTGGACATGAGAAGAGTTACAGTGGTAGATGATGGTGCTGTTTTTTCTAGGTCTTCTTGATATTTATTAATTTTTTTTTTTTTTTTTTTTTTTGTCCTTTGCTGTATGTTTACACTTCCTAAATGTAGATACCTAATTTAAAACATTTTGCTGCAGACATATTTCCCTAGACAGCTGACGTAATTAGAAGAGACAGGCTCCTTGTATTATCACAGAGAGATTTTCTCAAACCAGCCTTTGCAGGAGCCTTACCTTTCCTCTTAGCTATAGGAAGATCCAAATTTGGATTCAGATATTTTGACTGTGTGTATCTCTCCAGAGCTATTAAATCATGGACAAGAGTTGTTATCCTTGCCAGATCTCAGGTCTGCAAATTTCTGAATTCCTTAAGTAACAGTAGAGCCTCTGTCCTTGGAAATATGCATAACTTGGGTGAATGAGGCCCTGAACAATCTCATTTAACGATGGAGTTTCCCCTTTTCTTGGCTGGGGGTCTGGACCTTCAAAGGTCCTGTCTAATCTGAATGATTTTGTGAGTATAAACATGACAGTTCAGGGTATAACCTTGCAAGAGTTTCTTTTCAGTCTCTCAGTTCAGAACTCACTTTCCTGAAGTGTGAAAATGAAGGAGAATATGCAGATCTTATACATTTATTATACAATTATTATTCTCATATTGATAGTAAGAAAAGTGTATTGTACCTTTTTCTTTACAAATCTCTGTTTTTCACTACCACTCTTCAAACTCATCAAACATTCCTTGAAAGATAAGCTGTTGAGAAAGCAGGACCAATCACTTATGCTGTATTGAGTAAGTCAGTGGGGAGAAGAGTTCAGGACCTGGAGAGGGTTTTACTTGGTGCACTGTTTACTATTTTATTCTCTTCAAAATGGTGCTTGAACAGACTGGATGAAAAGAACATCAATGAGTACAGTGCTAAGTGAAGTGATCTGGATGGACTCTAGGGGCTTCTTTCCAGCCCATCATGCTAGTCTGAGTAATAAACTTGTCTCCTGAAGTGAATAGCAGCATGGAAAATCCTGTAGTAGCAGGAAAACAGAGCGTGAGTGTGTGCCCAGAGGACTGTAGATGGCCTGTTGAGTGTGGAGACTGTAGCTCTGAGTGTGTCTTGTTGAAAAGATCTAATTCGGCTGGCACTTGTTTCCAGCTTCAGTAGCGAGTCTGGGAACAGAAAGCTGCTTGTGAGCCAAAGCACAGATCTAGGCTGATCTGAACAGAGAGGGGAAAGTACCCTGCCAGCCTGCTGGAGCTGTCAGAGAAGCTCAAGGTTCCCCAGGGGCTGTATAAATAAAGAACTGTCTGGGCGGGAGGTTTGAAAGGAAGCCAGATGGTTGCAGTTGCTTGCAAGGATGTTGATATGCCAAATAACTTTCTGCATCTCTGATGTGTGAAAAAGGTTTTGCCCTTGCCTTCAAAGTAGCAGAGGGTTTGTCATGCTGCCTGTTACTTCTTTGGCTTTTTTTCTGGCTTTTTTCTTCCTGTGCAGCAGGGTTTGCTGTAACCATCCTACAAATAGCTCATGAGATACCCACTGCTTAATCTGTGATCTGCCGAGCAATGCTGCTGCTGTAAATTGTGGGGATGCAGTGTCAGATTGGCAGCAAATGCAGAGTTTAGAGAGTTGTGCGTATCTGGCTGAATTCCAAATGGATAATTACATTCTGCCTACCTAAAATTCCCCTTATGGCTTTGCGAAATCCCTTGCTCAAAGCTGTTATTATAATGTCGCTATTGACTCTTAATTGGCGACTGCCTTCCACTCTACAAGACTGCAGTTTGGTGACAAATGAGGTGACCTGCTATGTGCTGCAGTTTCCCCATCATAAATCCATGTGAAAAAATGTGGTTTTTTTAATCACCCCTCACCTTAGTTGCTCTCTCTCCAGCAATATATTTCTACAAAGAGTACTTATAAAGTACTCACCTCTGGTTCACCTCGACATTTATCAAAGCTCTTCTGTCATACATAGAATCATAGGTTCCTAGAATCATATCAGTTGGATAAGACAGCCAAGATCATCAGTTCTACCCATCCCCATCAATACTGCCCACTAACCATGCCCCTCAGTGCCACATCACCATGTTTCTGGAACATCTACAGGGATGGTGCCTCCACTATTTCCCTGGACAGCCTGCTCCACTGTCCCACTACTCTCTTAGAGAAAAAATACAGTTACTTTCTACTGCTTGACAGTAGATGCTTTGCTGTGATGCTCTGAGTGTTTATCAGACAGAGCTCTGAAGTGGCTATGTCCAGGAGCAGACACTGAAGGCTGGAATTAGGCATATTCTCCTATATTTAACTGTAATTAAACAAACACTTGAGAATCTACTCAGCTGCTTTGTGCTTTTTTCGGCTTGTAGCCATGCACTAGGCATATTACTTTAACTTTATTCTCCACTTAAGTTATATATGTGAGAATGACTAAAAATGTTAATTTGCATAAAGTAGGTTTTGCATTAATCTTGCAGAAAATTTTAAATTCCATTTGTTTAGGTGCCATTTCCATCCTCTTTCCTGAAACCTCCTCTAATGAGTAAAAAAAAAAAGTGTCTCTGTTTAGGAGAACGTGTCACTGATTGAAAAAAAAAAAACAAAGTGGAACAAAGCCTATGGAGCACATTGGAGAGTTGCAAACTTGTTCTCAGCTTTTGACAACAACTCCATAATAAGCCTCCCACTTAAAGATCTGTGGTGTAAAAAAAAATAATAATAAAGCTGTGATGTTCCTGCTAATGGCACCACGTTTCAGTAACCTGGATAATACCCTCATAGTGTTTATGCTCTGAAGGCTTTGTGAGAATAAACAAGTCTTTGCTGTAGCAGCGCAGCTTCTACAGCCTGGCTTGAGGAGGGGTGAGTCTCCTTGTTCTGGAGTAACATGACTGCACTTGTGTTGCATTCCTTCAGGGGAGGCTTCCTTGGGGCTCTACTCAGTCTGGATGACTTTTTTTTGCAAAAACAGTGAAGTGTTGATGTCTTTGAATTTGAACATAGCTGATTGCAGGGAAGGAAAAGGGCAATGAGAGACATCATACCTGTGCACGATTGCCTTTGCATCCAGACTAAAAGAAACACAGTGTCTACATCACCATCTTGCAAAGTTGAGCTGCATTGCTGTTCTTGTTCATTCCCAGGCTTGTTATGAAGAGTCCCATCTCTAGCATTTACCCCTGTCCCTGTTACAATGCAGTTTGGCTCAAAAGTACAAGTGACTTTGCTTTAACAATGACAAGTACTGGAAGTCCAGCAGAATGCCTTGTTAAGAGATGCAAAATCACGGCTGCATCTACACTCATTTTTGAAAAGCCACAGTTATACATTTTACAAGCAAAAGTATTTTATGCATTCCCATGTTATGCACTTGAGTTTGAATGCATTACTTTCTTTTTTCTTAAGACAAACTGAAAAACACAGTGTCACTGCTCTCCCTGCATCTCACATCTGCAAAACACACAAACTAAAAGCAGTTTTCCATAGGCCTGAGGTTTTATTCTTTCAGCCCCATACTTAGCATTGTAGTACAGCTGCTAAGTGACTTATTTATTTTTAAATGTGGAGAGTTCAGCTAATTTCCCCTAGCAATGAATTAGTTGCTGTGAAGCCAGTTTGACTACAAGCAAATAACCACCAGTTTGATCTTGTTCTTGCAGCACTTTGAGTATCTGACTGTTTTCATTTTGCCAGCCTCAAAGCATATTTGTGAGATGGCAAATATTATCACCGTGCTATTGATAAGGAAAATTATCCATCAAAAGGAAGCAGTGTATAGTGCACAGCCTATTCACTCAACATGTGCAAGGGCTGCTCTGAAAGAAATGCTAATATTTTAATAGAGGCGGGTGTTGGTGGGATGGCCATTAAGGTTAAACCCTCCCACCAGTTTTCCTTTACATTCTGTTGCTGTGTGACAGATGGCAGTAGAGAGGCACTGTGACACAACGGCTTCTGACATGGAAGTGTGTGTAGAGCAAAGGTGTGTCATTCAATTCCTCCATGCAGAAAAAATGGCACCTACTGATATCCGTGAACACTTGCTGAACATTTATTTATGGGGACCAAACAGTGGATGTGAGCACAGTGAAGTGGTGGGTGGTATATTTCAGCCGTGGCAGTAGCAATGAGTGATGTGAATGACAAGCTATGTTCCAGATGGTCACAGCTATCACACCACAAAATGAAGAGAGCCTAAAACAGCTAATCCACATGAATCAGCAGATTATGACTGAGGAAATGCGTACAGAGCTGAACATCAAAGTTTCAGTGCACTGGAAACGATGGTGGCAATGCTGGAATATCACAAAGTTTGCACTAGACCGATCCTGTGAAATCTCAAACAGGAACAGAAAGAGCAGTGTATGCAAGTTTATCAGGACCTTTTGAACCAATACAACGCTGAACATGACAGTTTCCTGGATTATATAATTACCAGTGACAAGATGTGCTGTCTGCACTGTGAGTTGAAGTCAAAATGACAGTCTATGGAGTGGTGAATTCCCCATCAAAGTTCAGAGTGCAACTCTCAGCAGATAAAGTGATGTGTGCTGTCTTTTCAGATTGGAAAGGGGTGATCCTTCTGGATTTTCTGGAACCTATACAAACCAACTGTGATACCTTGCAAAACTGACTAAGCTGAAGGCTCAAACTTCCAGAGTCAGGACAGAGAAGAAGACAATCTTTCTCTTGCAGCATGATAACACCAGGCTCCATGCCAGTTTGAAGATCACGGAGCACATTACCAGTCCTGGCTGGACTATCCTACCACCCTCACCATATAGTTCAGATTCAGTGCTTTCTGATTTCCATCTGTCCAAGCTAATGAGAGATGGAGTGCATGGGCAACGTTCTCCTAGCAACAACTCCGTCACTGCAGCTGTGAAACAAGGTGGTCACCTCCACTGGTGCAGTATGCAGGCTCTTGTACATTACTGGTGTACATGTATAGCTGATGGTGGCAACTACACTGAAAAATAGCATTTTGTAGCTTCAAAATCAAATAGTGTTATCTGCTGTAGTTTCCACAGAAATAAATAGGAGGTATTACTTTCAGAGTGACCTACGTATTATTGAAATCTGGATTCTACTCCAGTGCTGCAACACGGTTGTCATTTAACTATAAACCCCTCTGCTTTAGTTTTCATTTAGGTTTTGTTCACTTGTTTTTCCTGCTGCCCTCCTCAGGGTCATTAGAGCTGTACTGGAGCATGGGTAGACGTATTGGTGCTCAGCCTTCCATGTCACTTACTTGTTCTCCAAGAGTGTGTTTCTGCCAGCAGGATGTTCAGTGAGCCAGATTACATGATTTAATATTTTGCAGGAACTGTAATAACAAGACTAGAAGAAATGGCCAAAATGGTGCATCTTCCATTTTGACCAGTAGGTGAAGCTAAAGAGATTTATTGGATGGAAATACTGTCAGCCTGGTATTAATAAAACAGAAGGTTTTGGGTAGCACCGTGCAGTTATTTTTCCGTGTGAATTTATGAGTGCATTTAGGGAGAGTCGTTTTTCTTCACCTGGTTCTCTTTCCCTCGGAGTGAGTGATGGCTGTGCCACTCCTGGCTGCGAGGCAAGAAGAGAGCAAACAGTTCATAAATGTAACTGCCTTCAGGAGGAGTCTTCATGTGTACAGAAAAGCGCTCTAACAGAGGGAACAGGCAGGGTGGGCAGGTTGTAAAACAAATACATTGCTGCTTAGAAAGTTGTCTTTGCTCAGTTTATACCTCACTTGCTGTCTGATACAGACCGAGTGGAAATATTTTCAGTGCAGTTTTTTCTTAGGAAAAGGAAGCTTTTCTTCTTAGGAAGCTTTTTCTTAGGGACTTCTGCTTGTCTTCAATGTGTGTTCAGTTATGTGCTCCCTTTGTGCCTGTTCTTCTGTTGACATCTACAGTCTTGCATAACAAAAATAAATCTGGACTGTTAGCTACAAATAAACTTAGGCATATTTAATTCTAATTCTCTGTATACAAGGAAAGATTCTTACTTTTTTTTTTTTATTGGTCTCAACGCAGTATAGCTCAGGAAACTCTATAGTTCAGGAAGGGCTCCTCAAATTACACTGAAATAACTTAGTGCTGTTACCTGCATATAATTGGGTCAAAGTAATGTATGGATCTTTCTTTAAACAGAGGAGTGGTCTGAAAAGCTTAAACCTGTGCAAACTGAAAAATATAAATATACATATATAAGAAATATATCCTTGAATGCACATTTTCTGCATTCTGTTCATCTTTGAAATCTAGTGTCTTTTGGAAACACAGCCTTGAATCTGTGAGTATCTGGAATTATAAGTTAACAAGCTTGTGTAGGTTAACCTAACATTTTCTATGCGATTCTGCATTTATACAGGGTGTTTTGCACTCCTCTGTACAGTGCAACCCTGGTAGGATGTTCTTAGTGAATTTTTGTTCTTTCTGTGACACAAACAGCCATTTTTCTATTTGGAAAATAGGTGGTTCACTTACATCATCAAATCTTTACAACAGCTACCTAGTTAATGATTGCAAAATACTCGGAAGGCTTTAAAATAAGTTGTAAACAATGTTTGATTAGGGTCATCAAATCAAAAACTGGATTAAGCACTGAATTTTATTCAGTGCAGGAAAAAACTATAAAAGCATTGACCACTGTTAGTTTGAAATCAAGCCATGTAATGCTGTGGCCCCAAGAGTGTCAGAACTAAGAAGCTTGTCTCTTCACTTTAACAGCCTTTTTCCTACCAACAAAATTATATTTCCTAGTGAGCAATGTTTCTGAGGTGTTTATATTTCGTTCATACTTCGTATTACCATGAAATAAGTGCTGAAATGTTACAAGTTGGTTAGTCTATTATGTAGTGGTAAGATTGACCAGCTTCACCTGTGGGTTCGGGACAAAGGAAGCTTATTCCTGAAAATCTCTTCTATGGAATTCAGGGATACCCAATAGTTAACAATGTGCTCAGGCACAGCAGTGCAGCACTGGTGAATGAATAGATTATACTCTAACCTGATAAACACAGTTTTGCCAAAAGAATTTGTCTTGTAACTGATAAGAATAGTAAACTTGTTCTACAGCAGGTTCTTCTGGTTCAGGATGACATAAGAGCGCGTGCAGATTATGATGGTTATGTTATAAACTTCACCCACTCAAGCAATGGTGTTAGTTATTACACGCTGCTTGTGCATATCACACCTTTATTCCAAGAAACATAACTCCCAGGATGGCATGATGTTTCTGACTTCAGTATATGCTGTTGTAATGAGTAGAGACAGCATGGTCCACACTCATGACGCTAAAGACAGAGAAAATACTTGAGAAAGAGAGGAACACAGCTTAAGGATTTGAATCCCTCTCTAAATTTAGCAGAAAATAAATTTTGTTGATTTCAGCAGTAAGCCAGCTGGGCTTATATAACATAGTTAATAAATTAGCAAAATTCCAGGAAGTCAGACTAACTACTTCATAGGCTGGTAGTACTGTGTGTTCAAAATAAAGCTGTTAAATAATTCCCATTTGTATGACCCTCTTCAGGGTCACAGCTGAAAGTGGTTCACTTAGTAAGTGGAGAAGATGGCTGAGTCAAGTACCGCATGTAGCAGCAGGTTGTAATCAACTTTGGTGTGGAGATATAAATTACATTCAGATGCTTTTTAAGGCAGAAAAAGATTGAAATTGCTGTAGTAATGTGTAAGTTGTTTGGTTTTTTTTTTTTTTGACAGAAGTAACTTTGGATGTAGTGACAGAGAAGTTCTTTCACACACTTTGCTGCCAGTTGTAATGCTTTCTCTTTTGTTAGGAAGGTTTGGTTGCAAGTTCCTGGTGTAGCAAGAAGAGATGGGTGGGAACTTTCTTTTTTTTTTTACCTTGAAACTGTTGGATGTAAAAAGCCTAAAAATGAAACCATTTACACATCAGACTCAATCAATGTTAATACTTATTAATACTTTTTGGTTTTGTTGCTTTTTTTGTTGTTGTTTTGTTTGTTTTCTTTTACGTTTAATATTGTCTGCTTTAGGTTATAATGAACTAGAGTAATATGAATAGGTTGTTTTTTTTAATTTGCATCATAAATCAGTCATACTTTAAAAGCAAGGAAACAAATATTTGCTTTGGCTATAAATCATAAGAACAGCTGTATATTTCTTTTTTTTTTTTCTTATTTCATAGTTTTGTCAAACTGATTTCTGTGCCATTGCTTATGATTATATAATTTTGTATGTACCACAACCAAACAAGTAGTCCTCAGGACAAGCGACCAAGTAAGCTTTTCATATGTTACAATTTAGGTTCTTGTACATTTACTTGGATGTTTTAGAAAGCAATTCAATAATAATGGGGAAAAAATGTCATTTAAGGCATTTCTTCAGGATGTTTTCACAATCTGATGAGTATCATTCTGCTTTAAAAGTATATTTCAGACTTAAGCAATCTTCAGCAGGATTAAGATGTCTTCATTTCCATTGGTTAGGTAGTAATTAAGAGCACAAGTAATGATAATGTAGTCTCAGAAAGTTAGGAGAAAGGAGGATTTATGAGCAGAGAAGATCACATTTGGAATTAGATTTCATAATTCCTTCCAGTTTTAGGCTTCACACTTGCTGTTCTGACATCATTTATGTCCATTTCTGCCTCTTCTCTTTTGGAATCAGTCAACTAATTGTTCATTATCACAGTGGTTTTGCATTAATGTAAGTGACTGCAGAAGTTGCAAAGCAATTTAAATAATAATAATAATTATAAAAAAACAGCCCAGGAAATGGGAAAAATGCATAGTTGTTTCATTGAGGTTTCTGATGATGAAGTTTCATATGAGAAATAAGAGTTTTCTGAAGTTTGAAGTTCATTCTTTTATACCAGACTTTGTATTAAATGTATTAAATGTTGCTAGAGTTGTAGAATTTGATTGTAGACTGAGAGAGAAGGTTTGAACTGTGCGCCACAGAGATTCTATCTAGAAAGTATCTGTACTCCAGAGTGAGGAGATGCTCAGTCAGGATGATTGCCTCTGTTAAACCCAGAATAGGCATCACATGGAGCGTTAGGGCTTCTCATCTGCCCATTTTTCTTGACAAGCATTTGCCTTGCCTGATTTTCTACAAAAGAAAATTTTTATCTACAAAATCTTGACTGCAGAACAGCACACAGGTTCTTCACATGGCCTGTTCCAGTTCTGCTTACTTGTGCCGATATTTCAATCAACATTTTCTCTATATGAAGCCTGAGTAAATTACCTTCTTTTTTTCTTTTTTTTCTGAAATTTTTCAAGAGTTTACTTTCACTTAATATGTTCTTATGAGTTTCTGCTTGCACTGCAGTACATCTGATATCCTGGAAATGCATTGTTTCTGAAGTAACTGGGTTCTTTTCTCTTGCTCTGGATATGAGTTTTTCTGCAGGAGAAAGATGTAAAGCTTCCAAAAATTGCTTAATCACTGTTTCAAAGTACAAATGTAGTTTTCCTTTCTCTCCATGGAGCATCATCTGTAGGCCATTGCTCCCTGATATCTTGCCTTGGAAATAGCTTAACTAGTTTTAGGCACTTAGAAAAAATTGCAACCCAAATGCAGCAGCATTTGCTGCTGAATTCCAACACTTTCCCCACTGCTGCTGTCCCAGCTGGCTGCTTGTCAGGACTGACTCATCTTCTTTGGAATAAGGTGGTGTTCCCCAAAGTTGATTTTGTATCAGTATGATCTGACAGGAGGAGTAAAGGGAAAGATCATGGAAGAATAGAACTGTAGATGGAACAAGATGGTCAGATACCTTTTTAGCAAAATTTGCTTTAATTTGACACATTGTCAGTGTTGGTCTTTTAGATCTTATTAACACAGAGTTGAAGGGCAATACCCTGTGAAGTTAACTTTTGTGTAGTATTGGTTGTGGTCTTACAGAATTGATTTTGTTGTATTATCCCATTCTATCTGGTTTAATTAAATGAAAAATGTACATATCAGCTACTTAAGGTGGGGATGAAATAAAACAGGAGGGAAAAAAAGGAAAGAGTTTTGAAGGGACCCTTACTCCTTTATTAAAAAAAAAAAAAAGGAATTCTTCTGAGGAGCACTTCTGAACTACTTAATTATGCATTGTATGCTCAGATTCTTGTATTGAAATTTGACATCAACTTTGAGACCAAGGAAACCTGTGCTTAAGCAATAAGGGGAAATAAGTTTCCTGTCCTTTAACCTATCACCACCCTCAGCCATCTGACATAGTCCTCTTAGTTCTCCCGGTGCTCCTGGCATGATACCTTCCTGCCAGGATTACTTTTCTAGATTGAGTTCACTTCTCACTATCAAAAAGGCCCAAAAAAGCACAATTTCTGAATGAAGCAGTACAAGTCTATCCTGGAATGTTACTCAGGTGCCACTGGACATTCCTTCAACAATACTGCGTGATTAGATCCTGATTAAGCTTTCCTTTGATCTTTGATTGATATGGAGCTGTACCCTACTTCATTGGTTGTTGTTTTAGCCTTCTGGTTTTTCTTTCAATTTTGCATAAATAAGTAACTGTTCTCTTTGGGGCACTTTAGTTTAATATTCATATTTGGAGAACTGAAATTAGAGTCAGCACATTTTGACAAAACCAGAGCTACATAAAAGGTTTTTACATATAAAGGATCTTCTGGTCAGTTTCCAGTTCATCTTCAATTTTGCTGCTTCCTTTTGGACTTTTTCAGCATTGCTGAGTACCCACATGAACATCTGCAACATAATTTTGACCATAAGTGCTTTATAATCATACACGCTATAAATATTAGATTGTTTTTTAGAGGCCACTTCACTTTGATTTTGAATATTAAGTGGAACAAACAAAAAAAAAATTATTATTCAGACAATCACTCTAATTTCAGTGTCCTCATTTCTGGGCTAAAATGCAACTAAATTCTGCCATTGCCAGAGTTTGAAATACATGTCTTCTAATTAAGTAGTATGCAGAACCACTGAAAGTACTAGCAATAGGAGCAGAAACTGGATTGAAATACATAGAAAACTCAAAAGATTTCTGAGTAGCTGGCTGAGCGCAGAAGAGAGAATTTCCCCAACTCAGGGCAATGAAAATACTTCTTGTGTGATATATTCAGGGAAGAAAAAAAAAAAAGAGAGAGAGAAACAGCTATGTGAAAAACAACTCCAGCAGCCACAAATGTAGATATCTGCAGTTTGCCTACTAAACTTTTTCTGATCAAATGAGCTTCCAGGGCAGTGGGTCTATAATTTGCCTCACCTCACCTTGCTAACCTTGACTGGCCTCCTAGATCTGGCATGCGAGTCTGTTGTTCATTCACATTTTAAGTACCCTTTACTTTCTTTTTCTCCTGGGTGGAAAATGCCCTGTTGGCTCTCCTTGGGTTCTGTGTGTTATGGAAATTACTTTGCTCAAGCAAAGTTTCTATAGTCATACTTTATTTATGTTTCAGACATGGTTGTTGATGTGGTTGTTAATCTGGTTACATGGAAATGCTGGTTCCCTTATTCCATTACTTTTTTTAGACTGATTTCTATGGACCCAAGAAGAAAATGAATAACTGGGTCAAGAATTCTTTGATGGTTTAAAGTCCTAAAAAAGAACATTTTTATTGCTATGGGGCAAGTCAGAATTGTAGAACCCAGGCGACACACATTGCTGCTGCTCTGTCTGCTTACAGGTGTCATATCAAGGCATATTATGTGTCTTTATAGATGAATAAGGCAGACTCCTCAGATGTAGAACATGCTGATTGCTAGAAAGTGAGATGGAGATATGTCAGATGAATGAGTAAGAGGCAGTGTAGCAAGTGCATCTTACCATTTCCTACCTGGGTTTTCTTTTCTGGTATCCACATAATAATGAATGGATTGCTAGCTTTCTGGAACTCAGGAAGAAAGATGTTCCAGAACTCTTAATATACTTGTTCTTATATGCTTTCTGAACTGCCATTTTTCTACCAAAAAAAAAAAAAAAAAAGAACTTTTGCCTGCATGTAAGAACTTACTTGAAGACCGAATTCAAAGAGCAGTGGTGGAGGTACTTACCCGTTGTTTACTTTGTGCTGTTTATAGTTTTGTTCATGCCAGCATAGACTCATGTGATAAAGAGCTCTTTTTACTATTATTTAAAAAGAAATGTAAGTGTGGATTTGTTCCAAGACTCTGACTTTCAAAAGTCCTGCATTGGAGGAATAAATAGATGTTTTCTGATTTCAGAAAACTTCTGTATTTAAATACTGTCTTTAAATGTCAAGATGCTTAGTTCTAATTATTTCTTGTAATAACCACTTCCACTTCTGCACTGGACTGAAACCTATAGTTTTATGTCTCCTGTATTTGCTTTGAAAAGATAGAATTTTAGAATGGTAAGGTTGAAAAAACTTCCAATGTCAGCAAGTCCAATCATCAACTCATCTTCACCATGACCACCTAAAACACTTCTGGGAGATATAATGGCATTCACTGCCCATGTCCTGCGCACCAAATTGTAAGGAACCTCAAGAATTTCTCATTTGAAGTCATGAAAACCAAGATCTGTCTGCTCTTTCAGACAATCTCTCTAGTCAATCTCCAGTCTCAAAGTCAGATCTTGTCATTAGTGACTTTCACAAAGTTCTGTGCAGGTCTATCTTCCCAGTATTTCCCAAGCTGAAAGTGGGAGTGAGCAGAGTAAAATTAATTACAGTGTTGGAAGATGGTAATGTTGCAGAATCTCTCTCTTACTACATTAATAAAAAATGCAGTGGGCCTGAAAGTAGTAAGAGTAGTTCTGGACATGCTGGCAACAGCGATACTCATTGCATTTAGCCAGATTATTTGTCGCTCTCTTCATTTAAAGGAGCATGTATTAGGAGGAGCAAAGCAAACTCCTTATTCTCAGGATGATGCTGAAGACTTCATCCAGCATTGCTATTTGCAAGGTGACATCTTCCTTCTTGAATAACATCCGATAATCATCTTTGTCTGTATGTCTTGTTTTTCAGCATATGCTGAGCTCACATCTGTTTTGAAAGCAGTCTTAGTAGCACAGCTGCAGCCCTGTGGAAGGTTGCACTGCCTGAACATGTTTCTGCACTCCTCCAGCTAAAAGAAAGTTCAGCAGCAGGCAGTACCATCCAGGCTGTCCTGGGGAAAGAGTCTTATAATTAACCTATTATTGCAAGATCTCTGGATTTCTTCCCCACGGAAAGAGAATCCTGTTGAGACGTGAAAAATGTGTCAATCTAATATAATAATAGAATAGTGAAGCCCTGTGGTCTAATGACGCATTAAAATTATGAAAAGCTCTTTACTGTTTATCCCACACAAACTTGCACTCAAAAACATTATGTAACTGTTAATCCATAATACATTTATCTTGTCAGTTGAAAAACAGCAGTCTGCAGTGACCAGCATTTCTTGAATGAAACAGTCCTTTAGGGCTCCTTTTTTCATTTTCTAGCAACTTTCTTTCATACTGCAAGCATTATTGCTCTAATACAAAATGTTACAGCATATTTTGAGGCTGCAGTCTATATTCTGCTAATCAGTGTAATTGCCTTCCTTATTCTTCTCAGCCTCCTTTCTCTTTTCCATTAGTGTTAACCACCAACGTGATAAGGCAGGAATTTCTATCCAGTATCACCAAAAACTGATGGAGCTCCCTAGCAGATAATTGCAAAGCAGATAAAGAACTTTGTGACTGAGGTTTCAATAATATTCAGCTCACTTAGTAATGTTTATCTCCACAGCCAAAATTTTCCAAGAATGGCTCTTTTTTTAATTTTTTTTTTTTTTTTGTGAATACCACATTGCCCAACTAGGGCATCAAGAATACAAATTGTTGCTGCATTCAATTTGGAAATACAATAACAGTTTTGTAATAAGAGAGTTAAGTCTCAGAAGGGATTTCTGTTACTTAATGCCTCCCATGCCATACAGGCAATGTAGAAATGAAAATATCAGGTGAAAAGTTGGAAGGGTATGTTCTTAAATGGAGTTCTCTATAATGCCCACATCTGCATGGAGGTGCTGCCTCTGCACTTTTTTTCACAGCTCTCTTTTTCAGACAGAGTGGAGATTATTTCTGAAATATTGCCCTAAAGTAAACTTTTCTGAAATACCCAGGCAACCTTTGAAAAGAAGGTCTAGACTTCATCTCACTTAGTTCTTCAAGTTGTCTATGAGAAGGAATTATTTCTTAAACATGGGTCAGTCATCTTTAGTAAACAGCAGATGAGTCATGATTACATAAAATTTTCCTATGCATCTACAGGAAGGACAGAATTGCTGTCTCCAGAAGTCTTAGACACAGACATTTACAGTCAAACCTGTTACGCTGCAGGAATGAGGTAACTTCAAAAGAGAAAAAGTTATCCTCTCAACTGACTTTCTGGTGAGTTTTCCCTTACAGTCAGTGGTACCTTTTTTTTTTAATGCAAAAATCTTCAGGCAGGAGATAGCATGTAAACAAATACTAGTAAAGTGTGTGCCAGCTCATCCACCCTAGCTAAAAGATTGTCATGGTTTTTTCTAAAGCAATCTGCTTCTGTCCTGTAGAAGAGAAGCTTCCTTTCATGTCGAATGAGATTGAATAGTAATGTAGACCATCCGTGAGGAATCATGGAGCAATTTTACCACTATCACCAGAAAGATGCAAGAAGAAAACGTGCCATCAGTGGGCTTTAACACCTCAATTCTAGTAAAGGGAAATATCTCCCAAATGCCTTTGATGACTTACATTTTCAGCACACTGAAGTAGATGACAAGCTTGAGGCACAGAGGAAAAATGCCAAATTTGGCCAGCTGTATGCTTGTCGTTGGACTACTGTTTTCCTTCTGGTTTGATTCTTGTCTAAGATAGGTCTATTAATGGGTAAGTTCACCTCTTCTACAAGAGTGCTCGCAAATTTCTTCTGTGGAATAATATTTTTCTAACAAGTAAACATAGGCCTTTGTGAGCAAGATTGATACAGATAAGTCATGTGCTGATGTATTTCTGATATGCTAAATCATTTGAGTAAGTTGAACTCCACCCTTAGAAAGGACTCAGCAGCATTCCTTCTCTAACTACCTGCCCAGTACAAGTTTCAGCAATTCATTCCTCCCAGTAAAAGGAGAAGAGAATCATCCTGATTATCTCTAGCTTCCAAACACATCCTGATCCCCCAGATATCTCATGTTCTAGATACGGTTGAGTGCTGTCTATGAAAGCTTACCACAAGGTAGGATAAATTGTGAGCACTATGACTTCGCAGAATTTCTTTAGGGCAGAAACACAGCACTAGCCTTAGCAGTGGTGACAGTTTAATTCACTGATGAAATGGAGCAAGAATAAAATAAATGAGCCTTTCAAAACATGAATGGTAACTGTAGGCTGTGTGAGATATAATTAATGTCTGCTTATTGCAATAAATACATTGCTGCAGTGTTTACAGTATATGCTAAATCCTCTTTCTGATACAGAAATAAGTGGCAGTAGTAGTCAATATCTCAAACAGTATATTTTTCTGAACACTGTTACAAGACTGTTAGATAAAATATATTCATTTTCAATGGGTACAATGGAACGTTCTTTTTAATTAATAGAAGCTGGATGTTTTAATCTATGTGCGAAAGGCAAGGAAAAAAATTTTTAGTGACGTTGTTACTTTGAATTACCTGATGATAATTGTGAAATTGCACTCTTGACTGTGGAGAGAGTGTGATGTCAGTCCTTTTCTTGTTAGGAAATTCTGATATTTTTTTTTCACCACCTTTTTGTCAACAGTGTGAATGATAGTGTTTCTATTCACAGGGAATCGTTCACTTAAGTCTTTCATCAAGCATCAGAAATCTTGAAAACTTGCTTAGACTTACATCCTTCCATTGTCTGATGCGAGATGCATCAAGGTTTTCATGCTTTGCTTATTGTTTATTGTGTTTCAGGAAGTTTGATGCAGGCTTGTGATATCATGTGACTGCTGTGTCTAACCTGTGCTAGCACTGGATACAGGTTTTTCATCTCAAACCTGAATATAACTGCATGTCTGCTGGTTACCTTTAAGACAAATAGGTTATAGTTTAATCACTTATGTTGCATGTTTTCTCCAAATGGAGATATTTTGTCTTGCGTTAACGTTTTGCATGTTTCTTCCACTTGTGGGTCAGAAAAGAGTGGCAAAATTGAACACAAACTGAGGTTATGTTTGGTACACCTTCATCAAATCACTCTCTCTCTCTTTCCATCAGACCATCTCTGACTTAAACACATTGCCTGCACTTCATCTATGGCCTCAGTCCCACAGGGATGCTGCTTTTATCCCCTTTCAGCAAACCCTGTAATCTGATAGCTGCCTTGGTGCTGATTGCCCTCATGCTGCTATACGAACATGGCCTACGTGGATCAAGCATCCTTATAAACTGTTTTGCTTTCTAAGTACATATTAACCCATTATCACAATGGCAACTGCTTACCATTGCAGTAGTTAAACTTTCCACAGGTGAATACTGTGATTGCAAACACAGCGAAGTCATCTGAAATTAAGGGATAAATACTGGAATCCTAGTCTGTGGTGCACAGCGCAGTAACAGCAAGTCCTGTTAAAAGCTTCTTTGGCTTGCTTGTTCAGATATTTACACCTTTTTCAACTCCTCGAAATTCATAGTTTCAGTGTTCCTTGTCAAGTTAACATAACGTTAAATCTGATTCATTGAATATTGGGACTTAAATTTGCATCAGTGAAGCCAGTAGCACCAAGATCTGATAGGTAGAAATTAGTCCTCCTGCTCTCACTGTAGAGGATCTGTGAGCATTGCTGTGTGACATGAACTCTCAATGATTTTTCCAAGCAGCTAGTGAGTAAAAGTGCATAAACCTTACTTGTTGCTTGCTATTGCCACAATGCACTTTAAATGTGCAATTCAGTAGTCTACATTTTCCCCTCCTATGACTAAATTGCATACATCTTTTTAAATTTTATGTTCTTTTCTTCTTTTGTTTTTGTTTTTCCAAAGGAAATCAAAGTGCATTCATTAAAAGAAGGCATTTTGGAAGAGGAAGTTGAAAGCTGAGGGGAAAGAAAGACCCAACCTGTAATAAAGGTATAAACTGTTTCAAAGTACAGTATGTTTGAATTGAAATACAGTATGTTGTTGCACAGGCACGTACAGATCTTTTTTATCTGTTTCAAAGAAGGTTGCTCATAAATGAAGTTTAACCAGTGAATTTATCTAAATGACCATTGTCTAAGATAAAATAATAAAAAAAACCTCTATTTCCACCAATTAAAGTGGGTTCAGTTCACAATTTTTGTTCAGAGGAACTGTGAAGTTGCACAAGCCAGTGCATTTTCTTGTTTTTTTTTTTTTCACATTTGCTGCTTCAACTTTATAAGGCAACTCCTGGTCCCCAAGCTCCTGCTGCTGAGTTGAGATTCTACTGTGCTTGGATTGAGCATAATAGAACACTGCTGGAGCCTGAGTGTCCTGGCCATTCGATTGCAATTGCAGTTGTGAATGTGTGAACAAGTCAGAAAACAAGTGTTCAGAGATAACAGGATTAGTATTAGGAGATTGAATTCTTTTCTCTCTCCAGTGATTATTTTTTTTTTTAGTGCTACTTGGCATTTTCCATTTAAATGAGCTTTCTATGAAGCTTCTAGAAAACTATTATAGGAATGTATATAAGATTAAACTGATGTTGCAGTCCATTACTATCTGAGATCTGAGATTCAACACCTGAGTCTGTCTTTTCTTGAACTGTGAAAAGAAAAACTATTGGAAAACGTTCTGGAACTCTTGAAGAAAAGTGCCTGAATATATGTGGTGGCAGTTTACAACTGAAGAAAATGGTACATATTTTGTCATGGAAAAGCTGTTGTTCACATCTGTTACTGGTTTTATCTGTTAGTTTGCTGTTACAGCATACGGAAAATGGAGATGGGCTTTCTTTTGCCTGGAGGTAGAAATGGATTTTTCATTACCGAATGTTTTGTTGTAACCCTCATTCCATGCATTCTCTGTAGAAAGTACAGTTCAAAGACTGAACGTGTAGTGGACTGAACAGTTGCATTGTTTGTTGTTTTAAACCTCTGCTAGCAAGATACAAAGTGAATTTTCTACCAGAAGAAAATCAGCTTTCAGTCCTTGTTGTGCATTTGTCTTTCAGCCTGACGTTCCTGCTGTGAATGGCTTTGTCAGTAGACTCAGCTTTGTACCGTTGGCAGCGACTCGGAGCCAAAAGTGCCCCCCAGACTGTGTCCGAATCAACACCTCTGCTGTTTTCTGTCAGAGACAGACTGAAACCCAACTTAAACAAGTGGAGGATTGTGTTTTCCAACAATGGGAGACAGCAGAGAGGCTGGGACCAAGCTTCTAGGTTTTATTCTGGAAACAGGATACAGACTACGAAATACACGTGGCTTACTTTTTTGCCCAAAAATCTTTTTATGCAGTTTCACAGGTAAAAATAATAATCATCAAACGATGTATGAGATATAAGAATTCTTTCTGAAGCAGTGATATTTGGGGGTGATAGAGAGGGGCTGCTTCTGTAACTACCATGTCTTTAAAGTTTAGATGAAGACTCTGTAAACAAACGTCACCTAATTCATACTGAAGTGAGACTTAAAGCAAGTAAATGGTAGGTGTCCTAAACCACGTTGTTGCCACATTCAGTATTGGAGCAGCTTTCCTTGTAAAAATTTCAGGTCGCATGTCGAGATAAGGTATCAAGTTCCATATCCATCTCTAGATTTGAAATTTCTGTTATCTTAGATTTATACCTTCATAACTTGATCTTCCATTTTCCACACATGGAATTTTTCATGAGTCCATGAGTGAATCCCAGTGTGAATTATGAACATGTGTTTTCTATGCTCATCCTGTTGCATTGGTTTATTTTTTGAGTTGTGAGGTTTTTAGGTTTTTTTAGTTTGGGTTTATTGTTTTGTTGTTTGGTGTGGTTTGGGTTTGGTTTTTTTTTTTGGGGGGGGGGGGGGGGAAGGGTTGGTAATATTTTTTTTGTTTGC
Organism: Perdix hodgsoniae; assembly: GCA_035772895.1. NCBI lineage: Eukaryota > Metazoa > Chordata > Aves > Galliformes > Phasianidae > Perdix > Perdix hodgsoniae. The sequence goes on from JAPSGF010000053.1 coordinate 4,803,701, forward strand.
CTTTTGTTAGAAGCAATGATTATTTTCAAAACTGAGTTTGTGGGGAATCACTAGAGAAGATTCAGCTCCTAGAGATTTTATATATATATATATATATATATATATATTTGTAATATGCGGAAAATTAAAGTAGCTATATTACTATATTATAACAATATATTTCACAAGTTTTTCTAAAGAAAAAATAAGCAACTCAATTAAATAATTAATTATTTTGAGAAAGGATGAGGTTAGAGAAGTGATTAATGCTCATGACATGAGATGGGGGATTTTCATCAGGAAATTACACCTTTAATTCCTTTTTTGTATCTTTCTTTGCAGGCTAGCTAATCTTTATTTCCTCTTCCTGGTGGTTCTAAACTGGTTCCCACAAATGGAAGTCTTCCACAGGGAGATTACTATGATTCCTCTGATCGTGGTGCTGCTTGCCAGTATGATTAAGGATGCTATTGAAGACTATAAAAAATATCAATTTGATAAGAAGATAAACTCCTCTAAAAGCAGGGTATATGAAAAGTAAGTAGACCAAACCAATTATTCTCCTTGTGTTTGATGTGGTGGAAACTGCTCATTTTGATTTTGCAACAATTCCCTTCCTGACCTTTTGGAGAACAGGAAGTTTGGAAGAGCTGTTATAAAAGACTTTTGTTCTGCTTCAGAACATGCTTCATTTATCTCACTCAGAGTCAGGGTTATCTTGAGAAGTTTTGTTTTCTGTCACAAATCTGTGTGCTGATACATCCATTTTCATTCCATGTTTTAAAACCAGTTTACCAACACACACTGTATCTTCTCCCAGTAGCAGAAGGTTCTGGAGGAAGTCTGGAAAAGATCATTAGGCTTTTTTTACACACCGAAACAGCATCTTTCAGAAAGTTCCTGGTAAAACCATTAAAACAAAAATTAATAATCAACTGCATTTATGCATTCAAGGTGAAACATAACCAGGAACCGAACAAATTTTATAGCATTTCCAGTTAGCATAGGTGATCAAAACAACACATTTTCACTCTGGAAGTGGTACAACACCCACTTGCAGTAAGCTGAATTGTTTGCTCAGTACTGACTCAGAAGGAAGAAATATTTTCAAGTGCTATTCTTATTGCAACATTTCGATTTCATCAGAGTTTCTTGTCCAAGTACTAATTTGATTTGAGACTACGTCACTTGCTTCCACATAACACAATAGGAGCTTTGCTTTAAAAGATGTTTAAATACTTGTGCCTCTTCCATTCTTCCATTTTTTTTTCACATCTCCTTATGCCCAAGACATAGAGGAAAAATTACTGTGTATCTTTTTTGGAAATTAACTCTCATCTGTGCTGATTACTTATGTGGCACAAGGTCCAATAGACCGAAAGAAATGAGAGTCTGCAAGGAGAAAAGGATGAGAAAGGTCTGGGTGAGAAAAGGAAATGCTAGTCCTGAGGCTAGTCTAACAGGGGAGGAGCATCAGGCTGTGGGGCAAGCTGGGTAAACTGCCCTTAAATTGCCTATGTATATGTATAATTCTTTCTACGAGAAATTTTTGTACATATTAGAGAGTGGGGTGGGACAGGATGCTTGCTAGTCTGTTTTAATAAATGAAGTAATGGGCATGAAAGCAAATAGTAAATAGAGGAGGTTGAAAAGACGAATATTTTCTGTACAGAGGCTCATAGTAATCTGTTGACTTCTGTATGCAGAGCTCTGCCCTTTACCTTTGAACTTCCTGGCTGCTAACAGGCTTATAAAACAATTCAGAAATACTTGGAGTGAATGGTGAAAACTGTGTGTATGTCCTTAGTTTTGTCAGTGCAGTGTTAAAACAGAGGTACTTCATGCAAGCAGACGCATGATTCCAGGGAAATACTCTGGGGCCTCCAGGCATGCGGTAACAGGAATAACAAAACATTCAGGATGTTTTTCTCGTGTGTGACGTGCAGCCTTCCCAGCAAGCTTTAGGACCCAGAGCAGCTGGGTCAGGAAGATACCTGTTCCAGGGCAGGTGGATGCCAGAGTCAGCGAGAAGCAGCCCTGTGCTCCGGCAGCTTGAGTATTTCCACCACCACTTTGGAGTTTATCTTGGTTACTGAACTCTTCTAACTTTATTAGCCTTTGACTTGAAGCTGCTTTTTGAGAAGACAGCAAGATGTCACGGAGAAGTTTTCCAGGCTGCTTCTCTAAGATGGTATGGAAAAAACATTTTTTCAAGGAAACCTGCTGTCAATGTGTTGCTTCAGACACAGAAACCCAAAATGAAGTGCTGGGGAAGAGAGGAAAATTAAAGAAAAGAAGGAAGAAAAATGACAATAAGAGAGTGATCAAGTCCAATTTGTCTTTCGGATGTACGAATTGGAAGGAAAATCCAAACAGATACTATGACTCCAATAAAATTAAGACCACGAAATACAGCATCTTGACTTTCTTCCCTAAGAACATCTATGAGCAGCTTCACCGCTTTGCCAATATTTATTTTGTGGTCATTGCACTGCTGAATTTTGTGCCAGTGGTGAATGCTTTCCAACCAGAAGTTTCTTTGATCCCTATTTGTGTTATAATGGCTATGACAGCCATTAAAGATGCTTGGGAAGACTTTCGGCGGTATAAGCTAGACAAAGAAATCAATCATATGGGTTGTTACATTTACAGCAGGTGAGTTTTTTACAGCTTTTATTTTGGAAAATGTTGGCTTGACATCTTTTATCACTTGTGAGGTTTTTTTGGTTAAAATATTAATAAATGCCTGCTAAAAAAATCACAGTGATTAAGTGAAATGTGTAAAGTTGCAGTGACTGGATAACACCCGTACTTGGTCTGAAAACAGGAAAGATGTTCCTATTTTGCTTATGTCTATTGTTCAGACTGGGAAGGAAAATTTTTGTTTCATGGTTCTGCTGTGGCTATCTCTTAGACATGGAGTGTTTAAACAGCTGCCGAGCCCTGGAGTTCTAAGGAATTTTCAGCAGTACTAAATTCTATCAATATAGTACACAACAAGATTTGCACAATCAATATAGTACAGAACAAGTTCTGTCATGCCAATGGTTCCTTGTTTGCTTAGAACCCAAGAAATCTTTCAAAAATGTTGCTAGTGCTTTGGACTAATTTCAGTTTTATACTCCAAACTGTAGGCTGCCTTCCAGTTGTGCTTTTTTATTTTTATTTACTTATTTACTTTTGCTAGGTTGTATGTTAAACAAAACTGCATGTTAGTGTATTTTTAAAAAGTTGAGGTAGTAACACATACATCTGTTTGATCTTCTCTAAATGAATTATCTACAAATATCTGTGACATTTTCAAAATGTTTCATGACTTCTTAAGTTTAGGACTTTGTTGTATCAAAACTGTTATCAACATAGAAAATGACTTCTGCCTGCTTAAATATCACACAAGGTGCCAGCAGAGCAAAACTTTTAATTTCTCTGAACTTTGTCATTCCTCCAATTAATCAGCAGTGCTTTATATAGTGTATGTTCTCACAAGCAGGATCTTGTAGAACTCTAGCTTTTATCACAGAGTTCTGTCATTGCTTTTCCTCTTGCATGTTTGTCAGATTTTTATTTTTATATCCTGCTGGTTAAACAGAGAAATAATGGATTTGCTTACTTACCCCCACAAGGAGGTAATGACTTGTCAGAAATAAAATCTCTGCTCTTTTTGCTATCTGGAAAAGCAGACATGTTACAAGTTTCCAAATATTGCACATAAGACTTTTTTTCTCTTCCACCATGAAGACTGGCAGTAATTCTAGTTCTTTGGGTAGGTACCTGAATTGCTCCTATCTTTGAGGCTGCCAGAGTTGTAATCCATGGAGCAATGAATTACTTCTTAACTCTTGTTAAGACAGGGAATAGTAGGTGATGCAGTAAGTATTAATGAAGGATTGGCATGGAAACACTACTTCCTCTTGACATAAAGCATGAAAAGACTTTTACCTTGAGTAAACAAGAAGTAGAGAATACAATATGAACTGTTTTCACGTTAAAGAAAAATGTACATCATGGCATTACAATGTACATACAGATCCAGATCTGAGTTGTAGCCCTGAGTACTTTCTTATGCTGAAAGATGAGACAGCCCATCTTAACATTGCTCATCCCATTCCATAGGAAGGTCTTTGATCTATGAAGAAATCTTGTGTGTCACCAGACTCTTATGGTCCAAAACAGTGATGTAAGGGAAAGAAAAATAAGTAAGCCTTCAGACTCTACTATTCATTCTATCTGGAAAAAGTGTTGACAATTGTGATTGCTGTCAGATCTGTAGTTACAGCTTATTATATCATGAATAATTTTAATCAGGCTTCTATAGCTCTTTGGGAAGCTGGTATGTCTTGTTCTTGCTAGCTGCAAAGTCATGGAAGAGTATAATGTCTTCTAATTTTCCTCCTTGTGAATCATCTGTCATAGGTAATTTTTTTAACACAAGTGAAAGTCTTTTTCAGGGGACTGTGCTTCTTGTTAATCTTGTAACACCAAAGAATCCTTTGTAATAGAATAACTCATCTTCCATCATAAGATGAAAATTTAATTAGATTTAAAGTATTAATCTTGGAGTGTAAATTGTCTTTATTTCAGATTCCAGTAACAAGTACTCTAGTTCCTGTTCCTTAAAATATACAAAGTGCACTCACTTTTCTGAAAGCCAAATGTCTTCCAAAACTTTCTTGAACACCAGAGGAAATGCTGTAACTTGTCTTCTTTCAGCATGGAGCAAGGGAAATTGAATTCAAGTAGACTGCCCTGTAAACACATTACTTCTAATTTTCTTTTCCCAGAAGTCAGCTGGAATAGCTGATCTAGCCTGCTAGTCAAATGAAGGAAAAGGCACTTCAAGTAGCGTACTTAAAGAATGCTTAATTGGAAAGAAAAGGAAACAATAATATTGAAGTATCTCAGGCAATTGCAGTACCTTAGATCTGATGTTTGATTGCAAAGATTTAACTTTCTGATTAAAAAGTTTTTGTTTCATAAATTGTGTACAGACTTGTGCCGCCAGATTACATCACAGTACACCAAAATATAAGAACTAAATTATACTTGCTTCTTCTGTCTTGGTATTCTTTTAATTATACTTAGTCTTCTGTTAAATATACCTGGTCTGTTTTTAAATTTTTGTAGGAATGAGGCTTCTACCACTACAATATGTGATTATCAAAGCATTTTCTATGATATTCTGCTTTATTATCCTTCTTTAATTGCATTAAAATTCCTCAAGTGACCTGGTTTCATGCAACCCTAATTATTCTTCATCATCAACATTTAATTATAGTGTTCATGCATGTGTAATTTCTATCATATTCATTTTGCTACTCCCAGACAGCTTTTAGGCAAGATATGTATACAGAACACCCTTTTAATCTGCCTTGTCAGTCAGTCCCTCCACTGCTGTTTTGGCTACTTTTCTCTGAAGTCCCTTGAGTTTGTCCTAACTAACTATCAGTGGCCAGCACTGAGTGCAGTATATAGGTCTGTAAGTGAATGTCAAACCAACAGTTACTAAAAGCTATTTAATTATTTCAGCATTCCATGATGTTTGAGAAACCATTTGCTATATGTATGATTAACCTGTGGGCTGGGTCTGATGTACCTCTAGGATTAAGCTGTAATGGTCTGCAAACACTCCATAACATCCAGGCAGGATTTTACATTGATTTCATGCTTCTGGAAAATCAAACCGAAATTTTTCTGACTATTCTGAATAGATGGTCAGGTGCTAATACAAAGTATTAGCATCACAGTTCAAGATGGCAAAGCAATGCCAACGCATGTTCGTCAGGCAGCTACACCTGCAAAAACATTAACATCATCTGGACAATTAGCATTGCTTAATTTTAAGCACCTACACTCATATCTGAGATGGTGATTCAGAGAAGTCTAGTGTATGTTCTTTGAATTATTCAGTGGTGTTGTCAGACAACTAGGTAAGTCAGCAGGCGTACTGGTGAGAGAACCTGACTGCACTCAATATAGAAAAGTTTCTCTGCAGTGCTCACAGACCCTGTTGCTTTCAAGAAATTCCTGTAAGGATCAATTTCCTCTTCCCATGTAGGTCTGCAGGTGTCTAGGTCACAGAAAGAAAAAGTCTGGACTTTGTTGTGATTCTGTATTTGCTTAGTATGAAGTCTGAGAAGATTTAAATATTTCCATGTCAGCATTTACCCTAGGGTAGTCCCAAGGCAGTGCTGTGAAAATAAGAGAAAAACAAAGACCTCATCACTGCATTACACTGAGTCAGAAGAAAGGCTGCACCTCTGCTGGATGCTGTTAGCATCTGGGAAAGCATCTGCTGTTCTCCAGGGCAGCAGGGACAGACAGGGTCTGCAGCAAAAGAACAGCATGTCTGGAGGATAGTGGAGAAGGGAAGTGCTTGCAAACAGGGGTAGACCTACTGTCAAATCTCAGAGGAAAAAAAAAAGTCAACTTTTCTCTGGACCCAAGAAACATCATATGCAGCTCACTCAACACAGGGTGAGCCTGAAAGCTTGTCAAGTAGGAAGGAGAGGAAAATATCATCCTGCCAAGGGGCCCAGTAAGCAAAAAAAGGTTTGTTGCCAACATTTTCATTTAAAGTCTTCAGCAGCACTAACTTTTTGCTTGTTGAAGAACACTTTCTTTCTACTTTATTATTTTTGTTTTCTAACAAAGCACAACTTTAAAGACTAGGGTTCTGCTGGAGGCTTTACTGGATTCATTTTATACACCAGGAAAAAGAGTCTCAAGCCTGTGGTCTGCTTTTAAGTCCCACCATCTTCCCTTTGGCAAAACGGCATTGGATTTGCTTTGGTACAGCCACATCAAGGCTTCCATATCTTGGTGCTTCCTCCAAATGGTGGATGAATATCAGCAACAGGCTATCTCCTGGCTTCATACCCCAGCTTTTGCATGGCTGAAGATGCTTTTCCAAGACAGCAACAAACATTGATAATTTAAATATAATCTTTTTCATATAAAATAGCAATGTAAATAAATTACTGTTAACTGCAGGATAATTGTCTGCTATGATAGTACTGCAACTCAGTATCCATTAACAACGATACAAGACACTGATTTGCTTAATATTAAAAGTAAGTATATTGGACACCCTGCTTGAAGCAGGGGGTTGAAACTAGGTCATCTCTAAGGTCCCTTCCAACCCCAGCCATTCTGTGATACTCTTGTCTCCACAGCCTTGCCACTGGCAGTTGGCATCCTCTGCTCTGTACAGCTTTTGTGTGTACTCCAGGCAGTATGGGATTTTTTGTATCTGGGTTAAGTATGGGTACCTGAATATAATAACTGAACTATTATAACTTAATTACTGAATATACAAATTACTGAAGATATGAAGTGTCTTCTGCATGTTGAGGTGTTCCTCAGCTTCCAGTGAGATGGGAAGTTGGTTTCAATGAGGAATACTCCCCAGTCTGATATATTCCACCATGTAACTTCCTGAAGCCAGTGGAGCCAAAACAGTAAAGAAATAATTAAAACGTGAACTCTCCTTATGGTGCTTCTGTGGTGAAGAAATCTGTGACGTGCAGCTGACAAAAGAAAAAAAAAGTCAAATTTTCAACTCTCAGCTAGTCCAGGCAGCAGCAGGTGAAAGTCAAAGAGCAGTGAAGCAGTGATTCATGTCAGCCAGAGCATTTCACCAGAGTAAGGATCCTTAAGCTCTATGGAACCTATTTACCCTATTTACCCATAAATACGTAACTAATGCTGCCACAGCTTTGTGGATTGCTATACCAGAGCTTTTTTCAAGATCTGTTACCTACCAGGTAAGTCCCATTTTAACTGTCTTTTTCTGAATGCATCTAAATCCTGGAGAGGAACAGGATGTTTGCTACCTGCTATGTGACCTGAAGATGCTACATGGTCATGTAAGGAAATGACTGTAGCAGAAATGATGACTTAGGGTATGGCTTCCAGAAACTTTGTAAGATAAAAGCAGTCTTTAAGTCATTGACTTGAAGTTATTTATTCACTCCAGATAGTGCCAGTAGAGTCACAACATATTTCTCTAGGGAGTATTCACACACAGTAAATAATAAAAATAAATTAAATGTTCCTAATTACATTAATTCATAGATTTTATTACATTGCTTTTTATAATTTAAGCAAATGTGTATTCAAATACTTTTGAATTCTACTTTATTTCCTCGTTTGGTGCAGGTCATTATAAATCAAGATAGCAATGAAAAAAAGCAAGTTAAACTAAAACCAAAGCATTGAATAAAATATATTTCTAAGTTTCTGGTACTTAGCTTAAGTCCATATAAACTTGGAACGTTAACACAAGTTGAGTATAGATGTTTTTATCATCGAGATTGTAACATCCATAGTATGATGCCGCGGACAGTCTAACACATAAAAAGTTTAGGATTTGCTTCTAGTATTAAGGAGTTTGAAATGTCAAAATCATATAATTAAAGATGTCTTCAGTTTGACCAAAAAAAAAAAAGAGTTCCATCTATAATTAAAAGATTTGCTGAAATTTCACAGCTGTTGGGGGGGGGGGGGGTATGGCTATGGGTGCTTGCTAAGTCCTTTTACTGGACAGATTGTTTCTAAGTGATACAGTTTTCTGATGCTGATGATGTCCATAAAACAAAAACTGCCTCCCTAGATCCCCTAAATGATGGTAACATGGTATAAACCAGGGATGAATTGGCACGGACACTTTGACTCAGATGATATCTCCAGCTCAGAAATAATGTGTTAAGTTGTGCTGTATTGTGAGCTATAGGCAGGTTTCAGGATCAGTTCCTTTCCAGTCTAGTGCTGCCCTCAAGTTCTTAATCTGCTCCTATGTTGTCATTTTTTTCAAGGCTTTATGGCAGCAGCTCCTAACATTGCCTTGATAGCCTTAAAATTGTCTTTGAAAGTATAGTGTTGAGTTTTTCATTTAAAAGCTGGTAAAATCTTTGACAGTGCGTGTTCAATTTCTATTTGCAAAAATAGGCTGTAAAGTTTAAATACCGGTGGAATTCCAGCTGTTCATTGCATAGCACTAAGTGTGTTGGAGTATTTTTTGAAGTGATCCTTTTGTAGGACCGTTTTCAAATATAACATTGTAATGAATTTACATACAATAAAAAACACTTGGATTTGCCTTTATGTTACACTGTTAGGTTTTTGTTGTTGTTGTTTGTTTTTGTTTTGTCTGAAGTGTCTGATATTACAGTCTAATGGCAATTTACAAACTGCAAGGGGAGCTGACCTGGAACTTTTAGTAATTCAGAGGAACCAGACCCACTGAGCTAACTGGTTGTTGTTGATACGTGATTAAGGTTTCTGAAGATCTTCCTCTAAGACAGTCTAGGATTCACAGCCGTGCTGTGGCATGCACATGGAAAACTTTTATTTAATCTCCTGTCAAGAGCAGCACAGTATTTTCTTACTTCCTTCTATTCACCACCCCTCCTGACCCAGTCTTTGTTTGAAGTTCATTTTTATTGAATCAAAGCATGTGAAATGACTTTGTGTCAACAGTAATTTATTCCTGTTTCCCAACAATTCCAGCCACAGCAGGCTTTTCCGTATGATTCTTTCTCCCCTAAAATACCTTCATAAAATCTATTCAGTTCGGTCCTTCTCATCAGATATGACGAGTCTAATATCAAATTCTGGCAGACTTCACTGTGACTGTTCCAGGCTGTCTCTTTCTGTCTGCACTACCCTGTGATGGCTGTTGTTGTGCTACCTGTTATTCCAGGGCAGCGAGGGAATGTTTTTAAGTGTGGTGGTGATAAACTGACTGGTGAAGGAGAGAAGATAATGGAGAGACTTTCATCCTAGAGCATAACTTTGATGTGCCACAGCCCTGATCCCTTCCACCATGAAAATCAGACTTTCAACTCTCCACCTATTGAAAATCACCACGTGTTGTCATTTTATTGCATAAATACGTGTGTCTTTTTTATACGTCTCTCGACAAACCATCTTAGACTTACAAAGCTCTTGTGTTTATTTAGCAGCCATAGCGTGAGCCATGAACCTTAATCAGTGAACAGGAAAAGGGCAGCGTTCCCTGTTATTGGAATTACTGAAAGGAAACTGCTTCATTTGAAAAATCTTTTGGGGGCAAGTGTTGTTGTGGAGTGCAAGAGGTTCCTTGTGAACCTTTTCTTCCTTTAATAGTTCTTAGCAAAATTTTAGAAAACACTCATGCTGGAGGAATCCTAATCTTACAGTTCCTTTCTGGGAATAGAGCTCTCTACAAAGAAAATGTTATTTTTTTCACTGGGAGAGAGGGGCACCCTTCACCTGAATCTAAGCCTGGAAGACTAGCAATTCCTGAACTATATTCCCTATGCAACAGAAAACAACCTCTTTGATCTGGAAGAGGTCATTTGGCTTTTCTGACTCACTGTCTCCTCTGTAATTAGTGTATGAACCGAACTTTGAGCCACATGTGTAATGTAAGTTTCATTGGCTGTTACTGGAAAATTATTACAAATCTATGATTTCTGTGGTTTATTTTATTAACCCAATTTCTTTAGGTTGACGTAGAAAACAGCCAGCTGGGTAAGGCCTATCTATAGCATTCTGTGAGCAGGAAATGTTCCATAAACAACAGAATTGTGCAACAGCTGACGTAGAGAAAAGTAGGATTGCCTTGCAGATGTCCTGGCAAACAGCATATACAAACTCTACATGACATCCAGATGTCTGGGGTAGCAAGACAGCCCATCTGCTTGTATGAAACTGCTTCTGTAATCATGCTTTAAACAAACAAAGAATTCTACCAGGAAAGCGTTAGATATGGGAAGAATTCCTTGCTGCTTAGTGGCTTCCCTATATTAGCTTTAACATCCACTTCACTGTGCAATAAATACTCATCATGCACCTGCTTAAATATTTTTCAAGTAGAAACTGTTCTGGAATTTTTTTTTTCAAAGATCAGCAACATCAGATTCACTTACAGCAAACATCTGCTTCTCAGTGTGAGCTTTTAGGTCTATTGTTGAGCAAAGGAAACAAGGATATGCATACAAGTAGACGCAGCAGAAAGAAGAATGAACATTCAGGAATGAAAAAAACAATGTAGGAAGGAAAAATCATTGCTACAATGCCATTATTTAGCAATTAGTAATGAATCTCACTTCTAGCACCAAAGATTTTTACATAGTTACAGGAGTTTTTCTGGCTTTTGTTGTTGTTCTTTTGTTTTAATAGAAAGTTAATACCACCAGGAAGTATGGAGTATTTAACTGCATGTGTAACCTTTGCAGGAAGCAGCTATTTCATGTTGTTTTTAGATAAGGATGTGAGCCAACTGCCACAGATTGCCTGACAGCATTAGGGCTGACTCCTCTTTCCCCAAGACCAGGAAAGCACACAGTAGACTTTGACCAGACTCTGAAGACACACTTGGATATGTGCCTTCAAACTGTGGCAAAACATTTTATCTCCACATCCCCTTTTCATAATACAAACACTTCATTGAAAGACTCTTTTCTTCAGGCACTAAATGAGGATGACTTAAGCAGGAATGACATTGAGTCATTACAAAAAGCCTTTTACTGTAAGTCTTGTAAAGTATTGTGAGCATTTTCCATCTTACAGAGCAACATACAAGATGACAATTATTTATACTAAAAAAATAATTTCCTCATAAAGAACTGAGCCATTGCTGCCTTTGCAGTTTTCCCTTTAACTAATTGTAAAGTATATCCTACAGTCCTCAGTGTGTTTAGATGATGAAGAAAAGCTGAGAGATCAACTACTGAAAAGGTTATTTCAAAAAGTACTGCTGTGTCCTGAACTGTTGAATGCCAGTTTGTTGATGAAATAGTCATTTAGTCATTTATTTTCCCCAAACCTCAATCCTTATTTGTTTGTTTGTTTAATTTAGAATCCCTTTTTTTCCTTGCCTTTTTAAAATTAATCTTAGGTTCTAGCTGCCTTTTGTTTTGGGGTTGTTTTTCTGTTTTCTTGTTTAATACTAAGGAGTCATTTGTTGGCTGTTCTACCTATTTAAGTTGTATCTACCACCGAAGCTTAAGATTTTTAATTATCTTTTGAGAATTGCAAATTGCAGAGACCTGGTGCAAGTGGAAGTATGATAATGCTTTACTTTTTTCAGGGTCTACAGGTCAATGCTTGAAAGTACCTGTGACATACTCAAATATATATATTTTTAAATGCAGGTATTTCTTGTATAATATACTTAAAAACACTTCTGTTACTCTGAGCAACTGTCTGGCTTTGCTGTGGAGAATATAGGCTTAGTGCTACCAAATGAAAGAGAAATTTTTTTTTATTTCTATTTACTCCATGTAAATATTTTACTTTGCATGTGAGATATGGTGAAGTGGTACTGTGAAACTGTCTAAAGCACTAATTTCTAGGTGTTTTGTGGTGTCTTTTTAAAAAATACAGCGATGTGGCACCCCTGCCCTACTTTCTTTTATCAAAACCCCACTTAGCAGAGAGCCTGCCATCCTAATGCCACTATTCACCCTTTATATATTTTTGATGGTGCAGGAAAGACCATGCCTATGTTGAGAAGTGCTGGAAAGATGTCCAAGTGGGAGATTTTGTGCAGCTGCGGTGTAACGAGACCATCCCAGCTGACATCCTCTTGCTGTACTCCTCTGATCAGAATGGGATCTGCCACTTGGAAACTGCCAACCTTGATGGAGAGACCAACCTTAAACAGCGACGAGTCGTCATGGGGTTCTCCAGCCAGGTAAATCTATGAAACAACAGCCCATGCAACCAAAGACTGCTCCAAGCCGCAGTCTGACTGCTCTGCAGCTCTAGCCACGAAATGCAGTGGAGAAGTCCACTTTCAAATCAAAAAATACTTGGGTGCTAGTTATGCTTCAAAGTGTACATGATTATTTTGTTTAGTCTTTATTATGTAGATACACCACATCACCGCATGCACAGAAGCCTTTACACTTAGGAAGTCTTGTTACGTAAGCAGAGTGGAATGCAGTTCTGACCATGATGACCACAGTGTTTAGGAAGGTCAGAGCTTAAATAATCATCTCTATTACCCTGTTATTTAAAATTATTAGTGTAAATAGCGCGTTGATTAAAAAAAACCAATGCACTATGTATCATACAAGCTGGTTTTAGTCTTACTGTCTGCAACTTGTTCCTTGTTCTTGGAGCTTTGCTTAATCATGATTTAACTGCTCCATAAAACTTCCCAGATTTAACTGCAGCTATAAAATGTGACTCTTAAAGGAGGAGAGAATGAACTGAGGTTAGTTCTTCTGTTTAGGAAATTCTTTGGAATGCTGAATTCCCCTACCTTTAAAATACTGAGATGAAGGAAACTTTTTCTTCTTGTAAGCCACTTTCTGACCTGAATTTTCAACTGTAAAGCTTTTGTCATCAAAATAACTATATTTATTTACTGAGAAAGGGGGAGAGACAGAGGGAGAAGAATCATCTTTCTCAACCCCTTTTCTAGCTAGAAATGTACTGGGTAGTAATGAGTCCTCTAAGCTCCTCTTGCATCTTGCTGTTCTCCTGTTGCACAAATGTTTCTAGGATAATGATAACATACAGTTTTACTCTTGAGTTTCATGAGATGGACAGGATTCCGCAGAGTTCTTGAGAGTCTGAAAATATTCACTCATGTGAGACAAATGTTATACAAACTGCCCTGATATCCATAGAATCGTAGAATGGCTTGAGATGGAAGGGACCTCAAGGATCATCAACTTCCAAACCCCTGCCACAGGTTGGGCCACCAACCTCCAGATCTAGTACTAAACTAGGCTGCCCCATCCAACCTGGCCTTGAATACCTCCGGGAATGGGGCATCCATAACCTCTCAGGACAGCCTGTGCCAGCACCTCCCCACTCTCTCTGTGAAGAGCTTCTCTCTGACATTGAATCTAAGCCTTCATTCCTTGAGCTTAAAAGCATACCCCCTTACCCTATCACTATCTACCTTTGTAAAAAGTTGATTCCCATCCCATTTATAATCCCCTTTTAAATACTGGAAGGCTGCAATGAGGTCTCCTCGCGGCTTTCTCTTCTCTGGGCTGAATTCATAAAGGTATTTTTCCTCCAAAATTTATTTTTTACATCAGATTCTCAGCTTGCTCTTACTTAGATTTTAAACATATATATACAAAGTAGAATGTATGTTTTGCTCAGATAAAGAAAGAGAGGAACATGAGACTAGGGCAATGTCACATGAGGAAATCTTACAGTCTGGCAAAGCTGTGATGAATTCCACTGGGAGATTCTCAAGATTTTCAGTTTCCAAAGGAGTGTGACTTCTGGAAGTCTCTCTTGCTTTAGAAGAAGATAGGGAAGCTCAGCAGCAGATCTGATTTCCAGCTCTGAATTTCCTAATGAGAGAGGAGTTTGGATTCATGTGGGTTGCAGTTCTTTTGGTTTTTATCTCACAGCAGTAATTATTCTCTTTCATGTTTCTCACATTCCATTTTTATTACATATTCTTAATCTTAAATCAAAATCTTCAGTATCTTTTCAGTTGAGGAAAAAAGGGTATGGCAAACATGTACCTTTCATGCAGCTGGCTTTCCAGACTGCTTCGAAGAGCCCCAAAAGCAAGCCTTTTCCCTTGAATAAGGGGAAAATAAAGCAAAAGTGTGTGTCTTGATTCAGCTCCAAGCTCTAATTTAGGACACACTTAGCCCAGGGAGCTCCATCTTATTTTGTTTCTCCCTGCACTTCGGGCTCTTTCACTTCCCTTCCTTTTGAGGGGATCTTTTGTTTATTTCCTTGTTTTACTGTTAGTCTTTATTTTAGTCGTATTTGAATGTATTCAAACTATTTAAAGATATGGTCTCTTATTTTATTCTCGTGTACTCCAGGCTAGTAAAACAACTCTTCTAATACATTTCAAAATCCATATTAATATTGCAATTATTTTTGTTTGATCTTGCTTTTGCCTGAAGAGTGTTGTTATTTAACAAAGGACTATAAAAATTTGTTACATTTACCTTAAGCGAAGGCAGGTGCTGCCACCAACTAGCATCCCTATTGTATAATCCAATTCACAGCATTATTTTAAATTTAGTTTAACCAATTGATAATCCAGCCAAGGAAAGTCTCAGATCTGCTATACCATCACAATACCCTTTTGATTATACAATGAATTACATTATTTTGCACACTCAAATTTGCTTGTAGTCAAATAGTGTTGATAAAAAATAAATAAAGCGAGAATTGATTTGAGTGAGTGCTATTTGAGAAATTAAAGATGAAAACTGTTGGCAGCTTCCACCTTTGGCTGCACTGTCTGTCTGTGTCTGAGTTTACCTTATAGAGAAGGTAAAAAATTGCAGGCAAGCTATGAACCTGATCTAAGCATTTATTTTTTCCAAACACTTGCTTTTTGGTGAGGTTGGTTTACCAAGCCCATTAGTTATGTCTCTGGCTGCATTTAAAGTTTACCTGTTGGTGTTGACATGGCATGGGTATTTAGCTGCTTTAGCATTTAGCATTTCAGTTGCTCTGGATCTGACACTTGTTCCCTGCATGTTTTCTCTTGCAGAATGCTTCATTTGAACCAGAATTTTTCCAAAATACCATCATCTGTGAAATGCCTAATAATGATCTCAATAAATTCAAAGGGTACATGTAAGTATTTGTTATCCATAAATGTATTGTCTATCTCAGCTTTAATGCTTCACGTGGGGGGATACGGATGGAAGCAATGCTTTTGCAGAAATTGGTGGACATTGCTATTATCTATTCCTGGACTCAGAAGTTAATAGATTATGCAGACTGGAATTTGGGCTTAAGGCAAAGAAGGACAAAAGCTTGCCATTGAATTCACAATTGTTTTATACAAATTGTTCTCACAAGGTTTCAGCTCTTATCAGAATTCTGACATGAGTGCATTTGTGTTTGACCTGAGGGTTAGGCTAGGCT
The DNA here is from genome assembly GCA_035772895.1 of Perdix hodgsoniae. Lineage (NCBI taxonomy): Eukaryota > Metazoa > Chordata > Aves > Galliformes > Phasianidae > Perdix > Perdix hodgsoniae. The sequence continues at coordinate 4,819,538 of JAPSGF010000053.1, forward strand.
AGATTTTCTATGTAAATCCTTTCTAATGTTTAAAGATATCCATCTGCATTGTCCTTATTTCTCCATATTTATGGCCATGGGGAAAAGGTATCCAGGATCTGACATACAAACCTAATTTTTTCTTACAGCTGAAAAACATAAGCAAGCACCAAAACTCTAAATGAAACCAAGGTATTAGAATAGTGTATTAAAAGTTTACTAGTAGCTAAGCTAGTAGTTCAAGTCTTTCCAGTGATGCAGTGAGAGTGTTGAACCTGGAACTAGAATAAACCAGCAGATTCTTGACCTTTAGCCCTCATCATTCCTAATCTGGTTTTGAGAATTTATGTGCTGTAGAATTATACCCAAAATAGCAATTCTGTTTTCCCTCTTCTGTGATAACCTAACAAGTTGCATAGGTCAAATTTGTATTGGTTGCTAGCTTAGTGGACCACTAGGTATCAACTAAATTGAAGCAATCCTTCCAATTAGCCTGCTATAATAAAGCACAAGAACATTGAGACTGCGCAAATGTAAGAAATATGTCACAAGAAAACGCACAAAAACACACCCGTAAGTTCAGGACTGGCTTTAACATCTTTAATCTCTGTTGAAAATCTGTAGCAGATATTTCTTTTGGAAATATCTCACCTGCTTGGTGCAGTAGGGAATTAGCTGCCTTTCTCTCCCCGCTTCAAGGGTAGATGAAAGAACTCTGTGGAAAATAATTTACTAGCAGTGGAGTTCTCTTCTTCAGTCTACTTTTGTCTGAGTTGTTTTCTAAACCCAAATGACTTTGAGTAGTATTCAAACAAGAACTGGACTCTCATCAAAGCAAGGTATGGCCAGCTTACAGTGCTGCTCCAAGAGGTGTGCACCCTTACAGTGCTGCGAGCTTACACTTTCCTCCAAGGGTCCTTATTGGATGTCCATCTCCTTGCTGTAAAATTGCAGCACTGTGGAAGAACTGTCTCTGCTAAAAATGATAAGCACGAACTTAGTGATATCTGCTTGGTATGCTCTGGCCACAGCAAATGCTGCTGAAAGAGGATGCAGGAAGGCTTCTGATTAGTGATTTTGCCAAGGCTGAAGTTAGCTCCCCAGGATAAGGGAGTTCTAGCGTTACTTTTTAAAATGTGCTGACAAAGACATCTGAATTAAAAGTTATTAACTAATGTAACTTGATATATGAGATACCTAAATCTCACTGCACTGAAGCCTGGGCTTCATATACAGAAAACACTCTGTGATAACTCCCATTATTTTCAAATGCCAATAAAGATCTATAATCTGAAGCTGCTTTGGAAATTACACACCTGCTCTCCAACATATAACAGTGACCTTTTCCTTTTTTATCACTGCAAGCCAGAGCTGCCTTGTGGTCTTCCTCTGTAGGGTCTTTGATGAAAGCCATTATTCTGCCATCTTACAGCTATTTGGTGTCTAAACCTTTTTACTCCTCCCCCTTGATGTCATGTTGCCATGTGCAGCTGCAAACAGATATAGGATTGCACACAGATCTAAATAGCATTGAACCTTGCCCCTCATTGAAGTAACACTGCATTTTGCTGGTAAATGCAATACCAAATATCCAGTAGAGAGTCATAAAATATACATATTCTGGAAGAACTTTTACCTTATGCTGATATTTAATAACACCAGTTCAAGCGGAAAAAATCTCAGCTTTGGTAAAGATTTCAGGAAGAGCCCACACAAATTCATAACAGAAAATGTGCAAAAATAGTTTTCATTTTCAGAGACAAGTAACCAATTGCCTGCCTGATGGTGTACTGACCTTACAGTTTTCAGTAAGTTTTCAGCTGTCTGTTCTATTAGCAGAAGTAGCAGATGTGTGATGGGACATCCTCAGCCAGGGTGAAAAATCTTCCACTCCATGTGGGTGAGGGAGAAAGCCTCAGCCCAGACACTCCTTGAGGGAGCTGAGCTACACAAAGATTAAAAGCCCTCTGGTGGTTATTTGACTTTTCTGTGACTTCTTACTGGAGTCTTTATTGAAGCTGAGTGAAGCACAAACAAATTATGCTCCTCGGAGTTTCTTGATTTCACCTTGAATTGAATATGAATACAAAAAGAAAAAAAAATTGTTTGAGATTTATCGGAACAGAAAATGAAATTGCTTTATTTATTTTGTCATCTTTTTATTTTCCCAGGGAACAGCCAAATCATGAACGGATTGGTTTTAACATTGAAAGCCTTCTGCTTCGTGGATGTACAATCAGAAACACTGAAGTTGCAATAGGAATTGTTATATATGCAGGTAAGAAGTTCATTCTATCTCACTAAACACAGTTTCCCTGTAAATATCCTTAAGTAAACACAAGTAGTCTAACCTTGCACCATAATTTGGCATTTAGTTTTAAGTACTGGTAGGTCAGAGGGAAGAGTTCAAAACCTTTTGAAGTAAAGGTGTTACTCCTGCATCTCTAAAGCTAAGGAATTCTATACTTGTTCTCTGACAAGTGACAGTATACCTGTGTGTGTCAAATATCTTGCTACATTTATGCAAAGATATCCGGACGAGTTAAATTTGATAAGGTTAGTTTAACTCTCATCTTTGCAGCTCTGATTATAATGCTAATTTCATTGGTCATAAAATCTTCACTGCTGTCCTAAGAGGGATCTCAATGGCTCCTCAGGGCAGAAACCATTGCAGCTGAAGATCCATTACGTGCTGACATAGACATCGTGTGTCTCTGCGATTGTGCATTTCGTGCAGTAGATACATGAACCACACCAGACAGTGTCACTGTCCAGATCAAACGCAGCAGTCCAGGTTCAGCAGTGGGTCAGCTCATCTTTTTCTCAGCTTCTTTTACCTTCAGAGTGTTACCAGTGCTTTTATTCAGAGAGAGTGATTTATCACTGGTTTTGACAGCTGTGTCCTCTTCATAAACAGTGTATTGAATTCCCTCCTTATGGCCTCTTCATTTGCTGATGAAAATACAACGATTAATCTCATTATTGGTTATTTTTATCTTTCTGGAAAAGCCTTGTCAGGTGATGTATGTATAACAAGCATCAGCGAGGTTCAAGGCTGAGCCACCTAAAGAGAGAATAAAAATCATCATATTTGTGAGTCATTTCCCTTAGATTCCCTTCCACAATTCAGAATATTTTATCTCATAACTGACCATTTTATGTCCTTGCTGTAAAAGAGGATTCTAAATGGCTACAACTCCCATATATTTCCACAGCCTTCACTTTGTTAGTCTTTCAACACCTGTCTTTGTAAACAGCACCAGGAAGAATGGTGCCTACCAGACCAAGGGAGGAGAGGCAGGCATAGGAGAATTCCAAAACTATCACCTGTTTTTTGAAACTACTATATAAAAATCTCTATGGGAATTATTTCCTATAGAATTGAAGTAGTTTCTCAGAATTATAGAACAGCCAGATTTAGAAGGGACCTTTAAGGATCATGTGCTCTGACCCTTTCTGCCCCATGGTTAGGCAAATCTTCTACTAGATCAGGATGCTCAAAGTCCCATCCAGCCTCGTTGTAAACTGACAGGGATGAAGTATCTACAGCTTTTCTGGGAAACCTGTTTCAACCCCTATTAAAGAAATTATCTTCCTTATATTCAGTCTAAATCCACCCCCTTTTTCCACGAGGAAAAGTCTTTTTCTGTCTGTTACAAGGCTCCTTTATACATTAGAAGTTTGCTATAACATCTCCCTTGAACCTTCTCTAGGCTTAACAATGCCAGCTCTCGCAGTTGCTCTTTACAGAAGAGGTGACTGAGCGGTCCGTTCATCTTCATGGCCATCATGGACCTGCTTTAAGAGGTCCATGTCTTACCTTCTCCTGTGAGGATGCCCATTTTCATTCTCTAGCCATTTCCTAGTATGCTCCTTTCACCAACAGCAAAGATTATAATGTGGGCCAGTGTTAATGTTGCTTAAGCTGCCAGCTGCAAAGGTTGGAGGTTTAATGATTGCCAAGATGTGCTGTCATTGGTCTGAGTAAGACTTCAATTCAATTTCCCACTGACATCTTTTTGTTCGTGTCAGAATAAAGGCTTATTCTTTCTCTTCTAAAATTAGACTCACTTGAGCCTATAACCAGCTTCATTTCTGGGTTTCTTTGACATTGATCATATTTTGGCTTTTAATCATGGTCTGTGACCTTTTCTGAACATCCAAAATCAGTCACATTGTAACATGGCACATTCTCCATTTTTATAACCCTATTACTGCTCAATCTTGCTTTCTAATGGATGCTTTGTGAAGCGCGGAGCCATCACTTAAGTGATTGTTTAGCCTGTGCAGTTCTCATCTGACCCAAGTAGAGTTTCACCTTCCATGGCCACCCAAACGTTCTACATAAAGCAATAGTACTAATGCACCAAAGCCACATTACAGAGCCACGGCTAATATAGTTTACCTGCTGTGATGGGGACAGCATCAAGAATTAAAAATGCTTTTCCAGTAATAAAGTACCAGAATGGAAACAAGTTTTAAATGAAGCCATTAGCATCCAGAAATTGAGTGATAATGTTTAAAGATATCCATCTGCATTGTCCTAATTGAGTGTGATAGGTGAGGTGCTGAGTTACACAGAATGTAAATCTGTGAGGATTTTAGGAGAAAAAACAAAACTATATATAGTTTATTCTAATTATTTCTGATATTCATATCTTGCAGAGTTATATCTTTATTAGAGGTGTTGGGAAAATTCCTTTTCCTGTTGGGCAGCTGAAGTGGAGGGGAATGAGAGAGGTGAAATTTGGAATTAAAGCTCCTCCGATTTCATTGCATAAATCCATCAACATTTCCCTGAGAAATCTTTGAGGGGGACTAAAGGGTTTTGTCCTGAGGTGTTTGTTGTTGGATTTTTTTGTTATTGTTTGTTTGTTTTTCAACACAAAATATTCCATTAAGCCCGACATAAAAAGAAAGGTGAGAAGCAAGATTTCCAGAGCTGCTGGAGGAACACAAGTGCAGGCTGTAGTGCTCTCATTTTCTGTGTAACTCAGTGGTAAAAGCATTTGTTCACAGAAGGACAGGCTGAACATGAGTGAACCCACACCTCCTGCTTCACAAGTAGTGTTCTGACTTAGCTGACTCGGTGCAGCAAGTGGAATACATGTGCTGAAAAGGAAGGAGCACTGGTGGTGTGGGTTGGTCCCCCCAGCATAGCTCTGGATTGTGTAGAAATTACATATTTATTGGAATGGGAAGCCAAGAGTCCCTGCTCTTAGTGAATGTCCTGAACATAAGGCTGGAGAGTAATTTTCTCTCTACCTCAGTTAATATTCTTAGATGTAAAGCTGGAGTGAATCCAAGAGCAGTGATTAAATCACTCCTTACTTCCAGCTTTTGGTTCAAATCACTTCTGTAGGAAAAGCCAAAAGATAGATGGGCAAACAGTACCTCTCACACACTAAACACACATATAAACAACAATGCAAATACAGGGCTGCGTGGCTTTTATTTTTTATTATAGAAATAAGTATAACATATACAATTTAACATAGCAACAGATGGAATCCAGGTATTCCATTTGTGGAGCCATGGTTTAGATGATAATAATAAAATAGAAAAAGCAAATTCTGTTTGTTGGCTTCTTACAGAACTCTATTCTCATTACAAGTATTCCAGCTCCATTTTAATTCAGATGTTCTTAGGATTTAGTGGGCTTTTTTTCATTTCTTGCCCTGCTGTTTTGTTAGCACTTTACATCCACATGATGAAAAAGTAAATAACATTAGTGTACTTCACTGCTGGAACTGACGTGTTGGATTGTATTTAAGTTAATACATGAAATGTGTCTAGTGGCTCCCAAATAGCTAATGAATAATATTTTCAATATTTTTCAAATGTTGATTCCAGGAACCAGTATAGCACCTAATCATGTTGATTATAAAACTCCAAAATGCAATATTATTATTCCTTTTCCTTCCATTCTCCAGGAGATTTAGCTGTTCTGTCGGAGCATATCTGTGCTTCTGAGTCTCGAGCGTTTTGAATATTGGTACAGTCCTTGTGTTCCTATTGAACCTGCTGCCTTGGAGAGAGTAAAATGTACGTGACAGCTTAAAGCTGAAATGTAATTGAGCTCTTCTGTAAACCCCTACCTAGATTTAGTGTCTCATACATTCTGACGTTCAGTCAAATGAGAAAATGGGCAAGACTGTTCCTCAATGAAGCTGGGGAGAAATTAATATTAGTCATGAGCATCCCACACCCACTTTGTGAAATGCTTTTTTTAGGAAAAAAAATAAAAGTTATGTAAACATTGATATCCATTTGTGTTTTGAAGGTCATGAAACCAAGGCCATGCTGAATAACAACGGCCCTCGCTACAAGCGCAGCAAGATAGAGCGACGGGTGAATGTGGATATATTTTTGTGCGTGGGACTCCTGTTCACCATGTGTCTTGTTGGCTCTATAGGTATGAAGCACTGACAAAAATCTTTTGTTTGATTCCTATTTTCTACAATGATGATTAAAGCTGATCTTACAGAGACAAATGAGATCCGATCTAGGCTTTTGAACTCTGGGTTCTTTGGTCTTATAATGTACAAATTAAAATGGCAAATCTGAGCAATTTGGATGGAAGGAAACTCAACCATGGCTATAAACATTTCAGATAAGATCCGTCTCCTCTCTAGTAAAATATGTGTAAAGCAATCGAGTGAAAGCTGTTGAGTTAATGGATAGAGTGCTGCTCTGAAAGTCATGCATCCTATTTTATCATGTTGGCTCATAATATCAGAGACAGATGTTGGTGGAATGGCAGCAAAAGTTGAACCTTTCCACCAGTATTCTGTTACCTTTTGCTGCCGTACAACAAATGGAAGCAGAGGGGCACTGTGGCACAACAGCATCCGACGTGTATGAAGAAAAGTGTGTCACTGAATTCCTCCATGCTGTAGGAAATGACGTCCATTGACTTTCATGTTGCTTGTTCCTTATATGATTAAAAATATAATGATGCAGCTTTGCCTTCATTTCTATAACATTTTAATAAATACCTTCATGGTGACTTTAGCAACCCATGAGCTGCACGTGGGTAATTCATTTGGTTCACAATCTCTACAGCTATCTTCTTGTCAAAGGCCTTTTTGGCACAGGCTGAGCTGGATCAATTGCTCAAATAGAAGCACCGCATTTTTCTAGGGGCCTCCCATCTTGAACACCACAACTGGACGGGTCTGAGGTTATCTGACTCTGATTTAGTTGATTGATGATCTCAAAGGCCTTACTTTCACTGCACAGAAGCACCCACTTGCCCTATTGCTCTGATTGCAATCTATCCCTGGCAGGTCAGAATTAATGGATCTCCTAACCCTGAGGAGAAGGGCCAGATTTTAAGCCTCCTAAGCTTTGAGTGGGTCACTGCTTTTAAAAGATAACAGAGGCTCTCATGAGAATTTTGTGTTCAAAGCCCCTTTTCTTTTCAATCGATTTAATTTCAGTGATAACTTGCTTAGTGCAACTGCTCTGATTTAGTTTTGTAGAGACAAAGTCAAATCATGTTGCCCTGTCAGGCCTTCCTGAACCTTCCCCAGAGCCCTGCGATGTGACCCACCAGTCAGTCATCACTGTAACACTGTTAGAAGTAAAGGCCATCCAAAAAGATGAACAATAGGACTGACTTAATCACTTTTTTAATTTTGCTGCTTCATGTTGCAGTGGGCTTTCTTGGCACAGAAATGGGATTTCAGTTTGACAACTGAGCTCTGTGTGAGGGAGAGAGAGAGAGACTTCATTTTCATTGTTCCCTGGCTGCTGTCATGTCAATTTAGAACTTGTCTTTGTCTGGTGTGTAGGAGCCCTTGAGTAATAAAGTCCTTTAACTTAAGGTTTGAAGTGGTCTCAGATGGAAAAAAAAAAAAATAAGTCAACGTTTAAAAAACAATTTATATGCTCAGGTTAAAAAAAAAAAAGAAAGAAAGAAAAAGAAGACTTTAAAATATTCATAGTTTAAGTGAAACGTGTAAAGCAGGAACAAGTCTGTCAACTTTCATCTATTTGAAAGATCCCATTGCTCTATCATGAGTTTTTTGCAACCTTGTCTGAATGTAGGGCTCCAGGAAGAGACAGTACTGGTGAATCCATCAGTATTTTCCTTGTATACAGTGAAAAAGAAGGGGAAGAAGTGAGTTGTGCACCATAGCTTTGCTTCCTCAGTTGTGATTGAAGTCTCTAGCAGCCAGAAAATACTGCTGAAATAATTTTAATTTTTTTGGCAGGATTTTAGTAGGCAGATGCTCCAAAACGGCCGCTTGCTTAATTGGTGCTAATAGAAGTTTTATCAGAACTGGACGCACAAAGTGGACTAATAGGGGATTTTGGCAGGAAAAGGGCATCTAGAGCAATGACAATGTGTGGAACCTAAGTCATTTGTGCTGGCTAGATGTCAAGTTTCTGACTCTGTATTAAATTTATGTCTGTAATGGCAATATGAAAGGTGGTAAAGAAATTGTGATGGAATGTTGATAAGTCCTGAACCAGAAACTTTGCTGCAGTAGTGCAATTTGGGAGTGTGAGTCAGCTGACGAGGAATTGAGGAAATGTAAGAACCAGCTGCCTGAATTAATTTTTAATTTAATGTTTGCATGTAATTATGAAGATTTCAGATTGTCTATACAGACAGTGATACATCTTTCTGTTAGAAAGAGGAATAGGAGCTTTCAGCACTGAAGATTTTTAAAGCTAAGTGGCAGAGATGGAATTCCCCCATGATAAAAGATAGAGTGAGAAGAGATCTACACAGGCATAAGGGCCATGGGAGAAACCTGCTGAAGATCAGGTGGAAAAAAAATCGTCATGCCCAACATGTCTGCTATGTGCATGTGCTACAAAGTTCTGCATATGTTTTGCATTCTTCAGCAGATTTGCAGCACTGCTTGGGTACTTGATTTGGAAATGTTCTTCTTAATTAGCACTGCAGTCCGTATCAGAAGCTTTATCAGTCACCATCCTGCTCAGTGTGTTTCAGTATCATATATCATTCCTACAGGGCATGGCATTTGGTCTGGAAGTTTCCCAGAACACCCACCTTATGATGTCCCAGATGAGAATGGCAATTTTCTGTCTCCGGTTCTTTCTGGCTTCTACATGTTCTTGACTATGATAATCTTGTTGCAGGTAAAAGACAAAGCTTCTATGTTACCTTCAAGGAAGAAGGTATTAAAAACTGACTACAATCAGTAATAAAAAAATAATAATATCAACAAATAGGCTGTTCAGTACTTTCTTGATCCTATTTGGAAATGTTGTGAAGAATGTTTCAAATCATCGAAGTGGGGAATGCACTATAACACAAATTTTTCTTTGTTGCTTATGAAACCTTACAGGGATATATATATAGGAAGGACAGGTATTGTTTCTCTGAACAGCTCCAGAGTATCTAGGATGTGCAGTATAGAGAATGCTTACATCCAAATATCAGTTGTTTGGTGTTGTTTTTTTTCTTTTGCCTACACTCATCATTTCTGGATAGAAATGCCACTTCACGTCTCAAAAAAACAGTGAAACAAAACTTGTAGTTTTCACCTGCAGGGAATAATAACGAGGTAAGGTTCTGCAGGTTTAGGAAAGAAGCTAAATTACAAGTAAGGTGCTCATATATCTGGATCTGATTAAGCCTAATTGAGAAAGAACAATTTATAGGATGAGGGAAAATCACATTTACTTTTCAGGTTTCTTGAGATTGAGATCTGCTGAGATTAAAGTGGACAGGATTTCTTTGATATGAGTGAAATAAGAAGAGAACTTTTTGAGCTGCTTAGATTCCTTAGGGGCATATTCTTCATTACTGAAACAGAATATTTGTGCATCTTATGAATTCAGAATTATTTCACGGTGGGGAAGTTATTGGATGGGAAGCGTTGCATATAAAGGCGTTGCTTGTTAAACAGGTTTATGCCAAGAGGTAGTTTGTGCTAGTATATCATTTCTGAGTTTCAGGAGGGTAACAGCAGCATGTACCTTGGTCCAGAAAATGCGTTTTTTAAGTCTCTGAAAGACTCATCTTTTGGGTTGGTTGTCACTGACATTTTCATCTCTTTCAGGTTTTGATCCCCATTTCTCTTTATGTGTCCATTGAGTTAGTCAAGTTGGGCCAAGTCTTCTTAATTCACAATGACATTGACCTGTATGATGAAGAAGCAGATTTGCCCATACAGTGCCGAGCCCTAAATATTACTGAAGATCTTGGACAAATCCAGTATATTTTCTCAGACAAAACTGGGACACTAACAGAAAACAAAATGGTATTCCGACGCTGTACTGTGGATGGACATGAGTTTTCACATCAGGAAAATGGTAAGGGAGACTTTTCTACGCTTGCTTTTTTCTCTCAGCTACTAAATCTTAATAATTTAAATATTAATATTTCAGCTTCCCGAGCCTTCTGACTGGGTCAGTGGTTTCGTATCCTTTTTGTGAGGGACTCCCATTATGGAGACTCCTGAAAGTTTTAAATAATATGGAGGTTAGATTGGGAAGCTGTTTTGGTTTCCTGCACTGCACTTGAGAATGCGAAGAGAACATTTAATTCTTCATTTCTTAATAAGTGTCAGCCAATCTTTCATAGACTCACAAATTGAGATTAGTTAGTAATCAACCTCAATGGATCCAGAAGTAATTACCATAGTGTGATATGAACGAAGGCTCATCTTCACCTAGAGTCAATTCTAGCTGCAGGCTGTATCTGAAGCCTCTTGGCATTCAGTACTGAATCTGAACTTTTGACTCAGACCCCTCCTTGGTTGCTACTTTCTCTCCCTATGTTGTGCAAAGGATTTTATTAAGCTGGTAAGCAGCTGCCAGAAAAATGTTTGTGCTCTGTGACTGAGAGCATTAGCAAATTTGTGAAACCGTGTTTCGTTAACCAGTTCCAGCAAACTGCAAAGTGCAGTTAAATAGACCTAGCATTAGGCAACCTCCTTAAAAATGATCACTTTGAAGTGCATTTTTGTTTTCTTGCAATAATAAACATTGCAGAGAGGGAGTTGCCAGAAGCTGAAGTGGATAATGAAGTTTTTCTGGTTAGGACTTCGGAGTTGTTTTAGTTTGGGGTTGGTTTATTTCAAGGGTTTTTTAACTAAACAAGGTATTTCTCCTGAGCTATGCCAAGAACAGTGTAAGAGGTAAGGTAAGAGGTTTTGTTTTCTGTTTACAGCCAAGCGCCTGGAAACACACAAAGAGTTGGACTTAGAAGATGAGGACTTTGCAAAACTTCAGCAATTCACACTTCCTCCAATGAATATTGAAAGGCCAGCCACTTATCAGAGAACCATGAGACCTTTAAGGAGGTCCCAGAGTGCCAGGGCTCACTTTCAGGGGCACACAAGGAGCAGATCACTTGGTCGTCGGGATAGCAACCAATCTCAAGTGGCATTCAGCAGTACCATTGTGAGTACAAGCAGATTGAGTTGGCATGTCTTTAAGGGTTTTTTCTTTCTATTGCATTTTCTGATGGGGAGCTGACGGGGAGACAGGAAAAATCCTAGCCCTGGTAGAGCTAAGGATTGTTTGATGTAATTTTAAGTTCAATTTAAGATCCTACTTATCTCATTCAGTTCCTCTGTCACGTAGAAGTAGATATTAGTCAGTGTTCTTCCTGTTCTTGGAATATGGTGGGTCTGTCAGTTGTCCTCACATTTCCCAACCCAGCCTTCAAGGAATATTGAGACCTCTCTTTGTCTTTTTCCTTTATATGTCAGTGTGATAAAGGAATTCCTTGCCAGATATATTCCTCCAAGATAATTTTTTCTGCCAGGCATCTTCAGTTTCTTCCAGATTTAAACTGCCCTGGTTGGTTGATTGGTTTGTATGCTTGTTGATTTGCTTGAGGCTGCGGGGGTTTTTGGTCTTTTTTTTTCTTTTTTCTTTTTGTCATTGCTATTGCTGTTTTGAGGTGGAGTTTTTGTTTTTGTTTTTTCTTCCATTTTAAAAGCAGTATCTGAGGAGCTAGTATCAAATATTTGCTTTATAGAGAGAGGGTAAGCTACTGTCCTGGAAATTACTGGCCTTTGCTGCTGTCAGTCTGTTTGGAGACATCAGCTAACCTCAGTGAGAAATATGAAGATGCAATAAGAATGAAGACACTTAGGTACTGCTTAGTGACTGTGCTGTGTGTTGATGTCTTTCAGATGATGTACAGTGATGTCTTTTTATTTATTTTTTTTTTACAAAGCCAATTCCCTCATTGTAAAATGGGAATCATAACATTTTCTATGTCTGTTTGTTTCCTCTCCTCTGATGCACTTGCACGTTGCTAAGAACAGCTGGAGCATCTTGGATCCTCTGTTATACAGACAGTATTGTGGGTTTGAAAGTATCTCAATCAAAGTTTCTCATTAAAAGTCCATCTTCAAATGTATGAGTGAAATATTGCTATTTAACTCATTGAACTTAAGGCTTGCAGAGTCCTTATGGATTCATGTTTCTGTGTAAGTGCAAGTGATGAAGAATTCAGTGGTAGTCAACAGCTGTCAAATGATGTTCTCACTATGAAATCATGAGGCTCAGATTCTTCAGATCAACAAAATGCAAGTAAAAGCAAAACCTTGCTCTTTTTGAAGTGCAAAGTCCAAAGGCCAGTAGCTGGGATTGTATGATTTGTTTTTGACTTTTTTCTTAACAAATGCCAAATTTCCAAGGGTTAATGTGCCAACCATTTGGAAGCTCCTCGTGGAAATTGCTAGCCTCAGGTAACAGGAAAATTGAAGAACTTTGCACTGCTGAGAGAACATTGTGGTTTTTGGGTAAGGGTTAGCACAGCATCTGCTGTGAGCACCTGCATATCAGAACTCTTGCCAAGAAAAACATTTTTTAAAAAAGAGGGCTCTTAATGTGATAACATCCTGTAAAATGCAAAGAGTTTAATTGGAAAATAGCTATGACAGCCAAAGAATGATCATGTACTAATGTTTAAAATGTATATGCAAACAACTTTTAATGGAAGATTATCTATGCAGCAATCACAAAATTTGCTTATTGTTAATCAGCCTTAGGTGGATCAGTGATAACCAGGTTGCACACAGTATTTTAAGTGCATTTGCACAGCAGCAGTTGATTGTGCCTGCACATAAGTATGTCTGAGACTTTGTCTCGGTATTCTGAGCTGCACTGCAATTAGGCAGCTCTACAGCTACACAATGTATTTCATCCTGCCTGTTTGTGAGAGTGTTCTCTGCTTGACAGGTTTCGAAGTTCTGCTGAAATCTTAGAATCTCTTATCAATTAACTTATTCATCTCAGTGCATCTCTGAGCTCAAGATGAGGATGATGGGTATTTCATGGCATTTGATAAAGTTAATTAAACTGGAGACTGCAGATCCTGGAAGAATAACTAAACAGCATAGCTTGTCTTTCCTGGAGTAAATATAACACAGTTATTAAGTGGAATCTAAATTCTATGGCTTACCTTCTTTTTTTCCCTTCCCAATATTTCTGTCTGTAGTACTTGTGATCCATGACAGTTTATGGAGCCTCATTGCATGTTGTTTATGAAGCTCATAAGATAAGATGAATCCCACGTCCAGATACAGCCCTGTAAAATTCACTGGCACAGTGAAGGTCTTAGACAATGGAAAAGCAAATTCCTAATTTGTTGTTAGCAGTTGTATCTCTTGCTATCTCTAGAAGCAAATTAAATTAAAAAAAAAAAAAATAGAGGTCAACCTTTTAGCTGGACAGATCTGTTTGTAGCCAAACTCAAGCTATTCCAAAAATCTGTAGTTGAGAAGTGTTGTCATGTCTGTGGTATTATACTGATATCATAAAAAAATACGTAATGTCTGTGTATGTCTTAAGTTTTATGTGGAATGGAAAGGACAGAAGAATGGTGTAGACTTCAGAAAGCTCTGAAGGAGTCTGAGAGAAACAAATGCAGTGACTGATTTATTCATTTCATAAACATTTATGAGAACTCTGGACGGAGAAGGACGAGTCCGTATATAAACTGCCTAATGCAATTGGGAAAAGAACAGACTTACCTGTTCTTTCATATCTCTTGTGAAAATGGAAGCTGGTATTTATCCTGCCTGTCTGGACCTCTAAAAAGACAGCCTTCAGCCAAAGCAGAGGACATCACCTCACTTTAGAGGCTTCAAGATGTCATTGGCACCGTTACTGGTTTCTTCGAGTACCTCAGAAAGAAACAGTGCTGATTTGCTTTATTCATGTGATTTGTTGTGGCTGCTGCAACTTCTCAGGGGGAAAAATAGTGTACCATAAACCACCGAGCTGTGGTTGGCAGAAAGACTTCAGGGATTAAAAGAGTAAGAAAAATACAAAATTATAATAAAATTTGGAAGAGAACAGAATGTTAGCATTTACTCTGTCTACCTTTAGATGTCCTTATGAATTTAGATCTTGACAGCACAATTCTTTCTAGACTTAATGGTTCCAATAAAGAGTGCCCTGCTATTAGAATCATTTCATGGAGATTTCAATTGTCCTATTGCCATCAGGTTTTAGTGCCATCAAGTAGAAGAAATGCTATCAAACTAATGGGAAATTTTAACAATTGAATGGTACTAGCCATTTTATCACTTCAGCACTTTACTAACATGATTACTATCATTGAAAGTGTGGTAAATTTAATTGATCATCATCACTGATGCTGCTGTTTCATTTTCTGTTTTGTTCATTTGGTTTTTCATTTGTTCAGGCTAATCAATGAACAGATTTGTTTGTCTGAATTCTTTTATCTGCTGACATTTCATAAGGGTGAATGTAGGAAAACAGGGAAATTCAAGTCAGCCCTGCTTTCATTGAATGTAAATATAAAGAGGGGCTTCTCTGGTAAAGACTGGGTTTTGTATTATTTTGGGTTTTTTTAAATCTGTTCCTGAGGTCACAAATGACTTCACAATTTTCCTTTTTTTTCCGGAGAAACATTTTCAGAATGTTGTGATTGAAATAGAATACATACTTCCACACTGACATTTTTTGCATGAGTTAGAGGAGGCAGACGGTGTAGGTATAAAAAAAAAAAAAGAAAAAAAGAAGAAGAAGAAGAAGGATGGGATTAGGAGAGGCTGAGATCCATGTGTACCCATTTGTGGTTCTTGAGGTTCATTCTAACTGTGGCGGTGCACGTGCAAATTATAAGAATAGCTGGGCAAACAGAGGATTTCTAATCATCAATATTTAGAATTGAATGTAATCCCCAACATAACTGTTTTGAGAGTTGTGATAGCACATGTGTTATTCATGAGAATTACCCACCTGGGCCTCGTTGGACTGCTGCACCTAGCCGGCACACTGCAGGCAGCAGACAGCTACCCATTGTCTGTTGTAGTATGATGCTGCTAAAGGGTTTCTAAAGAACGACCATTATAACCTTTCAGCTTCTGATTCCTTCTAAGAGACCTAAGCAGGTACCTAAGAAGCAGGCTCTTCCCCATTACATATCAATTTTCTAGTGGAGGGAATGTATCTGTACTTAAATATTTCCCCAAATACAAAAGAAAAAGCATGAAAGCACTGAAACAGAATTTCCTGTAGCAAAGAAAGTGCATTATCTTGCTTTATATTTGGATTTCAGCTGAGTTCTGTGCTTCAACAAAATGAGCAATAGATTTATTTTCAATTATTAGGACAATTTAAGAA
This sequence comes from Perdix hodgsoniae, assembly GCA_035772895.1. Taxonomy (NCBI): domain Eukaryota; kingdom Metazoa; phylum Chordata; class Aves; order Galliformes; family Phasianidae; genus Perdix; species Perdix hodgsoniae. Next base: position 4,835,114 of record JAPSGF010000053.1, read on the forward strand.
CCAGTATTCATGTTTGCAAGCGGGAGTTAACAATGTACCATTCAGCTCAGCACTACACAGCCATAAAGGTGGTTGATTGATTGCTGCTGCATATTTAGGGAACTCAAGAAAATTGTGCCAGATTGAAGAAGAAGAGGGTAATAGCTGAGATGAACTAGAAAGCAGTTAAATCACTTTGTCAGCTCCTTAAAGAACGCATACAAAAGTCTTGGCTCACAGGGAGGTGTCTCTAACTTGGGAAGCTCCAGTTAAATATGGCCCTGAATTAAATCCAAGCCACACTCTGCTAACATGAAATTTCCGTTAGAAGTAGCATTCCCACAGCCCTATATCAGATTAAATTGTAGATAAGTGACATTGTTAAGTAGTTCAGCTTGTGAATTTAGGCTTGGTTATAGACAGCATGGTGGTAAAATTACAACGCCATTTCAAGAACAAATGAATTATGCATGCAATTCATTTATTTGTTGTAAAACTTAGGAAGAACAGTCAGAGACAAACTTCTCTTTCAGGTGACTCAGGAAACAATGCCTTATTGTAAGCAAGCCATAAGCCACCTGTATTCTCTGTTGAAATAAAATTCCCACTCCCCCACTGCGATAGGAGATTCCAAATGCATTTCCATCTGGGATGCCCTTTAATTCATTAGTCAGCAGTTTCAAAATTGGGGGTCATACTGTAAACTATTCTTGGGATAGATCTCAGAAGAAATAAAATTCTGAAACTTCCTTCTATTTTAAGGAGTATTTCCTCCTAATAATCTAATTAGTTATTCAGCCTTTAGGAATCCATCCTTTTCCCCTAGGTATTCAGTAAAAAGGCATTTATCTTACATAATTTTAGGTGTGAACTCAGTGAGAGATAACAAAAAAAAATACTGAACTGAGAGCTCTTTCTTGGTGACAGCTGTAAATGCAAATAATTCTCCTTAAGTAACTTCTTTTCCAGGAGAAGGATGTGACTCCGGATAGCAGGCTGCTGAGGAGAGTGAGGGAAGCTGCACTGCGGACTGAAAACCTCTCTCCTTTTATACATATGAAAACTGCCACCTCTCTCACTGACTTTTTTCTTGCTCTTGCCATCTGCAATACAGTCGTGGTCTCCACAACTACTGAGCCAAGACAAAGGGTAATCTAACTTTGATTAACTATTCAAGGGAAATTAATTATGCTTGCATTTAACAACATAGAGCAGTGTTCAGTGAAACCTGAGCAATGGTTATTTTGGGCACTCTTCTCTAGTTCTTTTACCTTTTGTGTAATGTGTACCGTCTCACTGCCTACGTACATCCTTACCCAACAAGGCTCTTTATGTTTGATGGATAGCTATGACTACCAGGCTATCTGCACTTTCCCTTTTAGATTTAAGATTGCATTTACTGTAATAAATATGCTGAATGTACTGAATTTTCTCTTATCTCAGGCCATTAACAGAATCACAAGAGTCTTGATTCCATCTTTACTTCAGAGGCAGAAACACAAATCACCATCAAGTTTGGATGTCACTTCACAAATAACTCTTCTACAGATTTCCCCAACACAGTTAAATAGGGGAAAAAAAAAAAGAAAAAAAAAAAAAAGAAAAAAAAACCTTGAGCTTTTTTTAATTAACGTCACGTAAATGCAAAGCAATATCTTGAGGTTTTGGAAAATATCTTGTGAACTACAAGATTCTCATAATTTCTACAATTCTTATAATTTCTAGGTTACAGTCCCACCACCAATAAAACCCTCAGGAATCACCCTGGAGAAGATTCATCAGATATTTCAGCGGCTGAAACTAGTAAGCCTTAGCCAGTCTTTTTCATCTTCTCAGTCTAGTTCAGACCTAGGAGCTAGCTTCAGTGCAAAGAACACAGAGGAGCATCTTGCCACGCTGGATGGCTGTGACAACGATGACAGCTACTGTGACAGCAGTAGGGGCGCTGGGCTCCAGGACAAGAGCAGCACAGATATTGGCAGTGCTTCCTTGGATGAGGTTTTTCAGTCCGTTACTCATGGTACTTTGCCAACAGACTTTTGCTATGAGGCTGAGAGCCCAGATGAGGCAGCACTTGTCTATGCTGCCCAAGCATACAGTTTTACTTTAGTGTCCCGGACTCCCGAACAGGTGACAGTACGGTTGCCACAGGGCACACTTCTAACTTTTGATATTCTCTACACTTTGGGATTTGACTCAGTAAGGAAAAGGATGTCTGTAGTGGTGAGACACCCTCTGACCAAGGAAATCATTGTCTACACGAAAGGAGCTGACTCTGTTATAATGGACTTGTTGGAAGACCCTGGCAAAGGTAATTAGTCAAAGAGCTATTTCTGTTGTGTCTCCTACACAGAGGCATAAGAAGTCTGCAGTACCCTTTTTTTGCATGAAATATTATATCTAGGCATCAGGAGTATAAAAAAAGAACAAGCTCTCCATGGTGTTATCCTTGCAGATCAGAACTGAGGTACTTATTTAACCTGAGGAGTGCTGAGAATATGGAATGGGCTAATTAAAATTCACTGACGATGCTAACCCATGTGGATTGTGTACTCTGCAATAATACTGTCATAAGGAGCTGACCATGGTATTTTAGCTTGTCAGCAAGAGTGCTATAACATTAAAAAACAAACAAACAAAAAGCAAGTAATGTAATCTTAAAGGAAACAAGGATCCTTACTGAGCTTTTGGTTTATGCAATCACAGCCACTTTGAAGTGAATTGCTGTTACAGTGAAGTCCTGTTTTCACTAATGTCCACCCTTAGGTCATTAAGTCTGAAACGATCTGTACTTAACATATGGAATATTTTCCTTGTATTTCACAGCTGATACTAATGCAGAGAGGAGAATGAAAAGAATAAAAGACAAAACACAGAAGCATTTGGACTACTATGCACGTGATGGCCTCCGAACTCTTTGCATAGCTAAGAAGGTAGGAAAGCATTCCCTAATGTTTGCAGTTTTTATCTGTATATGTCACTAGATTTATTAGAAAAATGCAGTAGTTATAATGCTTTGTTCTTTGGAAAACAAGACGGAGCACATTTAATGTCCCTCTCTTTGATTGCTCTGCATTCTTTTTCTCCTCTTTTTCTCCAGTGTTTGACCAGTTCAGGCAGACAATGGATTCTTCATCAGCCTCAGTGCATTCGTTTCTGTTTATCCTGTGGTAACTCTAGCTGACCTTCTCTAGCACAGATTCCAGGAAAGAAACAGAGTCCATAAGAGAGCCAACTTTCTGTTTTGCTTGGCATGCTGCTTTCCAAAATATTGTTCTCAGACTGGGTCAGTGCATTTTAGCCTGGTACAGAAGGTGTCTGTGCAATAAATGGGTCACATTCAAACACTCAAGAAATGTGGAGCAATCTTCAGAATCTGTGTGTTCCAGTCCAGACTCTGAGCTGAGGGCTGTGGGAACAGCAGTTTCTGTAGGCCATGTTTTTAATACTTAGCTCTCACATGCTTTATTCATTGCTACCTGTTTCTGCAATCTTAAATTGAGAAAGTTTGTGTTGTTTTGAAGGGAACAGAGTACCACAACAATCCAGGAGTTATCTTGCAATCCAGAGTGTCGGCATCCTTCTCCTCTTATTTAAATTTAAAATGAGTTCTGCTTAAATTGTATTATGCAGGTCTTGAGTGAGGATGACTTTCAGAAATGGGCCAATTTTCGTCAAGAGGCAGAAGCTGCAATTGACAACAGAGATGAGCTGTTAATGGAGACAGCACAGCATCTGGAGACCAAACTCACCTTGCTGGGTAGCTAAAAATATGAATTGTCATTGCATGAAGTATCACTTGCTCTTCTGTGATGTTCTTGGCAATCAGACAGACAACAGCTTATACTAGTTTATATCAAAAAGGCTTCCTCTGAGATTTGAAAATCTCAGAGCAAGAGTACACAATCCAGTGATGGTGTTTAAACAAGTTCTTATGCATTTTGAGTAGCAGTAACTTTGTAAAGGTGTACTGAAACTTTCACGTGCCATGAGCAAAGAACATGTTCATCAGATGTTACTGCAGCTCTACTGACATGACAGATAATGAAGTTCCTATAACTTGATAGCATTTGTGTCCTCAGATAAACCTACAAGATGTTATATATTGAGTTTATTTTTGAGCACAAATTCCAAGGGAATTTCTGTTCTAGAAATGCATTATAAAAAATGGTAACTGTACAAGAGCATTTTTGCTAGAAAATTCCTGCCATCATTTCACTGTCATGTTTGCTTTCTGAATTTTGTAAAATAGTGATATTTCATGTTAAAAGTTACCTCTCTGGTACTTGTGCATCATCCAACACTGTGTTATCTTTTTCACTTTCACCTTATTCTGCTAAATTGCAGAACATTTCAGTGCATTTTTCTTCATTTTTCCAAATATTTTGGTCTTTAAGACTTTGGTTTTCAGATTCACTCCATTCTCATCTTTCTGTGAATACAATCTTTCTCCATACTTTGTTATCCTGAATTTCTGTGATTGCAAACTAGTGGCTTCTCATAATCTCTGCAATGATTTTAAAAATTGAAGTAATAACATTAAATGCCATAAGCAGAATGACATAAGAAGTAATGTGGGTCTTGTCAGAATCTGTTACCTTTGCCGACTCTAAAGGCTCTGTGTGCATTCATACTTCATTTCACAGAAACTGTTATTTTAGCTTGAATCAATATCTATAACACACTGTGTTTATAGCATCTCCAAACTGACCTCTAGTGGAAGAGATAAGAAGAGTATTTTAACATTCAGGTGGTGATTTGGGTCCAGGATGAGCGTGGCATCTGTATTTAAGTTTGCACATTTTAATGAAGAAAACTTCCTGTACCTTTGCTTTTCTCTTTGATGAGTGGAGCTTCTAACTTGGCAACAGGATAGCATTCATTTGAATAGCCAAAGTTCATCTTTCCTGGTTGCTTATATGGGGCTTGATGCAGTACTTTAAAAATGCATATGGTGTAATTCCTCTGCCAGTACATTGTCATTTTGGATTATTAAGAAGAACTGAAATGCATTGTTCTAGCATCAAGGAAAATGAAGAGCCAGAATTTGATTGATGACAGATTTAGGTCTTAATCCAAATGCAGATTTTGTGCCTGTGTGCTTATTTGCTGGACAGTACATTGGTTCAACTCTTTATAACCTCAGGATAATAACTGAATCATTTTTCTTTAAGAAAAAGAAAGCAAGATGCTTTCCAAATGAAAGAAAATCAGTTCACGTCTTCTTCTCCTGTTTGCCCAGGAGCAACAGGGATTGAAGATCGGCTGCAAGATGGAGTGCCTGACACTATCGCAGCGCTTCGAGAAGCTGGGATACAGATCTGGGTGCTGACAGGAGACAAACAGGAAACAGCGGTTAACATTGCATATTCCTGTAAGCTCCTGGACCAAAGGGACACTGTCTTCACCATTAACACAGAAAATAAGGTGAGTGCAGAGAAACAGAGTGCTGTCTCTCCATTTCTTCACAACTCTCAGCTTTACACTGTTCTGCTTTAGGCTGCAATCGCCACAAGAAAACACAGCTAAGTCAGTGAAACTGCATTAGGCCATATACTCTCTAGACTGCATGTAACAGGATGAGCTGGCACACAAGACAGTCGTGTATAATTTAGTTCACTTGAAATAAAATGAGTTTCCCAAATAAAATCTGTCTTTTCTAAAAATGACCTCTCCAGTGAGCTTTATAAAGAGAATAATATGCAGTTGTGATTCCTTATACGTGCAGTCCTGACAAATGCTGTGTCTGATTCCTTAATAGCACTGATAGTTATCTTTTCACATTACAATGGAAATTTCAGCTGCAGTACTATTATAAATCCAGGTGATATCTGTAGGAATTTGGGCTTTTGGAAAGTACTTGCATGAGTCAGTCTGAAAAAAAAGAAAGAAAAGAAAACCAAGCAGGTGTAGATTTAATGAAATTTAGAACTTTCTAGTTGAATGTTCCCAAATAGGATTAGGCTTAGTCTTTTTGAGTAAGCAACATTTCACCTTCTCACATACTTAGATATAGTTCTTGTGGAGTGGTTGAAGAAGCAGTGACTTTACTGACACCCCATTGTGGCAAGCTCAGTTGTAGATGCGCACAGATATCCCCTAAATTTCCATGGGCAACAAGGTCAGCTGGTGGGAAAGGCAAACGTGCTCCAAAATGGAAGTAATCACTTGAAGGGCATTGCTGACAGCTCCTGTAGCTCATGAAAATACAGAGAACAATCAGTAGTGCTACTCCTAAAACCACCTGGACAGAGAAGAGAACTGGAGAAACTTTCAACACAGGTAGATGCCATTAAGGATAATGAGGATTAAATGCTTTGAAAAAACAGCTCTTGCTTTTGCAGATTTTGAAGCAACATTAGTAGGGTACCAGGGAAACCATCGCTTTCAGCAAGTGGAATGTCCACTACGGTGCACAGCTTCATGTCTCATTGCTCCTGGCAAGGCAGATGGCTTTAAGAGGCAGACTTAGCGATGAGCAAGTTCAAGCACTGTGGCTCAGCTAGAACCAATTGCAAAGGGGAAGCCAGTCTTTACCATTTCTAATGTCCAGAAGGCCATCTGTGCTGTCCTCACCTTTATTTTGTTGTTAATGCTCTCTTACCCACCCATGTGCTGTGAGGGGCAGCATGGTGCTGCTCTGTTCTCTTCGTGCAGCAAACACTTGTGAGCCACGCTCAGCAGCAACGAGAGCTGTTGTGAGAAAAACCTTTTTATAGGTAGAAGGTCAAAGGGAGAAGGCAGGGCTTCTTTCTGGGCTGGGCAAATCATTTCTCGTGCTTTCCTCCATTTTTCTCCCCACAGAAGATAGATTCCTAATCCAACCTTGATATTCTCCATAAAGCTATTGTGAGGATAATTAAATAATGTTAAAATACTGACTGTTTTTCCTACGATAGGCAATTGTATAGAACAGTTAGATGGCCTACTTTCTAGCTTCTTTTGTCTGCAGCTTGTAGCTCTCCAAAAAGGAATAAAATCCTATGCAAATGTCTCTCTCTTTTAATGTCACGGAAATAGGGAAACACACAAAGATGATATGGAATTTGGCACGGAATGCATTCCTTGCTTCAATGTGTAATTTCATTTGATACGCGTATCTGCTTTAACGGAAGGCAGAATGAATATATTTAGGATGGAAATTAGAAGATGGTTTCTGTCAGAGGAGAGATGCTGCGAGCAGCACCACCCCACCTCCAGGAAACAGTTACTTGTGCCCACCTACAGCACCCGACAGGACCATCAGGCTGGGGTACATGCAATAGGTGCTTGCAAGAATAAATGTGGTTCAAAATGAAGCCAAGGGTACAAGTTCTGGGAAGCTTTCTGATAGCTGCAGTGGGGGAAAACGAATGATAGAAGCAAAGGTCCTTTCACAAAAGCCCATTAATTTCGATAAAGTTAACTCTTAAACAAAATACCCATTGAAATACAAAGCATTTGATGGGGGCTAATAGAAGATGGTAACTGAAGTGGATTCAGGTGGAAAATACCACAGAGCTTCTTTAAACCTATGGGTAATTTTCTACTACCAGGAGTTCGTCTTTGTTCATGCCCAAGTTCTTTCCCTGCAGGATTCTGAATTCAAGAGGCTGAAATATTTTAGCATCTTTTCCTGTTTTTCATTTTGCTGTCTAAATCAATTTTGAGCACTGGATCAAGAAGTCCCAGTCTTTTCTGCTGTGCCAGATAATTTTACCCAACCTTTCCTAGTGCTGAGGAAGATGTGAGGCTCAACAACAAGAGGAGACAATTGCAAGGGCGGCAGTTGGGGAACCACTGTGACAGTGGGAAAGGACTGTCCTTCCAGCCTTAAGCCCAGCAGCTTATTGAAATGCTGGAAATTAGCCATCTTCCAGTAAGACGCAACACAAGCAGGCAGTTTGGAGGGATTCATTTAAAAATGAAAACCCCGGCAACCCTGGAATTTCCCATACAGTTTTTGGTTTGCTCACAGAAGGATGTTGTCACGTCAATATTTTTTGGAGATCTCAGCGTGCAGGCTAGATGTAGCTCTTTATTAGGTGTCAGAGGAACATTTGATTCCAGAACCTCCCACTGAAGTGTAATTTAAATCTTGCAAACATCCTACACATCTACCTTATGCAACATGAAGTGAAAATAACGCTTCAGAACTGAATCATCACTCAATAAAGCTGACAAAAAGGTAGGAAAAGGAGTGATTAGCTCCTCAGGTATTTGGTACTGTGCCACAGAAGGAGGACTCTTAGCACTAACAGGCAGCAAAATAACTTTTAGATCATTGTGGTGTCTTTCTGATAGTGGTATGCCAAATTGGGAGATCTGTAGGGGAGCAGTAAAAGTGCCTCTATCAATTGGTATAGGATGGTACATCCATCCCATCTGGCTGTGTGCATGTGGAAAGGGGGTCTGATCCAAAATGAGGCAAATTTTTGCTAATAGGGAAAGGCTTAGCCTGTGTCTGAGGCACAGAACTGTGTAATACAAAGCTTTATTTCTGTCCCTTTGACTCAGACCTGATTTGTGACCTAGAAAAGGCCAAACTGTCAAAGTTACTAATTTTGAACAGCTGAACCTCTTGTTTCTCTGCCATCATTTATTTCTGATGGCAGAAGAACTGGACTATCTCAAATAATTCACATCAGGGCTTGTTTTAAAAAATCACCTTTAACAATTTTTTTTTTTTCTTTCTGAGCTCTCAGCATTGCAAATAGAAATATGTCCTCCTGAAAGGAGCTTATTTTCTGTTTTGAAATAATTTCTTCTTGTGGTTAACTACCTGAGAAGATGTGCAGTGTTTTCACTGAGGGATTTAATGTCATCACTGGAATAATCTCCAATCTGATGAATTAGTGCCTTTCTTAGTTGGTTTTCCCCAATGTTCATCTGGTAGGCTCCAACTCACTGGCACGATTATACAAACACACACTTTGTAAGGTGCTGTGCTGTGAAGGGAGATGGAGACAACTATTTCTAGCAACACTTCTGTTTTCTCACAGGAAACTTGTGAATCGCTCTTGAATTTAACCTTGGAAGAAGTGAGGAAGAACTATGAGGTTGAAAAACCACGGAGGAAACTTTTTGGCTTTATCCCAACATCTTTACCAGTCTCTGAGGCGCCCGGCCCTGAATTTGGGCTGGTGATCGACGGAAGGACGCTGGACATCATCCTGCAGGGAGGTCTGGAGGAGCGGTTCCTGGAGCTGGCGCGGCTCTGCCGCTCGGTGCTGTGCTGCCGTTCCACCCCGCTGCAGAAGAGCATTGTGGTCAAGATGGTGCGGAGGCGGCTCAAAGTGATGACCCTGTCCATAGGTACCGCTCTTTGGAATCTTACAGCAGAAAGAGGGAAGCGAGTTCTTTCCCTGTGAGTTATGAAAACGTATGGAATGTGTACACTGCATGAGCTACTTCTAACTCCCTCGGATAGACACAGTGGAAAACAAGTACTGAATAGTCTTTCCTGACCGATAAGCATATGGAAGTCCTTCTTTAGCTTTCAGTACAACCCCCATCTGAACAAGATGAAAGCACTCCGTGTTCTGTAACTCCCAGTAGTCCCTTTCAAGCACAGCAGTGCAAACATATGTACACATTCCCCGTGGAATCCACTCACCTAGGGAAGCAAAGCAGTCAGAAATAGTTACTGTTTTGTGTTTTCACAAAGGCCTTTTCCTGTCAGTTTTTCCCAGCTGGTGAAAATAGCATTATTCCCAGAGTAGCATTAAACACTGACTCCTTTGCTTTTTACCTTCAAATAATGTGAAATGTGTTGAGTCTCCTGCTCACTGTTGGTAAGTGATCTCGCTAAAATCCTTGCAGAATTGATTTTTATGACTTAAAACTAAAAAGTACATCTCTGTGGACCAGCAAGGCATATCAGAAAAGGAAGAGCCTGGTATATATTAAATTTCTTGCTTTGCCTCAGATTTCAAAATACAAAATTTCAGCCTTCCACTCCATTTCATTTGCTTTACCAGGTAACCTAATTCACAGTCTCCACATTGCAGGCAATCATTGCTGTTTCTTTCCATGGAAATTTGGTTATGTATTCAACATATTGCTAAAAGTTGAAAGGAGCAGAATAACTCCTGAAATTGGCTTGTTACGTTGTCAATTGCAATAAAATTTGTCACATAATTCAAAGAGTTCAGTGAAATAGGGTGCTGCAAAGCATGCTGTTGAGCATATGGAGTTCACCAAGCAGAAATGTACAAAATAGTGCAGATGTAGACAGTCTCTGGGTGTCCATGCCACCAGCCAAGATGGTCCCAGTGCCAGGCTGAGGAAGATGTTCCAACCAAGATCAGAACCTAAAGGTCACAATTGCTTAATGCTATCAGTTACCCTAATGAAGATGCATGGTACAACATAATACCCTACATTTAACAGCACAGCTGTGGTTGTTGTGTGTTTTTTTTTTAACTCTAGCATAGTCATGTTAAGCACCTTTTCTTGTGCCTTTATTGTTCACTTCTGTCTTCCCTTTCTAGGAGATGGTGCAAATGATGTAAGTATGATTCAAGCAGCTGATGTTGGAATTGGAATATCTGGCCAAGAGGGCATGCAGGTATCCCATCAGTTTACTTCCTCTTCTCTTTTGTCAAATAGGTTCTTGCTCATTAGTAAGTTTCATAGCAGCCCTGTATTTTGAGTACCACAGGTTGGCATTACTACTGTCATAAAAGAATATGCAGTCCATAATTGTGAGTCCAGATAAAAAAGAGAGTTTGAGCCAACAGTTAGCATTCATGGAGAAATAAGCTCATAAGCCTGGAAAATTAACAGATGCCTGTCCACTTTTAAGTTAGCATCTGGTCTCTGAATAGGCTCTGCTATAGCATTTTCAGATTTTGTTTATTTTCAGTGTTTTCTGCCTAAGATTCTTTGCCACATACCTCCTTTCCTTCTTCTCATCAGACGGAGAGTTCTGCAGATAAAGAAATTTCTCAATTATTTTCATTACAATGTGCAATAGTAGAAAATTGTTTCAAAGTCCATATACAGATTCCATCTCACTGGATGGGAGAAAAAGATAGATTGTAAAGTAACTTCTGTTCTCTTTAATGAAGGCTGTGATGGCTAGTGACTTTGCAATATCCCGATTCAAGCATCTCAAAAAGCTGCTTCTCGTCCATGGACATTGGTGTTATGCTCGCCTGGCAAAGATGGTGATTTACTTTTTCTACAAAAATGTGGTAAGATGATTAAAATTCTGGAAGCTTTCATCCTAGCAATAGCTAATTAAGAGAGTGTTTTAGGTTTGTTTTTTGAAGACATTGCTCTCTCTCTTTTTTTTTTTTTTTTTGAAAATGCAATTCCTGCCTCTCCACTTTGCAGAAGTTTAGGGTTTGCTATTTCCATCTTAGTAATGTACTGCATAAAGAATAAGAAAAATATGGAATCTAAATATCTATTGAAATAGCATTATTCCATGGGGGAAAAGGAACTCAAGGTTTTGTAATTCTATATAGCAGTTCAAGAAACTTTATTAATAATACCCATGAGTTTCAAAATAAAATTTGCATAAGGAGCAGCAGATTATTAGTGCTGGAATACAGAAGATGACTCTGCACTAAGAAACGATTGCCTGTGAAACCTGATTTTTTTGCATTTAATTTGATAGGAACTACTTGCAAGCAATGATGCAGTCATATCTGGCATTTTTATTAAAAATTTAATGTATATGCAAATTAATGGCACATTGAAGAATAATGTAAAGTGGATAAAACTGACAGCAGTACAGTTTCTGCAAGACTGTGCAAACAAGTCTATCTGACACGAAATGTACTTTGAGCATGAAAGACTATTTACTAAGAATTCAAAGCATCCATATTTTATTTTTCATATATAATTTTGAATAAGGATTATGTCCTGTCAGTGTTAACATTTGTAATGGAAATGGAAAATTTTCTTTTTCCTAACTGGGCACCCTTTCACAGTTCAAAGGAAACTGCAATGTGAAAAAGCTCTCCAGACCAGGATGCTGCTGTTTTATTATCTCCTTGGTACCATTAGGGAGCAGGAGGCCTTTGATTCCATACTGACAGCAAGCCTGTAAAAGGATTTTAAAGTCTGGCACTCAAAGCTGTGAACAATTTGTTTAATTATTCTCCGATATTTTCTTTAAGAAACCTAACAGCTTTTATAAAGCTGTATCACAGTGGGTCAGTGTGAAGCAGTCCCTTAAGATATACTGCTTTATGGAACAACACACAGAGATGTCTACTGAAAGCACCTTTAACTAAAATAATGTATTCTTTGGAAACTGTTAGCTACCGATGTGCTGCATAAGCTTCTTTGATGGGACTATGGGAGGTGTAAACTACCTGTGCATCGCAAACTAAAGGGTCCGCATGAGCTTTCAGAGTAGGGAATAATGAGGTGGGAGAGGGAGAAGAGCATAAAGGAGAAGCCACAGGAAATGTGTATTTCCACTGCCTTCACAACTCAAAGAGAAAATACATCAGCATGAGGGGATGTGCTTTTGCACGTCTGAGGAGCAACAGTTCAGCTTGTAACAGAGCATTGGGTTTGTACTTGCTTCTCCCACAGAGCTACGTCAACCTGCTCTTCTGGTACCAGTTCTTCTGCGGGTTCTCAGGCAACACAATGATAGATTATTGGCAGATGATTTTTTTCAATCTTTTCTTCACCTCATTGCCCCCTCTGGTCTTTGGAGTTCTGGATAGAGATGTTTCTGCAGAAACACTACTGAGCTTGCCTGAGTTATACAAGAATGGTCAGAATTCAGAGGTATGTCTTGATACTTGAATAACTGCTTGGTAATCCAAAAGACTGTTAACACTGCTTTTGGTTTTGTGAGAAGGGGGGGAAGAGTTTCAGACTCACCTGGAACCAAATTATCTATTTATATATTCTATATTACTGATATCCACAAAAAGAAGGGTTAATTGTAACTATCAGAAGAGCTCCTAAGGAATATACAACTGAAGTTTCATCTTGGGAATAAGTTGGGTGCTTGTTCATGGTTGATGTAAATGAAAAGGTTTATTCTGCCATTAAATTGATTGAGCAGTCTGATTCGGTACCAGTATGCTGCATTACAATAAATAAAGTGATATACTAGTGAATCAGACCTGTAATTGTTGTTTCTGGTGTGAAGAAAAGATAATGGAGCAAATATGTGTGTGTGTATTATATATAAACACACCATATATAGAAAGAAAAAAAAAATCCAAATGACAAAAAAAGAACAAGTGATTAAAAAGAGAAATATACCAAATGTAGGTTGAAGTAGTTTGGCTGGTTCCTGATTAAACCCTGCTGAGATTTGGTGTTTCAAACAGTCTCAACGTACAGAAAAAAATTGTCTTTAAAAGATTGCAGCACACTGAAAGGAAATGTAAACACTTAAATCAATGAATAGCTAGACTTTTATTTTCTACTCTTGCGTTCAGAAACAGGCCTGTTAAATATATAAAGGTTTATGTCAGAGTTAGGTGTTCAGGTTGTTCCAATCCAAAGGTGTTCCGTTTATTTACTTCTTTTACTTTAAGCTGTCAGAAATGGTAACGCTAAGGAAATATATGAGTAAGATTATATTAAGTTTTTCCCTCATATTATCTGTCAGGTTTAGAAAACTGATCTAATCTCTGTATGCTTGTGACAAATGCATATATTTACATATGTGTGTGTGAGAGAGTTTGTATATACAGTAAAACATATTCCCAGATGGTCTTAATATTTTCAAATGGAAATTATAAAAATTAAAATGGGCAAAATTTGATGTGTTCTTTGTTACAGATCACAAAATTGCAGGGTAGTTAGGAACTGTTCCTATCTCTCCTTCTCATAGTAGTTGCTTTCCTTATCATGGACTGTGTGTTTTTTTTTATTGCTGACCAGTACTTTGGAGTTCACATCATGTTTAGTAATGTTTTGAAAAATCTAGTCAAGGGAGTGCAGAATGTAGTGATTTTTGTAGGACTTCCCTTCTTAAGAGCTCTTGAACCTCACATATGTCATTGTGAAGAGATCATTATTTCTGAGTTGACATTGTCTGCCTTGAAACAGTAGGACCTTTCCTTCTGTCACTCCCAGAATGTTTGTGGCATCACAGGTCTCTAGATAAGTTTAAATACATCTTGCAGTCAAATTAAGATAGCGCAAAATATATGCATCTAGGGAAGGATCCTTAAAATAAATTAACTTCATCCAACTGTAGAGGAAGAGCTGTTTTTGTAAAAGAATTTGAGGAATGGGATCCTGTGGGGAAGGACTAATGCAGTGATTGTATTCCACTTTACAACCCCTAGCTGACTGGCTAATCTTCCCAGTAATCTTACTGTCTAGTTAACAAAGAGAAAATGTCTGTTCAGGGATAAGTCTTAGCTCTAAATCACCTGTTCAAGAGGCATTTGCTCATGAAGAGAGACCAGTTAGCTATAATGAGTAGCTGAGCAGAAGAAAAACAAACAAATATGTCTGCAGGACAGATCAGAAATGTGTGTGCCATCATAATGACTGTTGTCTGTAAACTCCTACAGATATACAAGCTGTCGACTTTTATTATTACAATGTTGGATGCCTTCTATCAAAGCCTCGTTTGCTTCTTTGTCCCCTATTTGGTAAGTACGCAGGGGTCATTCATATCCTCAGTCTCCAATCCTCTGTGAAAAACAGAAAAGCAAAAAAAAAAAAAAAAAAAAAAGAAAAACTATCTTCTAAAAAGTCAAGGTTAAACACAATCTACTTGCCTGTTTCCTAGGCGTACAAGGATTCTGACATCGATGTGTTATCCTTTGGAAACCCCATCAATACTGTTTCCCTCCTGACCATCCTCTTGCACCAGGCTCTAGAAATGAAAACATGGGTACGTGTTTGACCTGTCCTATCCACATGACATTTTTTTATTTTCTAAATATAAAATTTTGTATAGACACAGAGTTTTCTTTCAGAGTCTTTTACGTTAATTCTGCGTCACAAAAAGAAAATAACATATGCGGTGAGACTTTACAATATGTCAAAATTTATTATTAGCTTCAGGGTAATAGCTTTATAAGTGTAGAAACAAAATGCACTTCTGCTTTGCTTTTGGACTGGACAGTACACCACTTTTACATATTTCAGTAACATGAGCAAAACACATTACTTCAAGAACTGTATCAGTTGTCACTATTGTCTCATAAATTAATTTCCAGGTATTTGGCCTGCACTCTTCAAGAGGATGGATCTATTGGGTACCTGCTTTCTAGTCTTTTTTTTTTTATGTACTGTCTTGTATTAAGAGTCAGTGCCTCAAATGTATTATGGTCATTTTATGGTCATTTTGTTCTTACAGACACTGTTCCACTGGATCACAATAATTGGGAGCGTGGTAATTTACCTTGCCTTCTCTCTGATCTACAATGCTGTGTGCGTGGCCTGCAACCCTCCCACCGACCCCTACTGGATAATGGAGAAACAGCTTTCAGAGCCCATTTTCTATTTAGTGTGTCTTATCACCCCAGCCATCGCACTCCTACCAAGGTTTGAGCAAAGCACTCTTCTTCTCAGTTTTCATTTTGTAAATCTGTAGGCGTTTGAGTGAAATAGCAGTAAGAATGCCTATAGGTAGAAGATATGTGAGGCACACATGTTGTGCAGAGATAGGTTGTTGGTCTGGAAGTCAGAAACGTGGGTTCAACTTCCTGGTTCACGAATCATGAATTTGTTCAGTCTTATAACCCTAGATAAGTCACTTACTGCCTTCATTTTCCCATCAGAAAAACCTTTCTTTCTGGGTGCTTCAAAGTTTACTGGTACAAATCCTTTATATAATTGTTCATTTTGAAAAACACAATGTGGTAGAGCAGATGAAGGCTAGAAAGCAAGTCTTTGAAATGTTCCTATATGCTTTGAAAGTTACAGAACATATTCTGTTGTTTCTGTACATTATAGTGCATCAGTAAGCCAAGTTTAAGAATGTTTCCATATCAAATACTTTTCTACATCCAATGCAGAGTCTTAGTTTTATTCTGTGTGACTAGTCAGGTATGGTAGTGATAACTGAAATTGAATTTAAATGATATTTGGAGGAAGATTAATTGTTTTGATAGTTTCCAGGGAAAAGCTGGCTTGAAAAACATGAGTCTGTTCCCATATATGTATACAGTAACCTTACTACTTTTAGTGCTTATAACCTTAATCATTCTGTAAGGTATGTTTTGCCTGAGCTGCGCTACTTTCACATCTAAAATTTAAATTTTAAATTTAATTTTAAATTAATTTAAAACAAATTACCTTCATCCAACTGTACAGGAAGAGCTGTTTTGGAAAAGAATTTGAGGAATGAGATCCTGTGGGGAAGGATGAAAGCAGTGATTGTATTCCGCTTTACAACAACAATTTAAATTTAAAATTTAAAAATTTTATTTCTGCTTAGACAATTAAAGTGATGGATCTGTTTGACTGACTTGCTAGCTGACTTGCTAAAAACAACTTGCTTGTTGTTTTTAATGCTGTGAAGAATTAAAATTTGAGTACTAACTTTGTCTTAAAGAAGCTCTCTGAGGAAAAATCGTATTTCTCTTCAAATTAATTTTATTTCCCCAGCTGAGTGGAGATGCCTTTGTGATTTCGTTATATAACTTCAGGTCAGGATAAACAACACACAGTTCAGTGAGGTCTCATGTCTTCTAGGCAGAGCATCATTTTCCAGACTTTCTTTTCCTGTGTGATTTTTGTCTTCTGTCAGAACCACATTCACAGTGTCATTTTTGATCCTGGGCTTTCTGCTCCATTCTGCATCAAATGCATTGTTAAGAATTTAAGAATCCATATTGAAAATTTAGCAAGGTTTGGAGTGTTAGATCCTCAGCAGAATACTGAGCCTAAAGATTTATATCTTGTTACCTTCAGAGTTGGAAAACTGCTGCTCATCATCATGTAGATACCTAAGATTATTTTCTGCAGGGTCCTCAGTTCACAGAATATCCAGCCCCTGGGTTCTGCTACAACCTGGCTGTGTCTGCATATTGCACTGTATCTTACGCTGCAGGGCTGTGGGAAGGGCAGCAGCAAGCAGTGTTGGTGGGATGTCCTTCTACCCAGTCTGCCATAAACTTGCACAGAAGACATAGAAGAACTTGAAAGCAAGGACGGAGCTTTCTTTTTTTTTTTTTTTTTTTTTGTGGGGTTGGGTTCTCTGCAGCTGTTCTCTTAGCTGCCCAGCTGTAACTAGCAACTGCACAGCTCTGAAAGGGTATGAGCCTGGCCATGGGCATGGCTAATATAGACTGGATATAAGGAAAAAGTTACTTCTTTACAATAGGGCAGAGAGGCACTGGCACAGGTTGTCCAGAGAGCTGGTGGTCTCTGCAGACCCACAAGGTCAGGCTGGAGGGGCTCTGAGCACTTAATTGAGCCACAGGTGTCCCCACTCATTGCAGGGAAGTTGGACTAGATGGCCTTTAAAGATCCCTTCCAACTCAGACAATTCTATTATTCTATGTATTTTTGTGTTCCTGTTTATGCAGAGAGGAATGAGAAGTCCATTGCTTTAAGAGCCCTTTCTGTACTCAGTCTGATTTGCTGGCATTTTTAACATTGTGTGCTTATTTACGTATATATTTAGCAGCCAGATGCAAGAAAGACACCTTCGTTAATGCAATTTCAAAGAGCCGCGATGGTTGCTCTAAAATCCGTATAAAGGTCACGTATGTAAAGGTCAAACCCTATTAGAAATCTTGTTTTGAGAGAGGCTTTAGTTTTCAGATAAGGCTGTCATGATTTGGAGAGGTGTGTGTACTCTCACTGCACACAGTATACAGCTATATAAATTCTCTGTCCTGCATTGGCAAGTAGGACACAGTGTTTTTACTGCTTCCTGAACAAATGCACAAGCTGATTTTAAATTTCTGGTTTTATGTTTTCTATCAATTTAAGGTTCTTTCTTTAGCCTGTTTTAGTAGTGTAATCTCAAGCTCCACAAATACTGAATCTCTTAGCAAGCTTCTGTGTATCATTTTTGCACTATTCAGTGACCAAATGGTTCTAATATCATGTATTTAGTATTCATGTGCTTGTAGTTAACTCCATACAGGTGAAGATAGGTGTACAGTTGCATTAACATCCAGAAGCCCTCTTTCAACTGCCAGGTATAAGATGTCTATCAGAGGCCTGAAGAGCATTGGAAAATTAGCAACAGGATTTGTGTTATACAATGCAGACTATGGGAGGAGCCCACTGCTAAGATAATCCATTCTCTTTCTCTTTCATTAGGTTCTTTATTTTTGCTCTTCGAGGAACCTTTAGAGCATCACTGCTTCTGAAAGCTCAACAGTTAGATAAACTTCCTAAAGGGCAACGGGATTGTGAGATCCAGAAACTGAGGTCAAGAAAACAAATTACTTCTGATGCACCTGTAGCGTCCCCAGCACCTAATGAGGACCTTGACCAACGCAACAGCCACTTTTGTTTTTCACCATTTCTACATCCAGCAGCATCACCTGTACCTCAGGTGGACGCGGGAAGTCAGGGACTTTTGGCCTCTGAGGTGAATCCTCTCAGGAAATGGGCACATGAGGAAGGATACTATTTCTTTAACAGGTGGGCAGAGGAAGAATCTACTGCTACGGACTCTTCCACAGGACCTCTCTCTGGCTGTTACCCCCTAGTACCCAGTGGGATAGCATCTCCTGGACAGGACGGTGGCAAACTAACTAAAGGAAAAGCTAAGAATTTTAATTGTGGAAGCCATCGGCGGTCTGTGAGTGCAGTGACACTTTGAAGATGCATTCAGAAATGAGATTCCTTTCCTGGACATGGTATCTCTGCTCTGCAGCACATTTGGAGAAAGATAGCATCAGGAAAATAAAAATTCCATTTATACTAAATCATAATGCTTACTACAAAAGGAGAGAGAGGTGTGGATTTACAAACTCGCTGGAATAGTGCAATAGGATTTCTAATATTCAGCTTCTCTTTAGTGCATATATCACTGGAGATGACTTCTTGATCTTCCTGGTATTGTGTCATTTCAGAAAAATTACATAATCATTAAGCAATTGCTGAGAAAGCTACAATTACTTTCTTTCTTACAGGAATATTTTTCTTTCACAATACCAGTGAATAACTGTACTAGTGATGTGTCCATGTTGGAGTAATGGAAAGAAAATCCATTCAACATTAAGCAAATCTTAGAGTAGCACACCCTACTCTAAATTTGCTAGAAAAGTCTTAGACATTACTAGCTTAAAAATTATAATTCTAGCAGGAAAAAAAAAAGTCTCCTGGTGCTGCAGAATCACAGCATCTGAAAGAGACTAGAGAATGTTCAATTTTTTTTAACATGTAGACTTCATACACCTTACAATGCCAGATCTACTGTGCTTCCCCTGCACAGTAAACTCTGTTTTATGCAGGCACTGGTTTTACCTGCAATTTTTAAGAAAAGGAGAAAGCAGTTTATGAAATGGAATAATACAAATACAGAACTGCAAGAACTGACAGCAGAACTCAGCGATAAATGGAGTCTACTTCTTCATATCTGCAGAAGTAGACAGACATAAGAAGTCTAATTCAAAGATTCATGTTCCAGAATGTTAAAATTCTCCCTGCTTTTTCACCTGGAAATCATTTTGTTCCTTTAATTCCCTGTCTTATCTTATATTGCTGCTGCATTCAATCAAGTATAAATTATGTTTTTCCCCTCAATTGCTTACATTCAGTAGTTGATGGAGATACTAATGACAAAGATTTTGACAAGTAATATATGAAGGTTCACTAACCACATTGCAACACATGGTATAAAATGACCAAGATATGCATAATATGTTCCTCCTTTTTGTTATCTCTGGGCAACAAGATGCGAGGAATTAAAAAACACAAAATGTCACCTTCATCACTACCTATTGCAATGCAATTAAAGGTGACTTTGGTATTTCTTATAGAAATGTTGACTGATAGGACCATTTCCCAATTTTTCTTCACAATGTGGGGTGAAATTTTAACCATGTTTTAAACTCAAAGCCATCTGTACTTCTGTGAATCTATCACTGTTTCTGATTTAAGTATGTTTTTAGCCTTTTATATATATGTTATTTTAGCTATTTGCCACCTATCATAATGTGTGAAGGCTGTTTAATATCCTCTATAGCAAACAGCAATTTATCCTCTGTGTGTTACTGTACTGTAACTTGAGTACTCAAGATGTTACTTTAATGCAGCTCAGGCAAGACTGAGCAGCGTATCTGCCACTGGGATTTCTGGTAGCCAGAGCAAGAGCATGGATAGCACTGTAATTGATAAAGTATTAATTGTCAGCTGTAAAGCAATTTAGAAGGAGATTTTTGCATGATGTACAAATGAAGGGAATTGGGCATAGCTGAGATTATTGTTAATGGGGTGTGAGATTGCTCAGATGTTTGCTCACTAGCTAGTAATGAACCTTGGGTGACAAGACTTAAGATCAAGCCTACAGTTCACAGCTGTGTTTTTACATGAAATGGTCCGTTTACTTAAAGATGACAATTTCTTGTTATATATTTTATTATAAAATGTGAAGTTTTTTATAGTAATAAAATGTAACATGGTCATGACTTGGTGTGCTGTTGGGAGTGAGACTAACACAGAAACTGGTGGAAGAGTGGTTTTGCTGCAGTACCCAGGAGTGGCATGTTTTCAGAGACAGCTCCTCTATCTACTAGGCCTTGCTGGAGGTGTGCTTGTCATAAAGCAAGGGGACCCAACACATATGGAAATGAGCCATGGGCAGACAGCTTATATTTAACAAAATGTGACAGACCTGTAGAGATTCCGAAAATCAAAGCTGAGAAGTTTTTGGTTTTTTTGTTTTGTTTTGTTTTTTGACATTGATTCTGCAAAATAATTCTCCCATGCATTTTTCCTGGACAACTGGGCTTACATTCAGAAACAGCATATTGTTCCTCAACAATATTGTTTCTCTAGAAAGCATGGGAAGAAAGAACTGCTTATGATCTCCATCAAAACAGTCCCGAAATGCTCTAGAGTGATGAAGTCCATGCTACATGAAGTAATGAGTAAAGTGGAAGACAGTCTTTCTAACTAGCTTACAGGTTGTAGCCAAAAACAATTACTTCAGTCAAAAGACAGAAAGGAGCAAAATTTGCATGGATGCCTTGAATAATTCTATGGATGGACTGACAGTCTGTTAATTTTGTTGAGTGGTAGATGACAACAAATTGGTCCAATGGATTAATTCACTCAAAGAGTCTGCAACACAGAGGAAAATTAATGCTGTTTCCCAAGGAGGCAGAAAGGTGAAAGAACCAGAAATAAAAGGGGCATCAGGAAATATCAGGGAAAATGTGGCCTGTGCATCCCAACTGACTCCACAGCTGTATAAAGCTCTCTCCAAATACATCTCCTGCTGGGTGACAATGCTACCGGTCCTCCTCTGAAGCAGGTACTGGACAGGTTCAGGACCTGTGCTCACAGCTAAATAGCTAAATATCTCTCCTATGTTCCTGGGTAAGCAGTGATCATGAACTCTCTTTTGTTAGAAAGGCAGTGGACAGGCACTTCCCTTTGATCAGGAGATAAATCAATCCCTTTACAGAATAGGCTCTGGATATAAAGCCCTTTTTTTTTTTTCTTTTTTTTTTTTCTTTTTTTTTCCCCAGTTAACACAAGCTTACCATGAGAAAACAAAACCGTCTAATGTGCTGTTTGCAGAAGGGATATATGTTTACTAAATGTGTTCTTTAGGCCTAGCTGGTCTTTCATTATAGCTTTTTATTTCAAGATGTATTTAGTAGTACTGTCAGGATTTAAGTTCCACTAGTTTTATATTAACGCAACAGGTGTCTCATGTTTTAATACATGTTCTTTTGATAGTCAGTGTTGCATGTCCTTGGATTATAAAATCATTGGTGTTTGTTAAATCACTGCTTGTTTTTCTTACAGTCTGTCATATTATTGTAATAATGATACTGCATAAGCAGCAGTGCTTTGAGCTATGCAGAGCTATACCTACATGGCAAACTGGAGGAGGTGTCTCATGCATTGCTGGGTAGGAACTGATATACCAAGTAAATTGGTTGAATAACAGATGTGATCCCATGCTGCTTGCGGTGGTCAGTGAAGAGCCATCCATCATGTTCTCACAGAGGTGAGTTGTTTGCTTGTTTTAATGCAAAGAGCAGGAAATACATATGCATATATACACTTCGTTGGTGCCTGCCTTAGCATCACAATCTGAGTATACACGCCTTGACAGCTGAAATCTGTTTGGTATGAACAGTAACTCTTTCAGCCTAAAATCCAGAATTAGTCAGGTGGGATAGGAGGCAGAATCCAGTTTGTTCTCTTTTATTTCTCAGAATAATAAAAAAGAAAAAAAAGAAATAAAACGGGCTTTTAGACTATGTAGGGAGAGGCGTGTATAATGCTGCAGAACGAAAAAAAAAAAACATTTTTCCCATGGACAAATTGCATATACCTTGCCACTTTGTTGGCTGATGTTGCACTGTTGAACTAATTTGTTTGATTGCAGTTCAAGGTGATGTGCTGAACTATTTGCATCAGGGTAAGGTGACTGCAGGCAGGATGTGGTGTGATTGGGTGCTTGCGCGTAGCACTGATGAGTAAAAACATAAATGCAGAAACAAGAGATGCTTGAAGTTAATGATCTCAGAGGGTGGGATTTGGAGAGCTGACCAAATAGCACTGAAGATCAGTGAAGTACTTTTGACATTGGCAGTGATTGGAGCTTGCTGCAATTATCAGGACATGTGACCACCATGAACACAACTGCCCTGCTCTTATAATGTAACATCTGATAATTTGCAACTACTTAAACAAGAATAAGTCTGAATACGGAGTATGAAGAGTTTATTTTTCCAAGAATAGCAGAGAGGTAACTGTCTGTTGTCTGAGGGCACTGAAGGCAGTGGTTATTCACCTTTCCTTGCGCAGCTACTGAAGTATTCTCCCACCTTCACAGCCTGTTGGTATGGCAGTTTTGACAGCCTACACATTACAGTAGCTCAGGCCACGGCATAGTCATGAATTCTACCCTTGGTGAACTCCTTTCAATGGGCTGCACCATCCCAAGTCCTGCCATTGCCTATGCAGCACCTGTCAACATCCTAAGAAACTCAAATAGAAATAAGGTATTATTTCAGAACCTTGAGAAAAAAAATATCAAAATAAGTAGCCAGTATGTTGAAAGGTGAATACAAACACAGCTGGTGCTTTTCTTCTGTGCTCTGGCATTTCTCCCTTTGTACTGTCATTCTGTTTAACCTCAAGCTGACTGGCAAGGAAACTCCTCTAGCATTATTGGTTTTATTCAAAAAGCAAAAATGCGAATGAGCAGGATGCAGAGAGGTCAACAGAGCTCATTTAAAATCATCTGGATTCAGCGGCAATTTTATTAGAGCCCATCTTGTTTTGTTGATAGTTTACTACTACTTTTGGCAGGAAGAATAAATGTCTGTTTGTGTTTGATGTGAATGGTTCCTCATTCATGATGTTTATGCAGCTTATGGCCAGTAATGTCATGTTCTAAGTCAGCATCCAAAGACGAGAGCAGATTCTTCATTTTCTTGTTGTGTATATTCGGCAGAACAGGAGATGGGCTCATCAGTACCAAGATCAGGAGAGCATCTTAACGAGAAAGGAGGAACATAAACTTGTCTATGGCCTTCAGCATATTCACAAAGTCCTTAAACCATTTTCAGGCATCTTTCAGTGGTTTCTCGTGTCTTGAAATGTCTGTCTAGAATGTTTTAAGAGTAAAATGAATAAAGTATGCATCTACATGTGCTTAATTAAGTAGAGAGAACTGTGAAGAGTGAACCCAGACATGTAGCAGGCTAAAATGTTTCTGCTTTTAATCTTGTTTTGCAAGGAGGTAATGCTGTAAAGCTTCAAATATGACCTTACAGAAATTTTGAATGTATATATATTATGGAAATTTGTTCTTACAATTTTTTTGCTCTGTTTCATAGCGTTGAATTTTACAAGCAGGGAATATAGCCCAAAGATATCACAGAGCCAGAACTGTGCCTGCAGTAACTCTTAGATAAAAAATAGAAGGGTAGACCTGGCACTGAGGGATATGGTTAGTGGGCATGGTGGGGATGGGCTGAAGACCTTAGAGGTCTTTTCCAACCTTTATGATTCTATGATGCCATGATTCAAGCATATACCAAATAAAAGTTTAAAATCCTAATACTGATTTGGGAAGCCACTTACTTAAAAGGGATAGACTTGGACCAGGCGTCCATTTGATTTGCATTCATTTAAAATTTAGACCGATTTGCAGATTCTTGAGACTACTACACATAACTGGTTAGTTGTGATCCATCATAATCCCACAGAAATGTAGGAAAGGAGAGCATCTCAGGACAGGATCTAATCTCTTTGCACTAAGGAGGTACAATCTAAATCAGTTATTTGTCTATCCAAGTCCTCATTTAAAAAAAAAATAAAATAAAAAGACTGTAATAAATGAGATTAAATCTACATCAGGGCTTCCTTGAAGAGATCAAAATAAAGCTTTTCTATATTTCCGCTGTATGGAAATATATCACAGAATAATGGTAGGGATCCAGACTTCACATGCTATGATAAATGAGAAGACTTCCATGGCGTTCAAAGCATTATCACAATCCATTTCATACCTCATCTGTTATTATAAGCATAAAATGTGCAAATGTTCTCCACTGCTGTAAATGTCAGCATGCTAGGGGCAAATGCTTTGATTTTCTATCAGCAAATAATGTTAAATTATATAGTATTTAATCATGCTTAGTGAGAGTGATGAACTTTAAAGAATGAATTTCTTTCAAATCACTCCATCTTCAGTTCTCCTGGAAATGGACATCATCATTTATAAAACACTGAAGTTAACTTCCCAGCCCAGGAGGTTTTGTGATGTCTCAAGGCTGATGGCAGTACTAAAATACAATACCATTTAGATATCAAAATTGTTTTGACTGAGGCAATCAGGTATTTGAGTAGGGAATTTTAAAGTTAGCTTTGAAAATCAGAACTCTCATATAAAATACAAAATAATTCTGTCTTCATTAAGGACGGTGAATTTAATTGCATTTAAAGAAGAATTTGTGTTACCTACTATGACACAACCTCAAAACCGTAATTGCTAAATAAAGCTGTAACATTTACCAGGCCAGATTGTAAGTGGTTGTAAGGTAGGAGTGTCCCCTGGAGTAACTGGATGGCTGTGGCTTTCTGTCACCTACACTCTCCACCTGTCCTTTCTGAAAGTAAAAGTGCCAGAAAAGGTATGGATGCAGTATATGGAGGAGACTTTTACTGGGAGTAAGGAAATATAAATCCTCAAATCCCAAAGCCACAGTGAAAGGCAGTGCTGCTAGTATCTTAGCAACAAGAGGAACTAGAAGATAAACCATACAGGGAAATCAGCTATAGAACATCTTTATGAGCTGTCTCTGGTATATATTTATTATATGATTTTTCTGAAACCAGATCTTTACCCACATCATCTGAAAATGCAGGACTTTTTTTGGTGTGGCCCTTTGCTTTGGTTTCTGTTGATGGGAGTTATGTTTTTGTATTTGGATCAGTAATCATGTAGCTATTAGAGCAATTTTATCAGCAACCAAAAAGAAAACAGGCATCTCATAGTGGTCACTGTGGTTAAATGTCACAACTTTTATTATGGTGCGGAATTAACTGGAGATCAGTTTTCCATACAATACTTTAGGCATAACAAACACAAAAATTTTGAAGCAAAATGGAATTTAGAGAATTTAGTCAAATGCTGGAATAGTAAGTTCACATAAATGTCAATACGCTAAAGATCAGAATCAATTTGTTGCTCCTATTGTAAAAATTTCAATACCTATTGATTCCTATTATGCCTATCATCATAAAAATTCACGACAATGACCACAAACATCAAAAGTTTGAAATCCATTTTGTTGGAAACGTGTCCTTAGATATGCTGTGCTTGTTACATAAAACAAGTATTCTATTCCTCTGGAAATGTGTAGCCATTAGAGAAAAAGCAGGAAAAGCTCAAGTTAGTTGGGTTTGATAAAAACCAGATAGTCAGTGTCAAAGGTTTATCAGCAAACCACTGTTTTGCAATTTATTTTTTTAATCTATGCTGTTTGGTGGATAATGAAAATCCTTTTAAATGGTGATAAGGGATAGGAAATTATTCTGAATCCCCTAAATGCTAAGATTTAAAAAATATTTTGTCTGCTTAATACTATTTACCCAGCTCTAATCAATTGCCTGTCAGCATCAAAAAGATTCTTTCAGTTCACAAAAGGCAAAACATAGAATTTACTATAAAAGTACTGCTATTATTGTACATGGTTCTTTGTTAAGCCAGTAATAATTCAACTCTGCTAAATAATCAGATATTCAGGAAGAGGAACAAGAATATTTCCCCTGTATTTCTGTGAAAAGAAACTGTACATAAGTGGTTTTAAGAAAGCTTCAGCAAGACTTAAGTTTAATGTATGGAAAATGCCTGCCACAACAGTAAGGTCTTACTGGTTTTGTTATCTACTGAACATCCATCCCTAGACCAATAGGTCTAGGCCTTCTGTCTTGTTACCTGACTCACAGCAGACTCAAAGGCATGTTTTAATCAGTATCCTGAGATTAAGGAGGTACTGCTTATCTGCACAGGCTTCCCTAAGCCAGTCCCTAGTGATGCTCTTTCCCCAAAGCAGAGTTCCCCAGATCGGAATGCTGCAGGAGCCAGCAGCACAATGGATAACGTGCTGCTGAAACAGAAAGAAAACAAGTTATGGAACAATATATATTTTTCCAGGCCTAACTGTGAAACAGATGGCATAATAGTCTCTGTCCTCTGCTTCAGGCCATAAGAGGGGACAAACAGCCCTTCCCCTGGTTCATGAGACTTCATGGAGCACGAGGTGGGGTCCAGTAAACTCTCTGTGGTTCATGATAAACAGTACTCTTAAACAAAAGCAAAACACACAAATAACAATGGGGAGGTTGTCCCACTACCCCCAAGTGGGTCTGCCCCTGGGAAGCCCTTGTTTTGGAAAACAAGCATGCTGCTTTGGGGCTCTTTGCCTGCTCAGGATGCTGGCAGCAGAATGTCTTGCAGGATGCAGCTCCCAGCGTTGTGCTCCCAGTCTGTAAGTGGAATAATTATCTTCAGCCTTACCTTGCACAGGCTGGCTTTATGTCATCATGTTGGCTAAAGTAGGGGAGTCAGGAGGGAGTTGGTGCCAAATGTAGGGGAGGATCCAGGTGACTTTTTTCAGTAGAAATCCCTACTATGGTATGGCAGCACCTTGTGAGAGCTAACAATGAGCATCTGAAAGGGAAAGCTGAACAGATTCGCAAAGTGTGAGTTTTAAACACTTTTAATAACTAAACTGGGATTAACTGCTTGTAGAAGTAGAAATATTTATCATCAGTGCTTTATGTTCTGCCAGTCTAGCAGCTAACATTCGGATTCTTTTAAGTGTCGCCAGTCAATATTAACAAGACACTAAGTACTCACAATGCACTTGTCCATTAGAGCAAATTAACTAGTTTATTGTCTTAACAGTCGTTTGGTAAGCATAGCTTTGAACAACTTCTTTGAGAAGATTTCTTGATTATATACCCTGTGAGTATGTTCTGGGGAGGCAAGTGACAGCTGTCCTTTCTGGTTTGGAAACAATCACATTAGGCTGGCTGCTACCGGGCAATGCTGCTCAGAGGAGAAGCCTATGCTAAACAATAGCAGATGATGCCTCGATCCCTTTTTTTTGGACTGTGAGGCAGATTGACAGGAGAAATTAATAGGAGAGAGAAGTGCTCTGCTAATACCTGGAGACCCATTAATAGTAGAGAGTGAGCTGCTCGGTATTACCTTAGATGTGCTTAATATAGAAAGCAGTCTTCATTTTAAATAATTCCCCTTGAGCTTCTGCTCAAGGCAACAGGCAAGCAGACAAGGTGCAGTTCAATCTTGCGTGCTGATGTGGTATGGCTGGAGATGTCCCTCTCCTCCAGGGAGACCTGAAGAACTCTCTTTGTCAGGCACCGAGGGAGCAGAGTTTTGGGTTGAGAATCCCAACTCTGTCCTGCAAGGTGCAAAAGGTCATTTTTTTCTTGGTCTGGTTATGTAAGGTTATGCCATTAATTGTGGGTTTTCACTGTAAAGTAATGAGACATATTACTCATTCTTTTTAGCTTTAAGTGCTATTATTCAGTTTGCTTTTCTTTTCAGTTGGGTGACTTCCTGCAGACTTCTGCTGTTCTGACATACCACAAACAGATTTTAGCAGTTCACTTGGGAACAACCCCAGACTCTCCTGGAAGGGAATTCTCTCCAGGCAGCAGGATGGGGAGCAGCAGTACTTCACCTCATGCAGAAGCTAAGAACAAACAGAAGTGCATACTGAGCAGACAGTAAAAAGTAAATTGGGTACATAAGGAGAACTGATATCCCCTGGTAAATGTGAGACAATTCATCCTGACCTCACAGCACAGCTTTCCAGACTCACCTCTGTGAGCACTGCGTCCTGCTGCTGCAGCCACAGCCTGCTGCGGGGATGGGGGGACGTCACAGAGGTGTTTGCAGTGGCCTGGAGCAAAGGATCCTTGTGTGTGAGTGCAGGTGTGTCTTAGAGGAAAGGAGGATACCAAGTTTTGCACCTTGCCCTGAATTTTTACAGATTTCTCTTTCTGGGTCACTGTTCCTTGCACAGATGCAGTCCGACTTTATATAAGCTTTGTGAAATGAGGTCTCTCCTCATTAATTTTTCAGTTGCAATCCCCATCCATTCCCTTTTCTTTGCCTTCTGATTCTTCTGCTTGGATGTTTTCCTTCTGCTCCTTATTTCTGAAGGAGTTATCTAGACATGAAAAGCAAGAACAGAGCAGAGCTGAGCTAATTAGCAGCTGCTGTAAGCTACTGCTTACCCTGCACAGGAACACATCTCAAATCGATGCCAATTTGGATCACAAAAATGTTGCTAGAGAGAGCCAGGCCAAAGCCTTGAAAGCCCATTGACAGTCCCTTTTCAAACTCATGATTTCACTGCAGAAAAGCCCCACTGAGAGACATTTCCCAGCTCGGTAGGCTTCAATCTGCAGGAAAATTGTCAGAAACACATTTCTCACCAATCCCACCTAAATGGAATCACCTTGTTTGTGAGCGCTCTGAGTCAGTGCAGCAGCGTTACTATTCCAAAGCAGGGAGGAAAGATAATAGGAATTGTTGTTTTTATTTTTGTATGCTTGTTTCAAGAAAAAAAAAAATGAAACAGAAAAGAAGGAAAACTATGCAATGAAATAAGAGGCTGTTGGCTCTTTTCATCCTTTTCCCTGCCATAATGCTGTAATATTAGCGATATGGTTCCAGCTGCTGGGACGGAGCTGGGAGAAAGCCATGCTCATTCTGATCAAGGAACTGTACAGTCAGAGCTGATTCCCATGCCCAGTGTTCACAAGCACACACACGCATCCATGTGCCTCTGCTCTATGTGCCCTACTCTTCTTTTAACTCATCAACATGGAAGAGCATCACAAAGAGGATTCCAATCAGTTGGATTCCATTTCCAGCGCAGGTAGGAAAGGAAGGAATTAGCAACGTTGTCAATGAACGCTGTTCAGGTTCAACATTGTGAAAATGTGGTGGGTTTGTTCATTTTCTGGAACAGGTTATGAATATTAGTGCGAATGTAAATATTTGAATTTGCTCTGATTTCCATAAAAACAACATAGAAAGATTTGCGTTGGTTTTATGAACCAGTTTAGTTATGAACCAAGCCATAACTGGAGAATAGGATAATTTGAGCTTGTTTGCAGTTCACAACAAACGATTTGCAATCAAAAAGTCTATCAAAATGAAAGCAGAATGCTTGGTTAAAGTCACTGCATCAACATTACGAGCTCTCATTTGTTCATCAGACTGAAGTATGACAGTGTCACCTAGCAACTTTTCAAGGGCGTTCAGACTCGATGGTGCTGAACTCCATAGAGAAGACTATAAATAAATTAATTTACAAATTAGTACTTTTTATGAGTGTTAAAAGCATCACATTTGACATTAAGAAATTAACACAGTATAGGAAGAAAGGAACCAAAGAATAATGGTCATACTGGCAGTTATATGTTGGGAGGATTTAAACTGTGTAATAATGAAATATAGTTAACCCTTAGAAGCAAAGGTGTGCATTTCCAATATGTTTGCTT
This sequence comes from Perdix hodgsoniae, assembly GCA_035772895.1. Classification (NCBI taxonomy): domain Eukaryota; kingdom Metazoa; phylum Chordata; class Aves; order Galliformes; family Phasianidae; genus Perdix; species Perdix hodgsoniae. The sequence goes on from JAPSGF010000053.1 coordinate 4,865,225, forward strand.
TGAAATAGATGCATGCATATGTATATGATTTATATGCATACATTGCATGTATCTATGTATATTATCATGCATATTACTTCTAGATAATTCCCATGTTTTTCTAGGTACTTACGCTATCAGAGAAGAAAGATTCCTCTCTCACATTTTACCTCTACTTTTTAATGCTTCCTGGCAATGTACAGCTGCTTATCCTTCAGTACGTGCTTCACCTCTGATGAGCTCTGCCAGCCCACCTGTACCTGAGCACAGGGCCTCTCAGCCACATTTTGCTTGTGCTGCCTGTACCTGAGAGCTGTGTGATGCTGAAAGTTAAGATATTTACAAAATGATTTCATGATTCTGTGAAAACCATTAAAACACATCCTTCTAATTGAGATGCTTTACCATGAAGTTTCTATCCAGCTACAGGAGTCGGATTCTATATTTCTTTCATTCTTTTTCTGCTGACTTTCAGTGCTGAAATTGCATTAATTCTGCAAATGCTGAGCACAGTCCCTGACTCCAGCTACAGTCAGTCAGCAGAGCACATCTCCCTGCAAACCTGGTTCTCCAGTACTGTAATCCAGTAACCATGGTTCAAAACACTGGAGCAGATAATTCTCTGGAAGAGAAAAATATGGATATGGAAGAGCTTGACTAGAATTAACAGGCAGGATAGTCAGTAAAATCAAGGCAGATAAACAGACTTTGGTCATAATCATGCCAATCATAGAATCATAGAATGGCTTGGGTTGGCAGGGACTCGAAGGATCAAGTTCCAACCCCCACTGCCACAGGTAGGGCCATCAATCTCCAGTTCTGGTAGTAAACCAGGCTGCCCAGGGCTCCATCCAACCTGGTCTTGAACACCTCCAGGAATGGGGTATCCACAGCCTCTCAGGGCAGCCCTCACTGCTCTCTCAATGAAGAACTCCCCCCTGGCATCTAAAACTTCCCCCCTGGCCAGCCAACCAGCCAGTCTCTTAAGTGCATACATTAAAATTGGAGAAAAGCAGAATTAATACAAGCTTACTGAGACCTAATAGTTAAAGGAAGAACATTGAGCAGTCTGACAAGCGGGGTCTAAGCCCCACACAGCACAGATGAAAAGATAATGTCCCTCACAGTGTTTTTCCAGGCTGGATGTGAATTATTAAAAGCTTTCACATAAAGAAAGTTTTTAGTAACCAGACAAAGACCTTCCAGAAAAATTATCAAGCAGGTAACGTGTCCATGCATTTGCTAAATGTAAGGGAAGAAGAAGTTGTAAATATCTTAGAAAAAAGAGACAAATGGATACATATAGCATTGCACTGCCTGATTGTTCATACTCTTTGGTCTTCACATGCGTGGGAGTGTAGATCGGGCCCTGTGTGGGTGTTGGCACTGCTGGATCTGTTGCCTTTCCAGCTGCATCCCTGCAGGTCCCAGCAAGGCTTCACAAAGGTGGGGGAAGAGCGGGTGCTAATGGGATCCGCCTGCAGGCTTGTCTGAACCAGCTAATCCACAACTGAGCCAACAGCACTTTAAATCAAATCTAAGCCTGCAAAAGCAGAATCAGTTTGACTGTTAAAGAAAAAAATGACTTTAATAGCAGAAAGAGTGGAAAAAACATTTTACAGAGATTTGGTAATGGCTCTGCCCCCAAACCATTCCTATCTCCTTTCCTCATTTCCTGTGATCTTTGGGTTTAACCTGCTTTAAAACCGAGCTACCTGGGCTGGATGGGCGCTGGCTGCTGGAGAGCAGCACCTGCTCTGAGCACCCAGCAGGGAACAGGCAGTGCCTCGCTGCCTCTGCACGGCATCTCCTCTCCTATGAGGAATCTCCTCTCCCCTGCCCTCTGGAGTGCTGCTGTGAAGGTGGAAAGGATGGGCAGGTCGGTATGTACAGTTGGATCCCCAACAGGCAAGGGCCAGATCTTTATGTCTCTTAGATTTAGTCTCTTGATCTCCATGGATACCTTATTTGTATAGCAACGGCCAGGATGGGTGTCTGCTGACTGATTAGACTGCAATCAATTTATTTTCTATACACTGATAAAGCACACAGTTACACTTTGTATCCTCTGTTTGAACACAAGAGGTACAGGATTCCCATTTCCTGGGCCAGCAGGGACAGCCAGAAAGCCTGACTGTGACGCAGGACAAATCAGAGAAAAACAACGAGGTGAGAGTTCCTTCTGCTTCTGGCAGATTTCTCCAGGCTCCAAGAAAACCAGCAGTGCTGTGGGACCTAAGGCTGGAGGTCAGCGTTGGGGACTCAGCGGAGCAGACAGGCAGCAGCCGCCGTTCCCTCTGGTGCACACTGCCGCAGGACAGACAGACGTGTTGCAGAACATCGCTCCAGACAGCACAGCCAGTCCTCCCTCAGCAGCCTGAAACACAGTTCAGATATTATGGCTTCTTCTCTGGTGTTCAGCTGTTTGTGGTGCTGGGCTCATTCTGCTCTGGGACCAAAGGAAGGGCAGAGAAAGAAAGGATAGCCTGAGGAGCTGTTTGTTCTCAGTGGGAGAACAACATGCCCTGTTCTGGTTGTACCAAGCTGTGTGTGAATGCAGCTGGGAGTGTGAGCCAGGTCTCTGCAGGACTTGCTCAGAACAAGCTGCCCCGAGAGCAGCCTGCAGAGCCCGACAAACAGCCAGTGCCCTTCACACCCAGGCTGCCATGAGGGGAGCAAGGATTTGCACACCCCTTGTGCACCCAGTGGGCTGCCTTGCTGTACTTCTCTCCACAGGAGGGCCAGCAGCATCACACTTGTAGCAGATCTTACTTCCAGATTCACTCAAACAAACATAACAAAGGGCATCATTTACTCTCTAAGTGTTACATGAGCACCGCTGCCTCGGTCGCTCCTTCTCAGCACAACCAAGCAGTGTGCAGAGGTGAGGCCCCGTACCCAGCAGTCTGATGGCACCTGGCATGTGTCAGCACCACATGCTGTTGCAGTGGGCAGCATCAGCACACATGAGTGGCTGAGGTTATGGTACTGTGACTGCTGGAGCCATTAAGGAGGAATTGTTTCACTCTTAAGAACATATGCCATGGGCCATGAGGTCTGAAACCAAAGTATGTGTATATATTTATGCTTCACAGCAGCCATAGCTTCATGGAATAAATAATAATAATAATAATAATAATAATAATAATAATAATAATAATAA